>OZ007563.1:173337374-173937374 GCA_963931875.1 Pollenia griseotomentosa
TGTTGTTGTTTGTCTACCGATTCATTAGTGTGTCAAGCGTTAGGTTGAACAGTAGAGGCGAGAGAACAAAGCCCTGACGGACACCAGTCCGGATATTTACATTGGCACTTAATCGGATCTACTGAGTGATTCAACAACTAGCTCCATTTTACAGCGCTTTGATCTGATTGATCCCTTTTGTCGTTACTTCTTTACATTCTAGTGCACCCTATATCGCTTCATGGATTAATGTATTGAAGGCCTTTTCAAAATCAATGAAGCACATGTACACAGGAGTGCGTCCCTCACTAACTGCTCAACTATAATGCGTAAGGTGTTCACGTGGTTAATGCATAAGCTTCTAGCTCGGAATCCTGCTTGCTTTTGCCTTAGACCATGTGCGAGCGCTTCTGACAGCCTATTGTTGCTAATATGGGCTTATACTTTAGTGACCATGCTGAGAAGAGTTATTCCCCTCCAGTTCTTGCACAGCGATTGGTCACTATTTTTTGGTGAAGAAGGGTAACGTTGCCTTCTTTCAACTCATGTGACAGAGTTTCAGTTGCCCAAAATTCGCGTATTAGTGGGAGGAGAATATGTGCACTAACCAGGTGATCTGCCTTTAGTATGCCTGGTGGTATGTTTTCAGGGTCCGGGGATTTATTGGACTTGCGTACCCTAATAGCAGACACAATTTCTAGTATTTCTGGACAAGCTGTACTAAAATCTCGTCGTTCTTGATTATAAGTGCAGCTACATATTCTGTCCTGTTCTGTTGGCTTCTTTGACAGCAGCTCTGCGCTGTAGCCTTCCCATATAAGGATCTGTTCCTCTATTGGTGCTATTAGGTCCTCGTTATTGTCCTCAAGAGGCTTAGATTTTTCAAATTTCGCACTGGCTGGCTTACGCATTGAGTTGAACAGGTCTCTGCTACGACATATAGCTTCCGCTGCATGTGCCTGGTTTTTCCTGGCAATCTTCTTCACCATCCTTTCGACTGGGGAGTATAAAGTCTGAAGATGCGCTTTGCGGGACAATGTCCTGGTAGAGTTAAGTTCATTCTTTAGCTGCTTTCTGCCGCCAATGATTTTGCAGATAGCCTTGAAGATCTTATCTTTTCGCTTCTGCTCTCTATACCCAATCTCTTCTGTATCTATCTCGGATGGGTTGCCAAACTGCATCATTTGTTTTTAGCTTTTGCCTCGGAATAATTCATTTTTTTGATTCTGTCCTTAGAGTTAATTGGTTTGTAATGAGGAATAGATTGTTGCTGTTTTGTTGTTTAACTGCATTTTTATTATCAAGAATATGAACAACGTTTAGAGGATTTCTGCATGCCAGGATCAGTACATGTAAAACAGGATTAGCTACAAAGCCCTGGATACTTGTCTTTCCTTCCTCCATAATCTCTCTATTTAGTTGTGTACTTCTTTTTTTTATCAGACCCATTTTTCCTTAAACTAACTTTGTCAAGGGCTACTCTAGTCAAGACGGTGTCTCTTTAATTCTCTGACTGTTCGTAGGTGTGTGAGTATGCATTTTGATTGTTTACAACATTTAAGTACTTTTTCAACATGACATCAGTTCAGTTCAGTTTGCATTCGGTACAGTTGCTCTCAATCTTTTCTCTTCAACTGCAACAACAACAATAAAAAAATACAGCCAAATCAGGAAAAAAATGTCATGCTATTTGTTGGTGTAATTGTTTGAGCCCACTTGTAGCCATAGCTGAAACAACAATAACAACAACATTTGAAAAATGAATATGTGAATCTGTAGCATCTTTGTATGTGTGTGTGTGTAGTGTAGGTGTAGTAGTAGCAGCTATTACCTTTGATGCTTAGTAGTTGTTATTGTTGTTGTTTTTGTTGCTTTGTTGCAATATGATGATTTGTTGTTTAGAGGTGTTCTGATTTCTTATGCTGCTGCAGCCACTGACGATGATTGTTGGTTGCAATGGCGGAGGTGATGAGGCGTGGCAAGGCATTGTAAGCCAAACAAGAATCATCTGAAACCAAATAGAAATGGAAAATATATTTATAATTTACATAAAGTGGGGTACAGCCAACAAACACTTAACATATTCTAATTATTCTTATGCTTATTTTATATTATTATTTTCTTATAATTATTGTTGCAGCAATTGCTGCTGCTGTTACATGTGCTGTTCTTGTGCTTATTATTATGAATATTTTTATTATTGTTACACACTTGACTAGTTCTAGTTGCTGCTGCTGATGATGTTGTTATTGTTGTTATTATTTTGCAATTCTAAACTTTTACATTTATTTTTAGCGAAAATACTTAAGCACAATCTTGACAATTTATTTTGAAATATATTTATGCAAGTGGAACATGGATTCTTTCGTTTTTCCTGCAACTATGTGGTGGTCATACATGAGATTTGTTTTTTTTCTCTCTCTCTTTTGAGTGAAACAAAAATCATCATATCAAAAGGATTTTATAATAAAATATTACAAGAGTGTAGGAAATAAGTTTGTATGTAAAATCAAGAAAATCATTTTGAAAGGGGTAAGAGTACTGAACTCATTCTCTAAGCTGTCAGTTTATTTAAAACTGAAAGATTTAGCAGTTACATCAAAAGAAATCCAAAAGAATATTCTAATACAAGAACACATATCAAATCAAAGGCCATCCCTAGCAACACATAAACAAACGAGTGTGAATAATCAGCAAACAAAAATAAAAGAAATAGTTTCACAAAAACTTGAATTTAGTAAAGAGAGAATATGTGAAAGAATGGGGGTAAAAGCTATACAGAAAGTTATAAAATTCTCGAAAAAATTTGGATTGCTACGCTAGAAAAAAGGACTTTATTAAACCTTCTGAGCATTATTAATCGAATTACAACTGCAAAAATAGATTTCTTTAGTAGCTGGTAAATCTTAGATTCAGTCTTAAAAACTTTTCAAATCAGTAAGAGTTCTTATTAATTGTTTCGTTAGATTTCGAAACATAAAAGTTTTTTACCTAAAGGAGGCCCTTTATAAAATTGCCACTTCGTTTCAACATTACATGCCTGGAAAATACTAATTCAAACGGAAGTTCTTTTCCTTGCCACATTTGCTTGTAGCCACCCGTATGTACAATCTCTTTTCGTTCTAAGGATTTGTTTGTAATAAAACTACACTTTTTTTAATTTAACGTATTTGCAACATTTTGCACTAATTTTTCCGTCACAGACACAACTGCAAACACATACAAACTCATAGTGTCCGTACAACAAACAATACAATCTCTTCCACTCTTTTTGCTTTTTGCAAAAGTTATGCTCATATAAAATTTTTCTTTTAACAACAAATATATTTTGTACGAAACGTTAAAAGTATGTTGTAAATTGTTGTTCCTAAATATGAAATAAGTTAAGCGGTTAAGTTTTTGTTAAGCTATAAGGACTGTAGCAATCAAAAAATGGAAGCACAAATTTGCAGATGGATGGAGGGCAAACAATACTATAAATGGAGAAGAAAAAAAAAAAAAAACAGGACACATCGCATTCATATATGCTCAGTGACACTAATCAAAAATAGGGAGAATAACGTGAGCCACTTCTTTTAAAGGGCAGAATATGTCCTTTAATATAACACAAAATCTGTCTTTGGGCCGAGTTTTGTCTTTTTAATATTCTGCATTTACTAAAACATGTCGCAAAGGAATCCGTATTCTTGATTTTAAAATGACATTAAAAATTATCAGTTAGGACTCTTTTGTAATACTAAAGTTTCAGAAAGCGGGGTGGCGGCGTGATTAAAGTGCTTGCCTTAATAACCTTAAAAACTTTCATTATGGTTTACGAGTTTTAAGAATTAAGTGGCCTTAATCTCCCTCCAAACAATTCATCGCAGAAGCCCACCGACCATCCCTCCCCTTGGAAAACAGGATAACATTATGGCAAAGTTAAGGCAGCTGCCACCCCCTGCCATAAAAAAGGTAGGAATCAAAGATTAGCAAGGCTCCCCACCACTACACCAAAATATACGGAGGGCGTTGTTTTTAGGCAACGACAGATGGCAGCCCCATTATCCTAGAATAACGCAACTGATAGAAGGCAAAATTAAAATACTGAATAAATCGATTATCCAAGAAGAAGGACAGTAAAATCTTACATGCATTTGTGAAAGTCATATGCTCCCAAAAGGGGTAATGGAAAAAAACAAGTTTCTGAAAGCACTTTTATAAATTCTATGGTCTTTTCAGGACTACAAAGACGAATACGGCGCTCCAATATGGTTGAACAGCCACCACGTGAAAAGAATCGACACGCAGTTAAACACCACGATGCGAATAAGATCTGGTACATTAAAAGCTATGTACATCAGTTGAATGGCTGCCAATGTAAGCAAGCCTCTACCCGCCTGACCAAAGACGATGTCAATCACTCTTTTGAGAAAACATTAAGATTAGCATTAACCCGCACTACCCACTCAACTCCGACCTTTCCATTCACTACGATGCAAGATTGATACTAAATTTAAAAACCCTCGTCTAGAGTTAGAAATTATTTTTTTTTTTATACATAAGGCACTCGCATCCCAAAAAACGACCAAAACTACCTTAAAGGAAGAGTAAGCTTTCTTTTGAGCAAAAAAAAAAAAAAAAAAAAACATTCCGGATAAAAAAAAAAGATTTAAATTTAAAAAAAAAAAACTAAAAAAAAAAATGTTTTTCAAAAGATTGATCAAATAGCTATCGAAGCTACTTGGGACAAATTTTGCTAAAACCAAAAGGTAAATAAGTTACATGGATGAGAAAGAACATCCTTATGGCCAAAATGTCAAATTTTGACCCCCACTAACTCAGAAACTTTTTGACCGATCCTGTTGAAAATTTGTGTCTAAACTACTATTCCGTAGGACTAACCTTGGTGCAAATTCATCCAAATCGAAACATATCGATTTAAAAATTCCCCATGTGTATGTTTAAATCTGTGGCATTTTGACAAAATTTCTTAAGTCAAATTAAAAAAGTTGAAAAAATGTTCTTAATCATACGAATTTTCATTCAAAAATATTTTTGTTTACGTTTTTACAATTTTGTATTATAAATAAAATTTTTCTTTAATTTAGATTTACTTTTTATTTGATAAGAATTATTTTTTCACAGAGTTTTTTTTTTGAACTGTTTTGCTATCTTATATCGACTTAAGATGTTTTGTATATGTTCTTTGTATTTTAAATCCATACGCTAACTACAAAAAATAAATGTTACGAATTTCAGTTGTATGAATTATGAAACAGAACCGTTGAACACAAGCGTAAGTTGTTGGTACAGAAAGAATATTCAAAACTATTTCAAAAACCTCTAGAAAAAGTTTCGAGCCACCAGCATCTTGGTATGAAAAAACTTTGGACCTAAACAGACTTCAATTTGTACCCGCATCTTGATCAAATCGGTCTTGCCATTGCGCAAATGGCATTTATATTTATAATAAAAAAGGGTATCCAGAAATTGAGGTATTTTTAATTTAAATAAAAAAAAGGTTATTTGAGATATGAAATAAAAAATTATGTCTGTCAAGTGACCTCCCACCCTACTGACTCGGCAGGCTCCTAATTTCTTACCAAAATTCTCAATTCCTTTTTTTACGATGCTGGTGGCCAATTCACTTCTCCTCTCTTGAAACCATATATTCGCCACGTCTAAATCATTAATTTACCGCCACAAAAAGCTTTGGATCATCTCCCTGTATCAATTTCCATTGACCGATTATACCTCAAGTTTGGACATCCTTTGTATTATCCACAAAAATCATCAGCGAAAAAAGTGCTTTTTCCCAAAAAAATCCCTGTGGATTTTCACAAAATTTTTATCCGCAATTTTAAATTTAAAAACAAATTCCCAAAACGGAGAACGGTGACTGGCATGCAAATTGCTCAGAGATATGCTTTAGAAAACTGTTGTACGAGCACTCGAAAATGTTTAAAAGTTAGTCTTGTAAATATTCCAACGAAAAGAGAGTCTAAATCTTTCCCAATTAATTTTTGTTCTCAATACCATATTTTTAAACTTCTTTCCCTTGCAGGCATAAAAAAAATGCTCGCCAATTTTTTCTATTTAAACCATTAACCAAAAATAAAATCAGTTTTAATTAAAAATTTATCAAGTGAATTAAAGGTTTTACTTATATCAACAATATTACTGCAGAAAATGTTGTTAATTTCAAAAAATATTTATTTGATACTATTAATTTTTTACCAGTGCAAATTTAATTAATTTTTTTTTAATTAATAACACAAATTTTTTAATTGAAATCAATTTTTATTTTTTTCTCTGGGCAATGGAATTGGAAAATATAGGATTTAGGAATATTTAAATACTGCTAAGGTTATAGCGGTCCTCATTCTTAATCTCTGAGTTATTGGTTTTAAGGAAAGAAAAAAGGACATTTTAGGAAGCATTCATTATGGCACTAGTTTTTTAGAAAATAATACCACCAATTTGCAAGTGATATTCCAATGACCTCCTTAAAATTTAGTTGGCCTTGTTAGTGCTTAAAAGCAAACAATTTTTTTCTTAGTTAGTTATCTCAGTTTGTTATTAAGGTAGATTTCTAGTTTATGAACGAACTGCATATTTCGTTATATTTTTGGTCTTTCACATTATTACAATTCTTTTTTAGATTTGTTTATGTACAGAAATAAACAAATAAACCGTAACATGGCAAAACTTAAAAAAAAAACAGAAAAAAAATGTTCGAAAGACAGCACAAAAACAAAAATAATTATTAACATTGTTGCAAAAATCTATGTGTAGCATATTGCAGTAAATCTAAAAAGTATTATAAATGCCAAAAGGGGTACGTACCTACACATATTTATTAATGCATGTGTTTGTCAAAACCTTACCTTACTTTACCAACACATTCACCTATACACAAGGTGTATCCTTGTGTTGTCAACATAACCATCATCGTCATCATCATCAGCAGCAGCAGCAACATCCAAGTCGTTGTCGTCAAAATCATCCACATTGTTGTTGTTGTTGATTTTGTTGATGTTGACGTTTTGTTAAAGATTTTTGCCAACTAAAGATATTTTTTTTCTTTAATAAACGTATGTATATTTTTTTAATTTTTTTTGCTTCTTATACTCATCATCAGTAAAATATGTGAAAACAAATACAAATACAAGAAAAAGGACTACAAAACAACATTGTTATTAACAAAAATTCAAAAAATATTCATCATATGAGTTTAAACAAAAACATTGAGCCAAAAAAGGATACCTGTACTCTTATAATTTCCCTCTCTCTCTCCTTCCCTCTCTTTCTCCTTTTAATATATATTTCGTTTATTTTTTTTTTAAACGAGTAGCAGCTAAATAAAAAATAACAATTGTCTTACATGTGACATAAAATTTATTTGTATTCGCCTGCAACTTTTTTTCTTTTGCAAATTATTTCTAGAATTCAGTTTATGCATCCATCGTGTATTTTTTTCTTTCACTCATTCATTTATTCACTCATACCTTCAGTCTTTCCTTTATAATGATTATTATTTGTTGTTTTAGTAGTTGAATGTATTTAAGTTTTAAGTGATGATATTTTTAATGTAAATTGTTTTCGTTGTTGCTGCTATTTATATTTTTTATTTCTAATGATTATTGTTTGGTGCTGTTGTTGTCTTAAGTGTTTTCTTTTAACAAAAAAAAAAAAAAGGACTTGTCTCAATTGTAACAAGTTTCTGTAAGTGACAAATTAGTATATTTGGAAATTGCAATGTAATCGTTACAATACATTTTAAAAGTCAAAGGAAAATTAATGATTTTGAGTATAGGGAAATTATTCTTGGGATCCTGCGCGAAAAGACAGTTTCCTTAAGAGGATACTACCCTTCAGCGTTCCAATACACACCGGTCTGCCTATCCATTGTAATGTGTGGACAAAAATAAAATGTTGGCAGAATTTCCGACACACCATTGTTCATGTTCGTTGATTTGGGGAAAACGTATGGTTTGACAACAATAAGATGGTTTTTATTAATATGGCAATTACATCGAAAACAGCCGTTTTTACGATCCAAATTCATTTGTACCCAGCGATGGCCAGTCGGGACGGTCACATTGAGATGGCTTTATACATTTTTTAATTATTAACAAGATTTTTTTGTGTTTTAGTTCTTAGTTCTTATGCGCATTTCTATGGTTGCTTAGGCCAGATCTTCAGAAAACCTTTTTCCAAAGACTTTGGAAAGGATAAAGATATTATACAAATAAATCTGTTAAGTGAATGAGAATTACAAACACTCAACTCTTATTTGCAACGATATTAAAGCTTAGACAAAACACCAACAATAAACCGTGAGTTTATTTTTTCTTACATTCCCTAAATTTTTGAGCAAGAAATTTAGGGAAAAGTCCTTGATCATTGAAAGTTGTCGAAGAGTATTTTATTGACTAAATTAAAAAATTAATGGAATTTCATCAAAATCGGCTACGCTCACCTTCCATACAATCCATATAAATTTTTTCGCATAAAATTATTTTTTCTATAATAAACAAAAGATATATGCCAAGTTTCTTCAAAAACAAAATGAGTTCAAAACAAGTAAGAGTGCTATATTCGGCTGTGCCGAATCTTATATACCCTTCACCATTGTGCGAGCAGAATACAGAGCAACTAAATAATTTTTACATGTACATACATATTTACAATACTTAATACTTCATTATAAATGAAATTTAAAAAGCGAAAACTGGTAAAAATCGTTTTTAGAACATAAAAATATTAAACAAAAATTTATTTTAAAAAAACCAAGATTCGAACCAAGGAACTCACAGTTTCTAACTTAACACACCCCCTAGACAACTGAAACATGAAGGAACGCTGTTTAAATATCATTAAAATGAAATATGGACCGTTTACTGTTTACAACTCAACACAGTTTTTTGTTTGTTTTCTTTTTGTAAAGGCAGTGTTGTCATACCGTAGATTTATCTCTTTTGGCGAGTTTTTAAGTAGCAAAAAAACACAAAAATTCCTAGTTTCTATTTGTTAAAATTATTTCGTTAAATAGATGAAATAATAAAGAAGAGTGATAACGAAAATCATATTGGGCATTATGCTAGTCTATGTAAACAAATGCGAAGGGGGGGAAGAAGAGACGACAACCCGATTTGAACTTCGCTTTTCATAAGGACCCATAATATATATACTATATAGGGTGTAGGACCTTCGGTGAAGGGTATAAAAAACAAACTTAATTATAAAAAGAGTAATTTTTGCGATTTCAGTATTTTGGTCATAACTCTGCTATTTCTTAACCGCTTTGACAGATTTATATACCGACGTGTTAAAGAAGAAATTTGCCAGTTATTTTGGTTATAAAACTTGGGCTCGGGAAGATCTATGGTTCCCGAAAATGGGTATTTTTCAAAAAAAAATTAATATTTTGGCCAAAACTTTTTCGTATCTGAACCGATTTTACCGAATTTTTCAGAAAATATTTTCTATTAAAAATTTCCGATCTTTTGATATATAAGGCGTAACCATAGGTCATATTGCAGTCAAAAAATTCAGGTTTTTATAAAATTTTTAATACTTTTTGTATGGGAGGTAGCACGCCCAGTTCTCCAATCCCGCCCACATTTTGTGGGATGGTGTGTATTTATAACCTTAATGTGTGTACCTAATTTGAAAACTTTGGCTCTTGCCGTTCTCCAGATATACAGAAAAAAGTAATAAAAATACAGCAACCACAAGCGATTTTTTTGGAAAAATTAGAGGCAGTCGTGGTTATTTGGTCATATCTCAGCCATTGTTGGACCGATCTGGCTGAATTTCAATAGCAAGAAATGGTGGACTATACGTGACATAAATGTAAAACAACCTAGCCGATATCATGTCTGGAGTCTCCGGATATCACACGCAAGACGGACAGACGGACGGATATTGTTAAATCAACTTCTCTCCTCATAAGAGCCCAGAATATATATACCTTTTAGGGTCTAAGATCAATATTGTAGAAATTACAAACGGAATGACAAACTTATATAGACCCTTTTCCACATGTGGTGAAGGGTATAAAAATAATCAAAAAATTTATTCTTCAATTATAATTTCTTTAACTACATCATCTAGTTGTAAATGATTTTTGTGAGAGTAAAGTCTTATACTACCATCTATATACGGATCAGATAATGCAAGCAAACGGATCAAAACATTAGAAATTGTTTAAGTTCTATTGCTTTCTGGAAAACGTTCATCTATACTCCCTGTAATCGTTATAACGTGCTTCTTCTGCGTTAGCGATACTTCATGATTAAGTTTTACCGCCTTGAGGAATGTCCTTCATTATATTATATTTTATCGAGTTTTTTTGTTATTGAATAGTTAATCTATAAGTTTATCTAAGTATAATGAGAAAAGTTAAAAGATAAAGAAGAGTTCTTCCATACCTTTCACAGTACTAAAGCGAATTTTAGCCAAGTTGTTTTAAATCAATATTAACAAATAAAAGTTGCATGAACAAAGTTTGGAATATGAAGCGAGAGTTGTACCACGTCCTAATCATTTTTTTTTAACCGCGACATGAGAACTTCTTTTAAAAAATTATCCCCTTGTGCAAAAAGAACCAGAGGATTGATATGACCACAGAGCCCTGTAAATAGGCCAACAAGTAGCCTTAGTTCCCCCTTCTTAAGCAGAAATAGCCTACCTGCCCTGCCACGGGACAGGGTCACAAATTTCTTGGACTGTCTTAACCCATAAGAGGACGTCCCCTTGCAAAGAAATTCACGCACGGAACATATGTGCAAAGTCCCTTTAATGTGTCCAGCAGAGACGCCGATGAAGGGCTCAGGGTTTAAAAAAGGACGACGAGCCCCTGTTTGCCAAGCAGTCATGGCTGGGTACCCAATTCAAATCAATGTGTTTCCCCAGATCGTTCAGGGATGCAAAGCCACCCATGACCAACCAGGACTTCACCTCAAAATAAGATAGAGCTCTAAGGTTGCCGATAGTATAAATATAGCCCTTCGCCCTCCTCCTCAGACTTTTCCCAACGCATAGGAGGATAGCGTAGATCTCCGCCAGATAGATCGTAAGCTGTTTGAAAACCCGGGCCCATTACGCCTGCCTTTGTATCGCTATTCGTTCGTTCGATGCTCATGCCTTCTTTTAGGTAGAGCTTAAGACGTTTGCGTGCTGAACCTGGCAATTTAATCCTACCCTCTACATCTTTACTCTGATTTATTTCAGCAGTTAATGTAGACGGTTGCAGGCTTGGCTTGGTAGATTCCAGGAGCGCATCCTCTTCATCCGTTGGGAAAGGTACCTCACTGGTATTAGGACATATTAGGAATTCAGTATTATTTGTGTCTATTGGGACATGTTTTTTTGTAACATTTTCAAATTTTTTACCCATGTTAGGTTTTTATTTGAATGTGGAAATGAGAGTTCACCATAAAACAGAGACCCATACCCTAGTTAAGCTACAGCCCAGGCATTGCCAGTGTCCGGAGGCCACCGTTATAAGAAAACTAACGCCGCGCGCGGAAGAACCTTGGGACACTGTTCGGATAACATCGGAAATTGCGGGTTCTTATCCACTCTAGATCCACCATCTTCTGCTAAAACAGCACTCGCTGATTGCCTCCCAATATATATTTCCATTTTCGCCCACTTTGAAAACAAAGTAAGTGTAGGGCTTATGTTCTTTACATCTTTCGTAGTGACTTCCACTTGAATCGCTCCCATCTTCACAACTTTTTCATGAGATTATTGACATTTATAAAATATTTTGAAAGTTATAGATTTTCACAACTTCAACAACGCTTCATTAAAAAAATCTTTTTGGAAGGTCAGTTTTAAACTTTTGCTAATTTTTAAGTTTTTTTTAACCGCTTACAACTACAATTCGAGTCGGAAGATAGCCGACCAATTGTATTGGATTGTTTATCGTTGGTGTTTTGCCTGAGCTTTGATATCGTTTGCAAGTAAGACTTGAATGTTTGCAATTTTCATTCGCTTTATACATAGTTTTTTTTTTGTATAATATCTTAAGCTTTTTAAAAGTTTTTGGAAAAGGTTTCCTGATGATCTGACCTAAGTAACCAGTGAAATGCGTATAGGAACTTGTTTTTCCTTAACAGTAAATTTCAGTGTATTTATCAAAAATAAAAATTGGGCATCTAGCACTTCATGGCGAAATCTTATTAATAATAAATTTTGTATTCCCATTAATAACTTTGATGATAAAATTAAAGTCTAATTTCCACTGGTACTCAAAAAATATTGCCCAATAAGCAATTGGGTTCAAATTTCTTTCCAGTACAAAACGTTTTCAAGATTAATTTGTCGGCAATTCTCTAATATTTCTAATGTTTAATTTTTTAAATTAAGATATTTTATTATCCCTTACCCCTTTTTTTTATAAGATTATCGTGTATCCTTGCTATTTGCCAAATTAAGATAACAATTTGACAAATTGGTTAAAGTGATTTGCAAAAAAAAAAAAAAAAATTATTTTTTTGCTTACAAATCAAAACTACTCATTTTTTTCATAAAATAAATACAAGCCATAAACTTAAAAGAAGATAAAACCCCGACAACAAAAGAAACCTCATCAAATAATGCCAACAATATGGCAAATATATCCTGAAAAAGGGTTGCAAACACTATCGATGACTCAATAAAACTGTCATAATAATATTGATTTCTTTTTTTTTCTTGATATTTGCAAGGACTTAAGGGTAGTGTTCTAGCAAGGATATAAAAAAATCTTGTAAAAGAACAATTCAATAACAAGTAAAAACAACACAACTGACAACAATTTTGTTTAGATTTTTATTTGCCTAAAACAAGCAATCCTTTTATAAGGAGATAAAGGACTTAGTCTGGGGGAGGAGAGTGTAGTTTCTGGAGAAAAAAAGTGTGCATATGTATTGGTTACAATTATGGTATTATGACATAAATTTATGTCTGGTAATTGAATGTTTGATGAGCCAAACAATTTTGATTGAATCTAGTTAAAATGATACCAACAATTTTTTTTTTGTTCTGTTTTGCAAACAAATATTTTCTTTAGTGATTTAACATAATTTTGTCCTGTTAAAGGACTATAAGGGGAAGATAACCCTTTTTGGCTAAACAGAATTGTTTTACATTGTCATGGTTTTTTTGTTAGTTTTTGTTAGAAAAATTTCCAAGGGAAAAAGGGTGGTTTTTTTAGTACTAAATAGACCTTTTTTCCGCCTTGAATATTTTCTTCTTTTATAAATTTATCGTTGTTGTTGCTAAAAAGATTAAGAGATTTTCAAGTCATGTTGTTTAGTTGTTCTTACATACATCAAAAAGGGATAGACGCTGGCAACAACAAGTTCATGATGATGACGATGATGGACTTGTGTCCATTTCAAAAATGCAGCTCTAGTTCCTGAACAATTTTTTTTTTTTTTTTTTTAGGAAAATAAAAACGTGTGTGTTAAAATTTAATAAGGTATATTGTTTATAATATCTGTGTATGTGGATAGTGTTTTTTGTGGCAAATTACAAGGGTTATTGAGCAAATCACTAACGTGGGCCTTGTAAAAAAATACAATTTTATTGTTTTCTAGCAGGAAAAACATTTTGGTTTGTTTAACATAATTTGTTTGTTATTATGTTTTTTTTAGCTTAAAGCCTTTTGGCCTATTTTTTTTTTTTTTTGGTATATTCTATTTTTTGCTATTTTTTAAGCCATTATGACTTGACAAATTTCGTACTGTCAAGCCATAATAGTAAAATGTATTAATACAATACAAAAGGGTATAATAAAATGTATGTTGTTAGTTAAACATGCGTGCAAATGCTTGTTTGCACACGTTTTATATATTAATTTTTATTGAAACTACAAAAAGAAAATAAAAAAAAAACAGTAAGAAAAAATAAAGCCTTAATAAATTTTATTAAGCCATAAGAAAAATTATTAAATCCTTTTTTTTTGGATTAATAAAAAAGGATTTTAGTAAAAGCTTTTTATGGAATTGCAAATTGTCTAGGCAGCAATAATAAAAATAATTTAATAAATTAATCTCCTAAAAAAACTTTTAAATCGGATGAATAGAAAAATAACAAATAAGCCTAATCCTGGGGGATAAAAACAAGCAAGATCGTGTTAAACAAGTAATAGACTAAATGATGATTATCAGCAAAGAAAAAATGCTTGTTTATATCGGACTAGTAGAATCAAAAAACTAGAAATTTACAGTGAATAACTAAATCTGTCGGTTTCCATCAGTATTTGTGTTATATTGATTCCCTTTGGGTATCAAACTGGAACTAAGGCTTAGGGACGTCCATCTTGAACATTAATTAAAGCTTTTTGTTTAGTTATCCAACATTGGTGCATATGGTCCTATGTAAATTGTTGCATTAGGTAAGATTAGCTAGAAATTGCAGTCAGTACTAATTTGACACACTTATGGCCTGTTCAGCGATTTCGAACGAAGATATCGTTCGCTTAACTTTCATGCAAAACAAAATCAATATTTTATAATTTGTTTTTGTTTTAAATTTAATCTTCGTTCGAAATCGACGAACAGGCCATTAGACTCAATGGTACAATCCTTCGAAGTGGCGGATACTCTTTTTGGCCAGTCGCCAAGACAGTGACAGAGGAGGAGTTCCACGTTTGCCTCCACATTTTCAACATCGCAGCTGCGGCAGTCAACTTAAAATCTGGCTCGTAGACGCTATGCATGCCTACTATCAGACAATTTCCCATGAAAACAGATACCAAAAGTAAAACATCCCTCCTAGTCATTGGTAGTAGAGACATGGCACGCCTGTCATCCATGCGGAGAATGAGTTGCCTGATAGTCCTACCATCAATCTTGGGTGTCCTTCTATCCCTTGCAATATCTATAGTCAGTTACAAAAGTTCAAGTATGCAGGAGAGCAAAGGTACCCCAACGTCTATTTAATGCAAGCGTTAGGGTTTCTCTGCCCTCCTAGCAAAATTGCACTAAGTCTTAGGAACGTCCATCTCTTATCTCACCTAAAGAAAGTTTAAAGGTTAGCTTAGGTAGAAATAGCAGTCAGTACTCATCTGACACACTTACCTCCAATGATATCATGTGATACCATTAAATTTCACTAAACGGAACTCCCACAAAAGAACCAACCCGAGCTTCTAAGAAAGTTTAACATTCAATCCAGTTCGCTGCTAGATTTACCATACAATCCTTCGAAAGTGGCGTATCATCTTTTCGGCCAGCCGCCTTCTCGCCAATGTAGGACAGTGAAACAGGAGATATTTCACGTCTTTCTTCTCATTATAAAAAACTCAGCTGCGGCAGTTAACTTAATATCTGGCTCCTAGACGATGTGCGATCCTACCTATCAGCCAATGTTTCTTGATAAGAGATACTTAAAGTGACACATCACTTATGTTCATTGGTAGTAGAGACATGGAACTCCTAATTGAGGTCGTACATACATTTCATCCACGTTGGAGCGACACCTGGGCAGTTATGGGACTTCTTCTTTAATATATTTTTAGTCTGTATTGATAATTTTGTATGGGAACCAACTTAAGAAATGAAGATAGCGGGCTGGTTTGTTAGAAACAAATAGTGGGGATGAAAAATAAAGTGGGGTTGGTCATATTTTTGACCCACCTAGTGGCATCCTAGGCGCTGCAGGGGCCAAATTTAAAAATTTCATTTAACCGCCATATTTGTATGGAAAATGCCTAATGGCCGATAATAAAGGGCAAGTATGTTTTGAGAAAATGTCAAGGACAAAAAACTAATGGAGGCCGGTCATACATTGTATCCCCCTATGGGCGACTCCTAGGCAACTATGGGACTTTTTTCAGTATATATGTATTATATTCCCATCCATCGTTAGCTTTATCGATAGTCAATCACAGAAGTTCGAGTTTGTGGGAGAGCAAAAGTCGACTATTAATTGCAGGCATTGGGGTAACTCTGCTCTCCTCTCAAAATTGAACTAAGTCTTAGGAACGTCCATATCTGTTCTCATCTAAAGGAAAGTTTAACAAAAGTTTGAGCTTTTTATTAAGTTGCCCGACATTGGTGCATTATAAATAACAAAGGTTAGGTAGAAATGGCAGCCAATACTCATGTGACACACTTAGAACCAATGATACCATGGAAATACATTTTACAAAACCTCCACAGTAGAACCAACCCGAACTTCTAACAAAGTTCAACATGCAATCATGTTTAATGCGAGAGATAATGTACAAACATTCGTAAGTGGCGAATGCCATTTCGGCCAGTCGTATCCTCGCGTATGCAGGACAGTGACTGAGGAAGGGTTTCACGTTTTCATTCTTATTCTCAACACCCCAGCTGCGGCAGTAATCTACCTATCAGAAAATGTCCTCTGATAACAGATGCCAAAAGTGACACATTTTTTCTGGTCATTGATAGTGGAGACATGATACGCCTGTCGTCCATGTGGGGCCAAAATTGCCTTACAATCCTGCATACAGTATTCGCAGTCCACCTATCTTTAGCAATATCAATAGTCAATTGCCGAATTCGAGATTTCAGTAGAGCAAAGTTACTCCAACGCCTTCCAAATGCAAATGTAACCCATAAGCTAATGCCAAGTCTAGCAAGCTCATTCGCCCTAATTTGTCCCAGTATATCCCTGTACCATATGTTCCTGATGTCAAACTGCTTAGCTAGAAACAGCAGGGGGCTAATTATTGCAGTCGTGATCGAATACTTTTTCGATATGAAAAAATTTTTTTTCTAAGTCTTTGTGTAGATACTGAACGAATCGAAATTATTTTTTCAGTGCTATAATGCATTTATTTTAGTTTTCACAATGCTGAGAAAATAATTTCGATTCATTCAGTATCGACTGAAATAAAATTGCTTTCGAAAAATATTTGATCACGTCTGCCAGAACTAGCCCTCAGTTCTGCAAGAATTTTCAGATTTTCTGAAGCAACATTGTCTAAATGTGGTAGATATCATTTCCAGCAGACTTGCTTCATATTATGAGCCCAATCTCACACTAAATGACGTACTGGGCTATAGGCTGGATCTGATACTAATACATGAGTATAACCAGTAGTGTGATCTTGTCAAAACAGAGTCCTTTAAACTCTACTACCACGATAACTAACCAACAAGCCTTTGCGTGACATTTTTGAGCTTATCTGCAGGGTAAAATTTATAAAGCACTAGCACTCTCTCAACTCTCGCGAGGTAATAATAATCGATGAGACATTATGCTCAAATTATTTACAAACTAAATAAGGTGCGTTTAAAGCTGAGTTTGGACCTTAAAACCCTAATTTTTAGTTGCTGATTACTGTCTGTCAATAACTTTTTATTGTCTTCTATTTTTATTAAGTAACTCTATCTCATTTTCCGTTTTCTTCAAAACTATTTATTTTTATAGTCTTTCATTCCGCTCTAACCTCCATTCCCATTCGAATCCCCTTATGCCCAAAACATTTCCAATACCCAATTAGCAATTGTCTTAATTACTTTCCATACATTTAGTTTTACTACCTTGTAGTATTACAATTAGAAAAATACACTTTTCGCCAATTGCGACCAAAAGAAAGTAGAAACCAATGTTGCTCCAAATCATTTGATACTGTGTGTAATTTTTTTTTTCTCTACTTTTAATTTTTGTCTGACCATAAACAATTAAATGCTAAAACAATTTCATTACACATGTTAAGAGCATCTGAAGCAGAAATGGAGTTGATTACTAACAACAGACTAACACAGTTGCGACATTATAACCGATAACAATAACAACAACTGTTTGCCAATTTGGAAAACTCCCCCGCTACTTCTTACAGTTTCCTTATTACAACGAAACTGTTGCTGCTTTATGGCAAGAACTATAAAATTTTATGGCTTTTTACGGATAAATATTTAGTTTTAATGCGAAATTTTGATGATCAAACGTGTTTACATGTTGGCAGGTAGTTTCAAACATAGAAAAAAAAATTATTTAGAAAGTTGTAAAAAATCTCCCTACACGTTTAATGAAAACACAATTGGCTGCATAAGGAATAAGTGAAAAAGCTAAGGTGGAAAATATTCACTTGATATTGAAACTTTATTTTTTAAACTAAATTTTGTTGAATTGGACTTTGTATTTTTCTAATAACAAAGAAAGAAATTTTATATCGATCCTGGTTATACTACAATCGGCTTTTTTCTACAACCTCAAACTTGTTAAAAGTTAGCAATAGTTGCCTTATAAAACATCTTTTTAAAAATTAAACTAAATTTCATGGCTTCAAACCATTTCGTGCAACTTCCAACCTTCTATTTGTGCTACTTTGACTAATTTATTGATTTTTGATAGTTCTTAATATTTGTCAAGCTTTTTTCTTCGAAGATGCTGCCACTTCAAACTAGTTCTTGAAACATTAAACCATTTTCTGCAATATCCCACTAGTTGGAAAACTCCTATGCTTTTTTCCCTAAGCTAATCCCACGAAACTCAACGCTTGTCTGCAGGAGACCAGAGTCTGTGGCGAGAATCGAACCCGCAACCGACTAGCTCACTACCAACTATCATACCGGGGCACCCCTCTTCTTTGACAAGTGGGGAATTCCGTATGAAACATTTTTCATTTCCATATAAGACCCCATAAAGTATATACATTCTAGTCCCTTTACTAATTTTAAGTCGATTTAGCGATGTCCGCCTGTCTGTCCGTCTGTTGAAAACACGCTTACTTTCAAAAAACTCAAAAAAGAAATACAATATTGCTGTCAAATTGTCTTTGTTTTCCGAAGCAGTTTTGGATTAGAATCCAGCAACATTGGTTAAGTAGGATAAGACTTATGAATCCAAAGGTGGAACTTCTACCCTTAAAAAAAATTGATAACAAAAGCTAACATAAATAGTGGCGGAATCCACATATTGATTTGATATTTTGCACAAATTCGTTCTATATGACTAGAAATCATACCACAAAATTTTGTGAAGAACGGTTCAAATTTATCATAGGTCCCATATAAAGCCCTCTAGCGGAAAACACTTAAATACGCGTAAAACTGTAACAAATAATGCTATTATAATAAAATTTGGCCAATCATAGTTTTATATAACTAGAAATCACACTGTCAACTTTCGTGAAGATCGGTCAGTAATTTACCATCGGTTCCATACAAAGCCTACTGCTGAAATATTATATCTGTCGGTGGAGGGTTTCAAAGATTTAGCTGAGGCGAATATAGCTCTTTAACATGTTTTCTTTTAATAATTTTTAATTAAAGTTGAAATTTTTCCAATACTAATTCTTCGAAGAGCGGCATTCAGTGGACGCCCCTCTCAAAACCAAACGGCACATCGGTACGAACAAATAGGGAACGAACTTAAGGCTCTCCTAAGCAAAGCTCTCATAGTTGGTTTGCGAATAAACTTGCAGAAACCAAACCAATGAGAATAAAGGCCACCAATACCACTTGTCTAACTCTTAATAATAACACCATAAAAGTGTACAATTTTTCTGTTACCATGGCTGCACAATCACAATGAACAGCTGCGCAAACGTAGATGTTTCTGCATGAATCAACAAGGCACGTCATGTCATGCATTGTTTAATAAAAGTATGGATATTATCCGAGATATCAACACAACTGAAGACCAATAGTACATATTTAACACATGTTTGAAACTCATACTCCTTTATAGACGTGAAACTTGGTGTCTATAGAAAAGCGACGTACGACGACTGCAAGTTTTCACTAACCGTTGCTTACGAAGGATTATTTGATGCTTTTGGCTCAACATAAAACCTACGCAGACCTGCTTCGAAGCACCAACCAACAGCCAATCCAGTACGGCATCCTGAAACGGAAATTTGGATGGATTGGTCATACACTGAGATCCGATAACGAGGTAGCAGCACAACCCCTAAGGTAATCGGTGCCATGGCCGACCAAAAAACTCTTGGCGCATCGCAACCGTACGTGAGCTGGCTACTGAAGGGTTTTAATGGAACAAGGCATTAAGAACAGCCCACAACAGAGTCCGTTGGAAGTCATTAATTGGGACCGTTTACTTCCTAGCTGAAGAATCGCATCGTCAATTCTTCGAAGAGGAGGTTAAGTTTTCCTCGAATGTGTTGTGGTTATACCCTCTGAAGAGATTGAGTAGTTGCAATTGAAACATATTAGGGTAACCTGTCCGTGAAAGCATGCGTTCGATTCCCGCGGCAGTCAAGAATGAAAAATTATCAATAAATTTTAATTAATTTCATGTTGTAAAATTCCTTTCTTGATAAATTAGACGAATTAAAATATCAAAATTTGGATTAAAATTTTACTCAATGTCTTAAGAAAAATTTTGGCAACGTCAAACTTGTTCGTACAGCAATAAACTTGTCTTTATTAGGTTTTTCTTAGCCGATTTATTTCAAACCTGCTTCACTTAATAAAAACATATTTCTTTAACTTTAAATCAGTTACTTAAACATTAAATCACTTCCTAGAACTTGAAACAAACATCAAACATTTTAATTATTATCTAAGTTTACTTTTCCAATTTATGACTAAATCCCTAAAATATTAAACTTTTTTCTAATATTTTTTCTTAAAAAACTTTTTATTTCCCAATTTCGTTGATTTATTTTATTGAATTTTGTTAGCTGTTGCTTCTCACTTTCAAAATGTTATTTATTTCTTTCGAAACTAAAAAAAAAAAAATTAAATATAATATTTTAAAATTTGTCGCGTATTTGCCATTATTTTCCAAGATCGTTTCGTTGACATCAACTCGATTTTAATAAATGATTATTGCTTTTTTTATTGCTGTCTATTACCAGCAAGGATAAAATTCGTCGTCTGTCTGCCTTTGTGGTGTTTTACACATGTGTATAACGTTTTATGATTTAAGGAGTCCTGCCTGGAACCTGAAGCTTTCTGCCTTAATGGCTTTTTATTTTGCATAGAAGTGATTTATATGATTTAAAGGAAAATAAAATATTTTTAATATTTACAATGTAGAAATTTGTTGAATAAAATAATAATTGTTGCTGTTGTTTGAAGAGGGCTTGAGAGAAAATATTGTCAAATTAAAATCCTTTGGATTATTATTTTTACATGTTGATATTGAAAATATGTGTTTTGTGACATATTGCAGGTGGATACTGTTGCTGATGTACAATTTTGTTAGATTCATGTTGCTAGACTTATGCTACTAACGTTATACTCTATCCCACAAAGTCTTTCGAATTTTCGAAAATGCAACCCTGTCATGATAAATTGTTTTTGTTTTTTAAAATTTTCCAAAGAATAATTAGATAAGGGAAACATTTTTAAAAAATACGTAAGACTTTGTGGGATAGTGTGTAATGGCCTTTAATAGATTATATAAAATATTATACAGTATTGCAAAATGTTGCTGTTATATTGTAACAAACATGCATTCAAGTATAAGTTCCTAGTCACATGTTGCTAATCCGTGTTGCCAATATATCAAGACTGTCTTCTCTAGAGTAGATTCGAGCAACTTGGCACCACCTGCGTAAAAGTCAATATATCCTTTTGTTTATTTTGCTTTTTTAATGTTTCTAGAAATATGCTTTTAGTAACTTGATGCAGGAATTTTAATTTAGTTTCATTTGTTTTAGGTATAGGATAGTGCTCTGTTAGGACTTGCAGAAAATTTTGATTAACATTGATTATTTCACACGAAAATTTTGACATCTATCAATATTATCTATCGCGCGGTTTTGCAAAACTGAACGTTTTTATTAGTTTCAAGTAACGCTCATTATAAAAACCCCAACACATAAACAAAGTAAAAAGTACAAAAAAATGTAGCTGTAGAATGAAAATCCGGTTTAAATTATATTGGAATTTCGATCGATATCGACTGCAGTTATTTGGCCCCTGCACTTGATTCGTGCTAAAATCAAAAATGTTGCTAGAAACATTTCATATCTTTTTCGCAATATATATTTCACAGAATTTTTTTTATATTGAGTTTGACAACATTTCGAGAAATACAGAACAGATTACCAGGGGGCAAATTATGGCATTCGATACCGATCGAAATTTATTTAAATGAAAATTTCGATCGATATTGAATGCCGTAATTTGGCCCCAGCCTTTTTATCTGTTTTAATAGAGTTGCTAAATACATTTTGCATTCAAAATGTTGCTTAACCTTGTTGATAGAATTTTTTTTTAAGTTTTCATCTTTAAAATTTATTAGTTAAGCCCATTTTTCTGTCATTCCGTCTATCTGCCAATATTTTATAATTAAATTTTTAATTATGATTAAGTATTTTAATGTTTGTTTTGCCATTTTACATAATTAATACAAATCCAAAATTCATTTAAATAAATTTCTAATTATATTTCCACTGTTTGTTATTGTTTGTAACCTTTTTTTTTTTTTGTTTTTAATAAACATTTATTTAAATTTATAATTAGCAAAACTGTTTTGTTTATAAAGTACGAGAAAAAACAACAGTACCAACGAGTACAAAAGTGCATTAAAATTTATATAAATTTTATTATGGCCATTTTGTATTATTGCCATAATAATATTTATATAATGTATATAAAAGAGTAAATTTTACATAATAGTACACTACATACACTTTATATATAAGTATATAATGCAATTGTATACAATTGTTTGAGAGAGACAATTAATTAACAAATAAAATGTCAATTAATTCTTTCGTAACTCCCAACAATTAAATTTACACTTTTTACACTTCCTGGTTGTTTGTTTGTTTGTTTGGCCAAAAATAATATTGTATTGCTGCAAATAAAAACTGGCCAAATATAAATAAATAAATTCAGCCATACATATAAATGGCAGGCAGGTTGGTATCCTTTAGGCTTGCAATAGTTAACATTGGGCATATATCCTTGGGGATGTGGGTATTTATATGCTGTATTAAATTTGCAAGGGAACAAAATGACAAAAAATACAATTTCAGTTGTATTTTATTTATTCATTAATATATGGCAGAAAAATGTTATAATTGTATTAATGTATAAGACTGGTTGGCAGGTGAAAAGTGATTAAATCAGAAATGGCGAAAAAGATTTGCAATAATTTCAATTAAAAGTCTTAAAGTTATTTAAAATTTTGTAATTTTTATAAATAAATCTATTTTCTTAGGCTCTAAATCCTTTTTATTTTCATTTTATTTTAATTAAAAATTCTGTTTGTGAACTTATAACCTTTTGCCTGGCAACATCTTTCTGTATGATGTTTATGAACACATATTCTAAACTTTTTTCATTTAAAATCTGGTACTCTGTTTAGTATTTCGTGTGAAATGTTGCCAAACTCTATAAAAAAAATTTCTGTTAAATGATAGTTGCTTTCTGTTTATATTGCGAAAAAAAATACAAAATGTTTTCTAGCAACATTTTTGTTTTGCGTGAAAAATAATTGCAGCTTGTATTATTTTGCGCGGAATTTTGTGTTAGTGTTAGTGCCGGTTCACACACGTCAAGTTTGAATCGTCAAGTCTTGAGCTTTTTGGTGAGAAGGGAAAAGAGAATGCCATTTATTTTCCCCTCTCTCCTAAAAACTTAAGACTTGACGAGTCAAACTTGTCGCTTATAAAATCGTTTTTTGCCAAACCTCTCGATTGACAATATTGATACATGTCCAAATTTTCGAGTGAAGTCATCAATTTTGATCATCATTTCTTGAAAGTTAGAACAGATTAGTATTGGGCTTTAGTATTAATTCTTAGAATTTATTCTATGGACGTTTAAAAGTTTCTAGAAAAATGTTGCTAAAGAATGTTACTACGCATTTAAGTATTATAATATGGTTGTTTCTAAAATTATAAAATAAACTAGAAAATGTTACTCATACATATTCTAGAACAAATTTTACTCAACACGGAATTACTTTGTCATATTTTTAATAATTTTAAAGTTATGGATATGTCCATATCAACATGTTGCCAAGGACCTGTGTTATTTCTTTTTTTTATATATGATAACATGTTGCATTAAAATTTAAAATGTAAGTTTTGCTCTGGCCTCAGTTTTAGTTTTAAATAATTTTAAAAGAAACTAATTTTTTAATATAGTTTTGTTCGTGGCAACATGTTGCAAAGTTTATTTTTCTTTTATTACAGAAACGTGCGTGTGTTTAATTGTTTTGGCAGAGTGATAAATGTTACTAAAGGGTGTCCAAAATTGGAGTTATTATTATATTAGATGATTATAAGAAAAATGAGTTATAAAAATGTTGCTAGCAGTATGTAGTTTAAACATTAAGCCTAGTACTTTGTTTAAACTTGTGAAAAATGTTGATCAACATTGATTATTTCACTCGAAATTTTGGACATCTGTCAATATTTTCTGTCTTGCGGTTTTTAAAAATCAAACACTTTTTTCCATTTCAATCTTTGCGCAACAAAAATGTTGCTAGAAACATGTCAATGTTTTTCACAATATAAACAGAGTACAACTGTGTCAACATTTTCTCGTATGTATTTTGTTTACCAACATCTTGCACAAAATACAGAACAGAGTACCAGGCTTTCAAGACTAAATATTTTATTTCATAGAATGTTCCGGTAGGAATCTAAACAATAACATGACATTTATCTTCTTTTAATAAAATCAACTTGTGCCTTAGAATACAATTCCCAACAACTAAATTAAATATTTATATGCTGAAGAAAACTTTTTAAATAATGTGGCATATTAGTAAAATTATAACCAACATTAAACTACTCCTCCCTCTCCTGACAAACATTTTACTTTCATTATTTGTTCTAAGAAACTTTGCTAATAATCTTGCAAGTAAACTACACTTTTAACTTGCTGCAAACGTTCAAACGTTATTCAAAAAAAGAAATTTTGATGTATCATTATGACAACAAAATTTTGTATAAAACAAATATAATAAGATTCACTGCCTTTACCTCCCCTCCACCCACATTACACATACATAATTACACATAATGCTTACAAAAAATTTATATATTTTTTTAATGAATTTTATTAAAAAAAAAGATAAAATAAAAAGAGTTTTATTAGCAAATATTGACTTGAGAAAATATTTAATTTAAAAATCGTCATTAAAGTTTTCGTAGCAGTTGCGGGGGTAAACAAAGGAGTTTGGAGAATTTTATTTCATCCTCTTTTATTTAATAAAATAAACTTTTTGATGCTGCTGCTCGAATACAAATAAAATAACAAATTTAATTTTGTTAAACACAAATATTTAAAAATTCATACACTTTCTTTCTACAGATGTCTTTTTATTATATAAACAGTAACAGGAGAGGAGTATCTTCCGACCTGATGATGAAAGAAAGAATGTCATTACAATGACAATTGAGAATCAACGAACTTAATTAAATTTAAAGTAAAAATTTGTTTGAATATTGTAAAAATGTTGCTGGAATATTTAAGTTCAAAGTTGTATAAAGTAGAAACTAAAAAAGTTCTGAATAGCAACATGTTGCTTTAGGTTCTATAACACTCCTTTATTTCAAAGACATAGATATCTTCAACAGCATAAGTATTTTAAAATGTTGCCGATAATAGCTTCAATTGAAAAAGCAGCATTTGCTTCTGTTAATATGTTTCTGAACTAATTGTTGAAAAATTAAAAATTTAAGTTTTTCTTTTTTTGGTAGTTAACAATTTCGAATATATTTAACCTGCGTTTTTCCTTAGCAGCATGTTGCTACAAACAAATTTTACATTATATTATCTATTTATTAGAAAAATGTTGCTTGCAACAAGTTGCTCTAAGAAGAATTTTTTAATATACTTAGCAACATGCTACAGAAAAACTTTTTTTGCTTTATTCTGGCACTTTTTTTATTTTTATCTAGCAACATGTTGCAGAAGCTCTTTAAGGATTTTTCCCTATTTGTAACAAATAAAATAAAATTTTGTATAAACATTTTATATTGTATTATCTATTTATAATAAAAATGTTGATTGCAACATGTTGTTTAAAGAAGAATGTTGACTATATGTTTAGCATCATTCCACAGAAAAACTTATTTGCTTTATTCTGCCATTTCTTTTAATTGATTTAATTGACATATTGATTTTTCTCTATTTGTAACAAAAACATGTAAAGTTTTTTTTTGTTTTTAACTAGCAACATGTTGCTGAAGCTATTTAACTAAGTTCTTCTAGTTGTAACAAAAACACGTTAGGATTTTGCTTAATTAAATTGTATTTATTTATTTTAAATGGCTTCAAAAAGGTCTCAGATTAGAAACTAGTTGCTGGAAAGATAGTTACATGTTGCTATTATTATTTTTCTAAAATAAAAGTGCATATTTCTACAATATCAGAAAACAAGTTTTAAACAAGTTCTTCTACCTGTAAGCATGTTGCTGAAAAATAATTTGATATATTTTTTTATAATTTTAAATGAAATTCCTAAGTAATAATTGGCAGATAAGGGTAAGCTATTTATATCTTTAGCAACACTTTGAAGTATTTCTTTGATATTTAATATCATCTTAAGTGTTTTTATGGGGGGTTTTTTTTTAAAGCATGTTGCTAGTAACTTATTCCATGTTTATTAATCAAACTGTTTTCATTTAAATATTTTTGTTTTGATTCTGGCATTTTTTATTTTTAACTAGCAACATGTTGCTGAAGCTAGTTTGCTCATTTTTCTTTAATTGCAACAAAAACCTAAATTTATTTATTTTTATTTAATAAATATTTAAAGCAATTCAGATAAGAAACATGTGGCTGCATAGTTAGTTAAGACTCTGTGGTTTTTACCAAGTTCTTCTACCTGTAAACATGTTGCTGAAAATAAATTGCATGTATTTGTTATAATGTAAAATGAAACTCTAAAGCTTTTAACATTGCAACATGTTGCTAATTATGATGTTTTATTTGTGACAAAGTAATAATTGGTAGAAAAGAGGAAGCTATTTATATCTTTGACAACGTTAAAGTATTTCTTTGATATTTTAAATACATTTTAAGTGTTTTAGTGTTTTTTTTTTTAAACAAAATGTTGCGAGTAACTTGTTCCATGTTTATTATATCAACATGTTTAGATTTAAATATTTTCGTTTTTGATAAAATTTGTTAAAAACGCTTCGATATTTTAAGGTCAGCAACATATTGCAGAAATGTCTTTAATAGCGGAATATATAAAAATGTCGCTAGCTTCATGTTGAGCATACGAAATTAAGAAAAAATATTGATTTAATTTCAACAGGAATGAAATGTAAATGTTAAAATACCGGAACATACATATTGCTTAAACATGTTGTTTAAAATATGTTTCCATCAACATGTTTCTGGAAACTGAAAAAAAAATGTTCCCAAAACTTCTTAAAACTTCAAAAATCTTTTTCCAAGCAACATGTTGACACAGAACTTAAACCGTTAAGACCGGTTTTTTGAGATGTGGATTAGATTTAAACTTACTTTAACGTAGTCTGAAACTCGAATTTATCCAGCGAAATGTATTTTTTTATTATTTCATTAAAGACTAAACCCCATATTCATAAAAGATATTTTTGATTAATAAAAGGTTTATTGAACCTGAAATAATTTTATGAATATGGGCTTCACATTTTAAGCGAAACTAAGCTGTGCCGTAAAATTTGTTTATACAAACTTGGTAATGGAAGCACAAATCTGTATTTAGATTAACTAAGCCCAGTTTAACTAAGATTTCCATAACCAATCCTAAGTCACTTTCTATTTAACTTGAACCCCATCATTTTCATCAACCAACCAATCCTTCTCCTTCTTAATCAATATTTGTTTGTTAAAGATCTCATTTTTCTTCATTGAATTCCACCCCTCTCTTCAAAAAAAAAAAAAAAAAAAAAACACTTAATTTGTTATTGTGATTTTATTACTTATTTAAAGAATTTTCTTGTTTATACACACAAAAACCCTTTTTCTTTATTCAAAAATCCTAAACAAAAACAAACAAATGTCCATTTCTTAAGGAATCACTAGCCTTTTGGCTGCTCAAGACAAACCACAAATATCTATTAAGAAAACAACATGAGTTTAACCAGCAAAAAAAAAAAAGTTTAAAAGAATGCTCATACTCTTGTAATTAAGAGAAAACTAAATTTTGTGGGGAATTCCTTAGGAAAATCTAAACTGAGCAGAAATTGTTAAAAAAATTTAACTTCCGGTTATTGATATTTCGAATTAAGTTTATTTACAAGTTTTTAGATAACTTTACACGAATTTACACTTGAGTCTAGAGCATTTAAGCTTAAAATGTTAGTTTTAACTGAGGCCGTTTAACGTTAGGCAAGTGTGCAACAGTTTTTGTAGATTCATAGATTCGAACTGGTCAGTATTTTATTCATCCTTTTTTGTTTAGATTTGTACTTAATTGTTTGGTTTCGTAAAACTTTTTTGTCTATCATTCAATAACTTTTCCCTTTTCTCAAAAGATATTAGAGTAATGGGAAAATAATAAACAACAAATATCATCCGCAACATCCCAAAGTGTCTATAATTTTGTAGTTTTCAAACTTTTTTCTTCTTCTAATAGTCGATGTCTGGTCAAGTCTGCTTAGTTTTGATTATGGTTAAAATAGAACGAACTGTCAGTTAAATAAATATTGAAGAAAGAAGAAAGTTATTTTTTTTTTTTTTTTTTTTTTTTTGTGAAAATTTTAGGGAAAAGAGTTTAATATTGTAAGGAAAAATAATATTTAGAGTATTCACAGTAACATGATTTGGAATACAGCTCATAATATTAATTTTTTTAATTTATTTATAAGATTCTGTTATGATGTGCAAAATTCTATATAAAGCGAATGAGAATTACAAACACTCAAGTCTAATTTGCAACGATATCAAAGCTTAAGCCTGGTACTCTGTTCAACATTTCACGTGAAATGCTGTCAAAATGCATATGAAAAAAACTTGTGCTGAATATCTACGAAATAATGTTGATGGAGTTGTACTCTGTTTATTTTGTGAAAAAGTTCCGGAATGTTTCTGGCAACATTTTTTTTACAACTGCGAAATAAGCAAAAAATATGAACTTAATATTAAAAAAGAAATAAAAAATTAAAATAACACAATCGGTAACAGTTTTTTTATCCATATTTACTTTTTTTAATTAAAAAAAAATTATTTTAGTAAAATACATGTGGCGTTTGTTTACATACACGAAACAATGTAGCATACTTTGAAGGAATAAAAACGTCAAATTGTACAAACTCGCAAGATTGGTAACATTGATAAATGCCAAAATTTTCGTGTGGAATAATCAATGTTGCTCAACATTTTTCACAAATTTGAACAGAGTACTAGGCTTTAGACAAAACACAAACAATAAACGGTGAGTTTATCTTTTTTTACATTCCCGACATATTTAGTTTAAAATTATTTCTGATCTTCTAACGACTACTGGACAATATTTAAGATCAAAGATCAACTTAATTTTACTATTATTTAAATACGATTGTATTTAGAAAAACAATTTTATTAATATTCACATTTTAAAATTTTTTTTTTAAAAAATGTGAGATAATACCTTGGCTTATATTTGAATAATGTATTGAGAAGACAATTGAAATATTTAAAGTATCAACTGGTAATGTGGCTTAGACATCCGTCTGACTGCTGTTAAGGCGAAAAGGGGGATAGCTTAGTGGCTTAAAAGGCAATGCGTTCAGGCGACTAAGCCAATCACGTTTAACCTGTTTAGAGCTGTTGGCAGCCCTAACACTAGGATCGAAAAGCCTGTCTAATAAGTCGTCTTGTCGTTAACTCTTTTTAAATTTAAAACCACATTTGTTATTATAACTTTAATAAAAAAAAAAGTTTTTTATGAGATATTAAAAAAATTTTTATTTCAGCTTATTACAAATAAGCTTCGGTTAAAAATTTAATATTATATCGGTCAAGTGACCCCTGTTATGGCTCGGCAGGCTCCCAATCTTTTACCAAAAGTCTCAATAAAGTTTTTCAATAAACTTTTGTCAATGATTGATATCTGCTCGCTTATGTTGTTTTTAAGCTCTTGAACTGTTGTGGGATTATAGCTGGACACTTTCGATTTCAAAACCCCCCACCTCCCACAAAAAGAGTCTAAAGGGTTTCAAATGGTACGATCTTGGTGAACAATTCACTTTTCCTCTACGAGAAATAATGCGATTTTCGAACTTTTCTTTCAAAAGATCCATTGTTTTTCTTGCTGTGTTGCATATTCTATACGTCTAAATCACCAACTTTCCGCCACAAGAAGCTTCGTTCGGGTCAGCTCCCCGTAGCAATTTCCGATGATACCTTAAAGTTGGATACCCATTTTATAAAACTGCTTAAAAAATAATTGAGTGAAAACTTATTTTTACAAACAGTTTTCTGTAACAAAAATTGCAATTTCTTTTTATTAAGTTATGACAGGTCAAAGGTCATACAGTATTATTTTACAAAAATCTTGTTCAATAGTTGACGCATTATTTTAAAACTTATTCGATTATAAAATCTTATTTTTCTAAAGTTTTCTTATTAGGAGGGTAAATAAATTTTATAAAGGTCAAAGGTTACAAATATTTTTTTTAGAAATGGTTAAGCTGAAGAGTGATGTAGTGGCCTTAACTTTATTACAAATTATATGTTTGAAATGCTAGCCTTTGCAAGCTACTTTTTCAACCATTTAATACAATATCGTCTTGTCTAAAAATTGTCATATGTTTTTAGAAAATATATAAAAAAGGTTTACCTCAAATCATTTGTATTACTCTAGAGGATTAATAAAAACTTCTTAGTCCAATCAAGGCTTTAAAGGTCAAAGGTCACAAAATAATTTACGTCAAATACCCCGCTTAAGAGTTGTAGTATTTGTCTGCAACTGCACTGAGAGAAAAGGCGTCATAACGCTGTTGTATTTTGACATCAGTACTATGACAAGTGTCTTCGTTTAATGACTCTTTTCATCACTGTGATGTCAGCCTTAGCATCACTTGGCTAAATTGGAATCAGGAGAAATTATGTCATTAGTGGGATGACACATCGGCATCACACAAATGACGAATAGGAGCAAGTTTAATAAAAAATGACATGAGTGCGATGACAGTTTGTCATTAAATTGAGTCATTGAGATTGAAGTAAGTCAAAGTGAGAGAATATTAAAATAAACTTACACGTTACACATGTTTGTTTCACTTTTTCTGTATTCAGCCCTTTGTTTACAGAAGAACTCTCAATTATAAGACACCAGCAGCATGCCCGATATGGTTTTCGTAATCATTTTACTTTGAAAATTTGATTTATTTAACTAAATAATTTAAACAAATAGGATATGGGAATTTTTGCTTCATATTTAACTTTTTAAACATGAAAACAATGTTAATAATACACAAAATGTGGCTTCGAATTGATGTCACTATAGTCATGGCACAGTTGGCGCACCAAATATTGGAAACATTGGATTGATGTCACTTTTTGCCTCGTTGATGCCATTTGTAATTGATGTCACAATTCTGATGTTAGGGCATTATCAATATGAAGACGCATTTTTTCTATGAGTATACTACATAATGAAATGTAGTTTATATAATTAAGTTTTCAAACATTAAAAACATTATGTAGAAGTTTTAATATCCGAAAAAAATGTTTATTACTTTATTTTCCGAAAAATTTTAATGGCTTTTTTTAATCTATTTAGTCCTTTTTACTTATTAATAATAGCAATAAATTTCAAAAATATTCCTTAAACAACTTTGCCTGTTATTTTCCATATTGGAAATTCAATGTTGTTTTTCTGTAACCATACAATAATAAAAAAAAATGTATTGAAATATCCTGCTGCTATTAAAGAGCCTTCTTCCCTGATATTACTCATTTATGTAGATGTTCTTTTTTTAATATTTTTTATAATAAGACATATACATTCATTATATTCCGGGAATAAAAGAAGAAAAGAACACAGTTTCATATTTAAGATACAAACATAATAATCATCTATATTCATGGATTAGTATTCAATTTTTATTTGCTTCATACAACTAAAACAGCTCAGCTCCCTGGTTTTGTGGCTCCTTGGTGTATCCACTACGGCAACAATGGGGGTTAAATTGAAAATAAAAAAAGGAGGAATGAATGAATGTAAATATTTTTTACAGCTTAAGGTAAATTGGTAGACAAACGTATAGAAATTATAATATTGAAGATTACAAAGGAGAAAAAAAAACAAAGTACAACTACGAGACAATATTGCCAAAGCGCTAATAAATTTAGTGAAAAAATTTTTTTTTGTTCCATATTAGATTTTTTATTATTATCACGAAAAAAAATATGAGACAAAACTCTGGGTAAACGAAAAATTAAAATATCTCTTAGCTAAAGGTGGGTGTTTGAAATTATTAGAAAGCATTTGCCTGTAAACAAAGCTGATGAGAAAAATATCCTTGAATGATACTTTATATAGTTACACTCATACTACTTACTGCCTTAAAAATTTTTATTTCAACAAGGAAAACAACAACAACATCATTATCAACAACAACAAATACATCTACAAAATACAACAAAAGCATATTAATGAATAATAGCTGCGCCATAGGGGTTAATAAGTAATCTGCATTTTTTGACATTTATTTATGTTTTAAGGATAATGAAAAAGCAAAAGCATAAGGATCATCTGAATCTAAAATTTTGCTGCTCTGAACTCTTAGATTATTTTTTTTTTTAATTTTATATTATTTATGCAAAGGGATTTGCTTGGAGGTATCTGTTACCTACGAAAATCATTGATGGCTACAAAAATAATTTTAATAATTTGCAATTTATTTGAGCCGAAGATATTAAATAAAAAAAAAGATACAAATTAAAGTAAAATATACTTAAATTCCGCTTAAAAAGGTGTTTTAAGGCAAACTGTTGTTTATAATGTTGCTGGCAACATTTTGCGATCAACATGTTGCTGCTTGCATTTTGCGGGTTAAGCCTCTGTTCGAAAAAAGTTGAGGAACATTGATTATCGAAAATCAGTTGAAAGCCCCGGTGCGTGAGCCCGGCGTCACCATTGATCAAAGTCAAATTTGCCTCGCGATTTGCGGGTTTAAGTGTGTCAGTCGATAATATTACAAAACATTTTTTAACAAGATGTTGCCGGCAACATTATTTGTATAAAATTAATGGATCTTTTTTATTTTTAATGTTACGTTCTTTGAGAACTTTCAAGTTCTTCTTTTACACACTGCTAATTGCTTAAACCTATTTAGGTATGAATACTACATGTTGTTGGCAACATTTTTTATTACTATAAAATCTTTGGGCTTTTCTTTTGACAGAAAATTTAAAGCATGTTTGAATTTTTAATGATATTCAAACATATATGACATTAACAACAAGTTAAGAAGTTTATTAAAAATGGTTTTAGTTTAAATAAAGAAAAAATTAGTTCCACAAAATATTTTTATAGCAAAAAAATTTAGTATCAGTAACATGTTGCTAATCAATTTTTGGAATATGGTTTTATTTTATTAAGTTTATTCTACAATATTTTTATAGCAAAAAATAAAATATTAGCAACATGTTGCTAATTAGGAATTTTGTAGATATCTTCCGGTTAAGCCTGGTACTCTGTTCAGTATTTCGTGCGAAATGTTTTAAAAATTAATATAAAAAAAAATTCTGTGAAATACAAACGAAAAAATGTTGATAGAGTTGTACTCTATTTATATTACGAAAAACATGCGAAATGTTTCTAGCAACATTTTTATTTTCCGTGCGAAACAAGTGCAGCTCATATTATTTCGCACGGAATTTTAAGCAACAGCTTATCATTTTTTGTAATTTTTTATTTTTATGTGAGGTGGGGTTTATAACAAGCGTTTTTAAAAGAAAAATGTAGAAAAGTACAAAAATTAATAATTTAATTAAATTTATTTGTTTTTTTACTTTAGAAAATTATTTAAATAAAATTGTTTTACTTTTTTTAATGACAATTATCAAAACACATGGTTTTTGTCATAGATGGGGGTAGTGCACTAGTTCAAAATGATTGCAATAATATTGTTGATATTGAGTGATGAATGGAAAATAGGCAATCTCACTACACATAGGTGATTGTAATGCTAAAATATTTTTCGCAAAAAAATGGTTTGATTAAAAAAAAGCAATCATCAGTATATTGCAATATTTTTTTCTTCACTTATTGACTAAAAATTTTGCACACAATTTAAAATTGTGTTTTCAGGATTAAATCCAAGAATTATTCCGTTATTGACAGAATTTCATTTAGTTAAATTTCCTTTGCTTATGCATATCATCAGAAAACAATGCACATACAAAATTAAATTTAATTGATATTATGTTTTTGTTTAGCTCTTTGATTGCAACTTCAAATTTTGAACTACACTACACAACTACACAGTGATAGTGAAAAAATTTGCAATACCAATTAATTTTTTTATTGCTAGTGAAAAATACCAATCCTCACTAAAGCTGGTAAAAAATAGTAAAAACTATTTTTTTGCAGTTTTATTTAGTGAGAGTGAATGGCGATTTAAATCAATATTTAGTGCACTACCCCCAACTATGGTTTTTGTTTACCTTCGAAAGATAATATTGTATACTTTTAACCAATAAAAACGTTAAGTTTTGAAAAACCGCAAGATAGACAATATTGATACATGACAAAATTTTCGTGTGAAATAATCAATGTTGCTCAACATTTTTCGCAAGTTCGAACAGAGTACTAGGCTTAACATAAAAAATGAAAGAATTTGCTTTGCAACATTCTAATAACAAAAAATTCTGACAACTTTTACTGATCAAAAAAATTTTGTAATGAATCTTTTAACTCCAAAGTTATATGCAACATGTTGCTAATGTTGGAATTATAATCTTCTTTAAGTTTAGTTTTGTTAATAAATAAAATTTTTTTTTATTAGTTTAATTCATTATTTTATTTTTGCAACATGTTGCTAAACATACAAGACTTGCAATTAAAAATATGAAAAAATTTGCTTTGCAATATTTTAATAACAAAAAATTCTGACAATTTTCAATGATCAAAAATATTTTGTAATAAGTCTTTTAACTCGAAAGTTATATGCAACATGCTGCTAATGTTGGAACTATAATCTTCTTTAAGCTTAATTTTGCTAATAAATAAAATTTTTTCTTATAATTTTAATTTATTATTTTATTTTTGCAACATGTAAAATACATGTAAAAATACAAGACTTGCAATTCAAAATATGAAAAAATTTGCTCTGCAACATTTTAATAACAAAAAATTCCGGCATGAGATATTTTCAGTGATCAAAAAAAAAAAAAATTTGTAATAAATTTTTTAACTAGAAAGTTATATGCAACATCTTGCTAATGTTGGAATAATAATCTTCTTTAAGTTTAATTTTGATTATAAAAACAATTTTTTTTTATTATTTTAATGCATTATTTTATTTTAGCAACATGTTTCTAAACATAGAAGACTTGCAATTATTTTAATAATATTTCTTTTTATTCCTTTACTAAAATGTTGATGAAAAGTCTTTTATTTTATTTTCAATTCTGTCCTGATTCGTAAAGGCTTTATGACACTACATTTTTGCAAATATAATGTAATACATAGAACAATTAACCAAGAGCAAAGAGTTCAGCTGTATTAAGACAAATAGCAAACTGTCAAAAATTTTAAAAAAGTTATCGATAAAAAGAGAAGTTATGTCAAAAAAAGTGTAAAAGCTTTCATTTTAAAATTGACATTTCAAGCTTGAAATATTAAAAGTGTTGCTGAATCAGCGGTTTTTATGTTTCTCATAAACAAAAAGTTGACAACATTTAATAAAATAAACAAAATCATAACAAAAGAAAACCTAAAATAAAAGTTTTGTTTTAATTTTTTATAGTTTGTTCTTCTCTTTATTTCTCAATTCGATGAATAAAAAATTTGGTGTCATAAGGGCTTAACCAATGCATGATTTTAATTTTTTATTAAACAAAAAAGATTGAAGTAAAATATTAAAAGGCGTTTTAAGGCATCCTATTGTTTAAAATGTTGCTGGCAACATGTTAGTTGCTACATTTTGCTGTCAAGATGCTGCTGCTTGCATTTTTTGGGTTAATCCTAGTACTTTGTTCGAACTTTCGAAAAAAGTGAAGCAACCTTGATTATTCCACACGAAAATTTTAACATTTTTCAATATTATCTATCTCATGTTTCAAAACATACAAGACTTGCAATTATTTATATAATCGTTATTTTGTTTCTTTTACTAAAAGGTTGCTGAAAAATCTGCTATTTTGTTTTCAGTTTTGTCTGTATTGTAACTAATGCATGACTTTAACTTTTTATTTAATAAAAAAAGATATAAATTGAAGTAAAATATTAAAAGGCGTTTTAAAGCAAACTGTTGTTTATAATGTAGCTAGCAACATGGCAGTGGCTACATTTTGAATCAACATGCTGCTGCTTAAATTTTTTGGGAAAAGTGAAGCAACCTTGATTATTTTATACGAAAATTTTGTCATGTCTCAATATTATCTATCTAATATTTCTAAGCATACAACACTTGCAACTATTTGAATAATCGTTATTTTGTTTGCTTCATTAAAATGTTGCTGAAAAGCCTGCTATTCTGTTTTCACTTTAATTTTTTAATATGCGTTTAAATAGAGTTAATAACAGGTATATTTCTATGGGTTTTATTTTATTTTATTAATAGCTTGTATTTTTGGGGTTTTTCTATTTATTATATGTATAAGGTTTTGCATACCAAATAATTAAGTTCGAAATTTATTACTGCGGTAGATAAACAAACTATGTACTATAAAAACTATAGAAAATAAAAAAAATAACCAACTACAAATAATACCAGTAATAAAATTTTAGTCATACGCAGGCAAGTTTTAAAGTGTTTCGTTAAAAAATTTTTTAGCATGTTTCGCAAAATTTGTGCAAAAACACTTTATTTGGTTATTTTTGAATTTGCCATAGTCATAAACGGCTAAATCTTAAGCTCCAATTAGACGTGACATAACCATAATGCCACAGCCGTAACGGCGAATTTAGAAACCAAAATTCAATTGGTTTGTATGGTATCTTTATGTCATTTTGGTAATACAGTGGTCATGGTAATACAGTGCATGTGCTTGACGTAATATTCGCCGTCACATCTAAATTTTTAGATTTTCCATCCAGCATCGTCGGTGTCACACATATAAACACATTTTTACTAATAATGTCATAGCGCTTGATGAGAAATGTTGACCGTGTACAGGCCTCTTCACTAACATCTTGTAACTATTTCGATAATTAATATGTGAAAAATTAATAACTTAATTGTTTTTGAGCATTTTCGCTTCTTTACTTTAAATTATTTGGTGCATATAAAAACTTGCCCTGGTCACATGTAATACATTTAAATAAAATTGGAATGTTTCTTTTATTTAGGAAGGTATTAATTTTAATACATATGTAGGAATTAAATACAGCCAACTGAATTTTTAGGACTAAATTTTCTAAAAACAAGCAATAAGAGACACTTTTATAAGTGTCATTATCCCGAAGAAGTAGCATTAGCTGGTGGAGTACCTGAAGGAGGAGCACCATTAGGTGGGGGACCACAGCGACCTGTTATGACAAATTATTATAATTTTAAAACTTAATGAAGTTATCCTAACTAACCTCCCTGGCCATTTCTGGGTGGCATGCCACTAGGAGGTGGGCCGCTAGGTGGTGGTCCACTAGGTGGAGGGCCACAGGGTCCCTGTCCTTGACTTTGAGGATAGGCTGGCTGTTAAAAGAAGAATTTTTTTTCTTTATTAAGATTTAAAATTTTTTTTATAAATTTCCAAAAAAATTACCGCCATATTTGCCATTAGAACACAGCTTATGGCTATAAACACTATTACTGTCGACCACATTTTGTTGTTTATATAAAATTTCTATTCTAATTTGTTCTTATTTATACTGTTCTGCCGTGCTTTGTTTAACGAAGCGTGTTAAAAAAAATACATTGAAATAATTAAACTTGTGTTTTTTTATAATTTTATTATGAAATCGTTAACTTTGATAAACTATTACAACAAATTTATCTGATTTTTAACAAAACTAAATTTTAATTGTTGGAAAAAATATAATTACACTAAAAATTTTAATTTTATTTGTTAAAATAAGCAACAAGTGTGAAGTGACAAAAAAGTTTAGTTGTTTAAATGACACCAATAAAGGCCTAATTCACTTCCGGAACTTGAATGATCAGAAAACGAAATCAGAAAGTAAAATAAAAAACCTGAGAATAAATAAAATTTTTTTGAAAAACTTTATATATCTTAATAATGGTCTAAAAAATAAATACATGCATTGGTTCGAAGGACCATCTTAATACATATTTATTTTTTACTTATCTGAGTTGTTGCAACCAAGTAGGTTGATTCAAAACACCTTCTTGGGTTTTCTAAAATTTAAATAATCATAATGAACTTTTAATATCAGCTATAAGAACTAATAATGTAGCTAAGGGAAATATGTGGATTTCTTCTATCAGCTTAAGGAACTAGTTATAATTCTAATAAAAATAAAAATTACCAGAACAAGATGGTATCTAACCAAATATGTTAACAATTTCAGAGTATTCTCCATGTTTTGTTTTCTAAGCCATTAGCCTTTAACTAAGGTCTGTATCTGTTGAATGAAGAAAATTGAGAGTTGTTTCCATCATCAAAGCCAAGTTTTGAGAATGCAAAAGACTCCAGTTTTTTTTAAAACGATCTAGTTATATCTCTGACTGAATTTGACCTATGCCGGCCTAGCGTGGTGGACTAAGAACAGGCCAAAGCTAGAGTTATACTTTATAAAGTTTATCGCTTTATCTGCTTATCGATAACGGGCGCCATGAAGACCTGTCGCACCAAATTGAGAGTTTTTTCCATCATCAACAGCAAGTTATGAGAATGCAAAAGACTCCAGTTTTTTAAGAAGTTCTCTGATGTTGTTAAGCAGTTCTTTAAGTTTTTCACTGTACCAACATCTTTGTGAACTTGATATTTTCAAAAACATTTGCAAATATTAGGAATCGGGTTCGAAGGACCATCTCTAAGTTGATTTAAAGTACTTATGTTGTTTCAATTTATTTGTTTTATTGAAAACTATTTTTTTTGCAATTAGAGACATTTTTCAAGCTTTAAAACACAATTCTTGTAAAAGGGTTCGAAGGACCATTCCTTAAAGGAATCGTAGTATATACTAAAATATTTATGAACTGTTTTGTTTTATTGCTAATTTTTTTACTTTTCTGTGATTAACTTAAATTTTTGTTGTTGATTTTAAATGTACCAAACAAATTTTTGAGTGTTTATGGGTACCTAAATTTTTTAAGTGTTGACCAGTTCTCAAAGTTTTTTCACTAACCCAAAATCTTTAAAATGGTTTAAAAAGAACTTGATATTTTCAAAAGCTTTGGCAAATTTTTGGAAATTGGTTTGAGTTTATAATCAATTCTTTTAAAAGGGTTCGAAGGGTTCGTAGTACCAAAATATTAATATACTATTTTGCTCTTCACAATAGTCGAGTAGGTATTATGCATTTGTGCTGATGTGTAGAAGACCTTAAAATATTGGTCTCATCTTAAAGTATACTGATTGACTCAGAATAACTTTCTGAGTCGATCTAACGATGTCCGTCCGGCTGGCTGGCTGGCCATGTAACCTTAAGCGCAAAGTACAGGTCACACTTTTGAAGATAATTTGATGAAATTTGTTACATAGATTCTAATAGGCACAAGGACCAAGCCTTTTGGAAATGGTTGCCCACATAATTGCATATAGCGCCGCTATCAAAACGATTTTAATGAATTTTAAAACATTGATAAATCCATATTTATATGAAGCCATAAGCTATGCGGTTTTTTTAAAATAGGACCACAAGGGGAGAATGTGGGCAATTTCTGCCTCTTAGAAACTATTAAACCGATTTTAATGGCATTTAAAACATAGATAGAAACATATTTATATGGACACATAAGCAGCGCATTTTTTAAAAAATAGGACCACGAATGGAGATAGGGGGCAGTTTCTGCCTTTTATAAACTATCAAACTGATTTTAATGAAATTTAAAACATAGATAAATCCATATTTATATGGAGACATAAGCTATGCTGTTTTAAATAAAGAGGACCATAAGGGGAGATAGGGGGCAGGTTCTGCCTTTTATAATCTATCAAACCGATTTTATTGAAATTTAAAACATAGATAAATCCACATTTATACGGACACATAAGCTATGTTTTTTTAAATAGGACCACGAGGGGGAGGTAGGGGGCAATTTCTGCCTCTCAGAAACTATCAACCCGATTTTAATGAAATTAAAAACAATGATAGAAACATATTTATATGGACACATTAGCTGTGCATTTTTTAAAAAAATAGGACCACGAATGGAGATAAGGAGAAGTTTCTGCCTCTCAGAAACTGTCAAACCGATTTTAATGAAATTTAAAACATATGTAAATAGACACATATTTATATAGACACATAAGCTGTGCATTTTTTAAAAATTAAGACCACGAGGGGAGATAAGGAGCAATTTCTGCCTCCTGAAATCAAAAACATAGATGGATCCATATTAAAATGGACACATAAACTATACAGTTTTTCCAAAATTGGACCACGAGGGGAGCTACAAAATAGGATACACTAGCAAAAATTATTTTTATATTCGGTGGTGTAGGGTATGTATAATATAGTCGGGCTTGACCGACTATACCTTCTTACTTGTTTTTTTTTTAATTTTCTGTGATTGACTTAAATTCTTGTTGCTGGTTTCTAATGATTATTTCTTAGATTGTTTGTAGTAAGTTCCAACGTACTTCTAAATGTTCTTAATTTATTGCTAAATTTTAAAAGTGTTGAATGATTTGCGCTAATTTTTATTAATGGGTTCGAAGGACTATATCTATCATTGTTTGTAGTACCAAAATCTTAATGAATGTTTGAAATTTTTTGAGATTTCATCTGAGTTTTAATAATGGACTCGAAAGACCATTTTCAAAATGATTGTTTAATGATTTGATCTCATTTTTAATAACAGACTCGAAGGATTTGATGATTTATTCTCATTTTTAAAAGGCGAAGGCCTTGGCAGCCAGTCCTTTTCTCTTTATACATTTTCTGTAAATTAAATTTGCATTAAATAAATATTAATAATAATAGATCTCATTTTTAATAATGGGCTCGAAGGACCATTTCTAAAATGGCTCGTGGTAGCAAAATGTTTACAAATATTTTGTTGCATTTCCAAATTTGTTGTGGCAGTTGTTAATGTATTTGGGTTTTTAAATGTTTTTTAAAAATTCTATAAAGTTTGTGTAGAGTATTATGAAGTTTTATTTGCTGTTTTTTTTTTAACGATAATTTGATATTTTAATAATTATTACACAATCACAAAATGTTGTTTTTCACCTAAATTTTATAACAATTATTATCAAGAGTTTAATTTGCGACAAATTTTAAATGTATGTATTAATTAAGTGTAGATGAAGTGACCCGGTAGAGAAAATTTTTGGAATTTTTATTGTCTTATGTTTTTAATACGATTTGCTGTTTTTAAATTAAGAACATTTTAAACTAATATTTAAATTAAACTCTTGTAATTTTGTTAACCAAACTTAAAATAAACCAATAAGTTCTTTTATATTTACTACCTTCGTTGCTACCATTTCTATGCGTTTGTCTTTGTGTTTTTTTTTTTAAATATACGAAAGTATCTGTGGATTCTATATTTTGTATATTTTATAAATATTTCATTTTTTTTTTTGTTTTTTTTTTTTTGAAAAGTTTTATTAGTTTTCCAGTTTTGTTTTATACATTTTATTATTTGCTGTAGATATTTTACAGTTTTGGATGTAAGTACAGTTGGATTTTCTGTTTAAGGATATGCCACCATTTTGTTTAAGCAATGGCGGAAGTAACGCCATGGTAAATAATAAAAAGTCATAAAAAATAAAAGAAAAAAAGCCAAAGAAATGCAATGATTACAAATGAGTTCATAATATCAAAAAATATAAAATAAAACGAAATGAAATAAGATTCAAACGAAATGTTGGTAGCTTGAAAAGATGTATACAGATACATATTTAGATAGATGGATACAGATAGATACCAGCCAAATATGTTTGTATATATTAAATAGTATAAGGAAAAATAAAACTACATTTTATTACAGCAACTCCTGGCGAAAAATCTACACATTGAAAGCCTCTTCTCTACATACCCAAGAAACGCTCCATGTAGATATTGAAAAATGCCTTTACAGCTGAACTACATACGAAGGACTGACTAAAGAGCTGACTATTTGCCTGGCTTTCATAATCACCATACAAATAAAAAAAAATATTAAATAAACTTAAACTTTGGAGAAAATAAATTCATAGATACATTCATGGATATTGAAAAAAAAACCATAGAAAGGAAAATAAAATAAATACATAGACAGATAGATAGATGGTTGGATGGATGGATGGTTGGCTTCAAGGACAGATGCCTGATTTGTACCAAAGATCCAACTAAAGTAAACGAGTGAGTGAAAGTTGCTTGAAAAAACTAAAGTCGATGAATAAAAACTGAAATTTCTGTATATTTTTATTAAACACCATCTTCATCATACTTTTGAACTTCTTTTTTTTTTTTTTTTCTTTATATCATTTCATATTTTTATTACAAACTTTTCCAACACTCCTCCCCCACTTTCTCCTCTTTCTCTTCCATATCTTAACTGCCGTAACCCAAGGAAACTTTTGAGATTTTAATTTAAAAATATATAAAAATAAAACAAAAAATTATGAATTTTAGAGCCACCTTAAGAAAAAGTTTGGTCAGAATATGTTTATGTTTTCTTTATTGGTTGCTGTATGAAACAAACAAAAAAAAAAGCTAAAAGAAATTTGAAATATTACTGATACTAACAAATTTTCAAAGAAATTTTTTATTTTTAATATCAATCTCAAGAGTGTCATTTCTTAAGAGTTATTATTAAAGTACCAAAAAGATAAGAGTACCGAAGAAAGCCGAGAAGAGGAAACAAAAAATTATTCATATTGAAAGTTATTAAAAGTTGTAAGCAATAAATTTTGTTATATTGCAAAAATAAAGAAATTTTAGATAAAATTGGAGAAATTATTTCTAAAAAAAATTTATAAATACTTAAGAAAATTTAAAGTTAGACAAAAAGCTTAAAAAAAGCTTTTAAGGATACACTAACTAAAATTATAAAGATTTCAAATGCTTTTTAAGTAGCATCCTCAACAAATTACGAAAAAGGTTCGTCAAATAGTCTTAAATTTGTTTAAGACTATTGAGGTGACCTGCATGACGGCGTAGTTTCATGATGAAGACTAACACAAAGGTTAATGTTCTTAAACAGTTTTGTCTGGACCATGTACTTAACTTCTTGTCTAGAGCTAGAACTATCTGAATGCACTGCAAAAAAAGATTAAATTGCTCAGCAAAAGCTCATAGAAGTGTTCGAAATTATCGCATGTATCTACCGTTACGGTCAGATTCTACCAATGCTTTAGGTATTGGATGCAACAACTGCAACTAAAATAAAATCCCTAAGAAGTAGGGAATCCGCATGGGCTCAAAGACAAAATGCCCTTTCTAACTTTAATTAACTAAAGCTTGGATAAAGCTTTTTTTAAAGCTTAGAAAAAGCTTTTTCCCTAAGCTTAAATTAGGCCTTTTCTTAAAGCTTAAATAAAGCTTTTTGCTTTAGCTTATGATTAAGCTTATTTGTGAAAGAAGTATTGAATCCTCCAAGCACTCTTCTATTTCACCAAAAGAATATCAACAAGCAAAAAACAAGTAAGAGTGTTATATTCGGCTATGCCGAATCTTATATACCTTTTACCATGATGAGATAAGAACAAAAAGTTATATACATAAATAACGTTCTTTAGATAGGTATGAATAAATATTAATTAAGCCACGCCAACTTTTCATTTCGCCATGCCGAAGCATATAAAAAAAAAAACAAAAAATGTATATATGTACCTAAGCCCGTTTCCTCTTTTGCCAAAGTTGATGTTTTAAATTCGTTTTATAATCTTTAAATCGTTTTTTAGAACATAAAAAAATTAAATTAAAAAAAAATTCTTTTTTGGATTCGAACTGGCAATATCATCAGTCTCAGGAGAGAACTTAACAACTCGGCTACGAATGCTTTTACTGAAAAAGCGTTAAATTAAAATATATCGAGTCTATGAGTTTGTTTCTTTCTTTGAGCGGCATATCATATACATGCATTAATGTGTATGTGTATGCGTAAAATTAAACACAGGGTAGGGTATAAAAAAACAACAAAAAAAAACCACATTACCAACACTGTACTACCATAGCCACTGTATGACCGTAGAAACCAAAATTGAATTGGTTTGTATGGTATGTTTATGTCGTTTTGGTAATACAGTGTTGGTATGGTAATGTCACGTCTAATTGGACCTTTAAAGGTGGTTTTTTACTCATATCTCAGCCATTTGTGGACCGATCTTGCTGAATTTCAATAGCAAACAATTCCGGACCATATGTGATATAATTGTATAATAACCTGGCCCCCATCATATATGGGGTCTTCGGAAAATCCATTTCAACGGACAGACGGACATCGTTAAATCAACTTCGCTCCTCATAAGGACCCAGAATATATATTCTTTATAGGGTCTAACATCAATATTATAGAAATTACAAACGGAATGACAAACTTATACAACCCTATTCACCACCTGTGGTGAAGGGTATAAAAATTCAAATTTAAGGTTTTTTTCTAAAGCTTAAATAAAACTTTTTTTAAAGGCATACATAAAGCTTTTTTGCTAAAGCTAAGTTATGTAAGAAGTAGTGAATGCACAAAGCACTCTTCTATACCAGCAGAAGAATATCAATAACAAGCAAAGTGACCTGTTAAGCAAAAAAATAAGAACTGGGTGAATACTCTAAAATCCCCCGTTTAATTTACTAAAGATTTAATAACACATTTTTGCTAAAGCTTTAATAAAGATTTTTTTCCTCAAGCTTAAATAAAGCTTTTTCCTCAAGCTTTATTAAAGCTTTTTTCCTCAAGCTTTAATATAGCTTTTTTCCCTCAAGCTTTAATAAAGATTTTTTCCTCAAGCTTTAATAAAGCTATTTTCTTAAAGCTTTTAGAAAGCTATTTTCCTAAAGCGTTAATAAAGCTTTTTTCTTTAAGCTTAAAAAAATTGTTTTTTCTAACGATTTAAATAAGCTTTTGCCTTAACCTTAAACTTTTTTTATGGCTTACATAAAGGTTTTTTCAAAAGCTTATATTAAGATTTTTTCAAATTTTTCGCTAAAGTTTAGATTAAAGATTTTTTACTAAAGCTTAAATAAGGCTTTTAATCTTTTCCAAATATCATTAGTGCATTCATTCATTTAAAAATTTAAATGTTCTTAAATTTGAAATTTTTGTTTGTCCTAAAAGGCCATAATTATTCTTTGGTGTCACTCTCCCTCTCCCTTTCGACTGCTTACAAAATAGGCTTATTGTTTCTATAATACAGCCATTACTTGTACTTTATTGGCAATATTGCCTGTATTATGTTGACATTGTAACAAGACTGTTGTAAAACTTTTTTTTAAATTTATTTTTCAAATGTTTTTGTTTTATATTTTTATCGCCTTATTAACTGATTTTTGTGGTGTCAATTTACGGCAACAACAAAATGAAACAAAAAGTCCATAAGTACCTACAATAACAACAATATCAAAAAAACAAAATCATTTAAGCTCTCTACTAAACAGACATTTTCTCACTCACACCGACTCCTTAGACATACCAAAAGGAGTATCAAAGAAATTAAGGCATAAAATACTTCATGACATTGTTATGCGTGAGTTCTCAAACTGAGCTGAACTGAAATTCAAACTTTTTCTAGACAAAGAAACTTTTGAAACAAATTTTTTCGAGTTTTTCTTAAAACAAAGAAAGAATATGGTTTGTGATAATCATTTTATTTGGCAAAGGGTGTAAAGGGAACTCAATATAAATATAATTTTGTAATGGAGCTGTGTAACGCCTAAAAGCCATGTTTTTTCAACAAACAATAAAACTTCAATTGAACGCGTCAATGTTTTAATATTTTTCTTTTCGATGAGTGTTGCGTTGTAGTTTAAATTAGGTGTTAATTTTCGAAAAAAAACTGCTGCTGCTGCTAACCGCGTTGTTGCCACAACAACCTAAAATATATTAATACAACGCCTACCGCTGCTCCACAACGTCTTTTCAGCATTAATAACATTAAACAACCCTTTTGTTTCTTAACAAGATTTGTGTCATTTTTGTCCGTCGTCGTAAAGTTTTCTTTCAAAAATCGAATTTGATCTTGTTTGTTTTAGAGTCTATAAAGGCCTCATCGTCATCGTAATTTTTAATTACCCCCCAGAGACTGTCGTAAGTTGGTTTTTTGTTGACAAAAAAAAAAAACGAATATTATTTTCAAACAATTTCAATAGTGGATGGGTGCTTTTCTTCAAACGTCTTTCAAATTATGTTTATTGTCATAATCAACTCATCTTGAACTTGTCATTTATTTTTTTTTTTTTTTGCAATTATTGTCAAAATTAACTTAATAACATTGTTTTAAAAATTCTTAAGATTAGTGGTTAAAAAAACATTTATTTTTATTGTTTCTAAAAAAAAGTTAAACAAAAAACGCATCTGGTTTTGAACTTAATCAATAAATTTTCATTTCTAAACCCTTTTTATAATGATTCTAAATAAGCTGTACTTTTTGTAAAAGCACGTACTGTTGTACTTTTAATGCCTTAAGCTAAAACATGTATTTAGAAGTGTTACAGTTCATTGATATAGATAATAATAAGAAGGCAATATGGTTTGCAGCTAAAATACTGGCGAAAACAATTTTCAAAACTTTTTCTTTTGGTGTTGAAAATTTTAAGCAACAGCGCTAATAATTCACACCTCAACAAACGCAGAGCTGTTGCGTGTTTTTAAGGGAAAATATTTATACAACAATTGCAATTAAAATTGTTTTGAAAGGAAAGGGGTTTAATTACTTTATTTGTATCCTTGAAATTTCAAAATTATAGGATTTAATTTAAAAATATCAAAAATTTTACTTATAGGTTTTTGTTACTTTATTTGGTCTCTAAAGAATTTGTTAGGAATTAAGGAAGATTTAATAAAGTTAGAAAAGGCGAAAAAGCTTTGAAAGCTTTTAGCAAAGCAGTAGAAACTATAGGCAATTCTCTTCTTGTTCAGTTTTGCTACTTTACCTTGTCTTTGAAGAATTTTATAAGACATATCAAAGTAAGAAAAGGCGGAAAAGCTTTTAGCAAAGCTTTAAAACATGGATAATAAGCTTTAAAATCTCTCAGCAAAACAGTTTGTTTTGTTTGAATGCTGTTTAAGATCAAAAAACAAACTAATAAAGCTTTTTTAAAGCAACTTTACACATCAAAATGATTAATTTTAATGATTTATTTATATTCTATTTTGTTACTTTATTTTGGTACTAAAGAACTTAAGGATATTCATTTAAGTAAGTTATAGCAAAAAAGCTTTAAAGGCTATATAAACTTTAACTGTTTTAATTATTTTCACAGCTTAGTCTGGGTTCAAACTAAGAAAGTTTTCTTTTAGAAAGTCTGAGTTTGTTGGTGAGAGGGGAAGAGGGGAAGAGGACATGATATTCTTGTCTCCCCTCTTTTTATTTAACTCAGACTTTCTGAAAGAAGTCTTTGAAAGTGTGAACTCAGCCTTACCGATAGCTTAAGGTTGGATTTTATCTTCTGTACAAAAAGTTTTCGATTATTACAACTTTACTTTGACCTACCAGGTAGAAAGCGCTAACTTTTAATTGAAGCTTATTTGTAAAAATGGAAAACTTTTTTTGTTGCCAATAAAATTCTACTTTTAGCTCGGTAGCTTGTTAAAACGGACCTTAACCTATTCAAAGTGTGAACCCTTAAAGAATAGTTTGGCTTACGTGACCTTTTACTTATTTTTTCATAAGACGGTGCCTTTGTTTTCTTTCTTAACCATTTAAAATTATAAGAGTGACCTGTTTAGCAAAAAAAAAAAATCCAAACTGGAAGAATACACTAAAATCTCCCATTTAATTTGCTTAAGATTTGATAAATATTTATTTCTTAAGCTTTAAAAAAGCTTTGTATCTTAAATCTTAAATAAAACTTTTTCAATAAAGCTTAAATTAAGGTTTTGTCTAACGCTTAAACAAAACGTTTTTGTAAAGCTTTTATACAGCTTTTTTCCTAAAGCTTTTATATAGCTTATTTCCTAAAACTTTAATACAGCTTTGTTCCTAAAGCTTTAATACAGCTTTAAGTCAGATTTTTTCCTAAAGCTTAAATAAACCTTTTTTTCCTAAAGCTTTAATACAGTTTTTTTTCTAAAGCTTAAATAAGCTTTTTTCAAGTTTTTGCTAAAGTTTAGGTTAAAGCTAGGTGCGTAAGTTTTTCTGACTAACATCTTTATTTATTATTAAATTTTGTTACTACTATCTGAAAGAATTTAAGAAAATTTAATTAAGAAAGCCATTACGGAAAAGCTTCAAAGCTTTGCTGAAAGATTTTCCGCCACTTGTTTAATAAGCTTCAAAGTTTGAAATTCACTTAGCAAAGCTTTAGAAGTTATAAGCAAAACTGTAAAGTTGGTTTTGTTTGAAAGCTTTAAAAAATGAATGAAAATAAGTAAAGCCTTTTTAAAGAAACTTTAAGTTTCAGAATAACGAAGTTTTGTGCTTTATTTTATCTATGGATACACAAAATCGTTTTGAAGAAAAAAGTTACTGAAGTTTTGTAAAAGCTTCTTCGTTAAATATAAAAAGAATGCTAAAAGTTATTCCTATCCAGATAAAATTCTATTGGTATCACAACATCATGTAGAAATTTTTGTGTCATTAATGATACAACGAAATGTAAGAATATTACCGTTTTGGAAGTTTTATAGTATTAATGAAAATTAAATAACTGCAGTGAACAGTTTAGTGTCCGTAATGAACATTTTCATTGCATTTATAAATAGGGGCCAATGTAAACATTTCCTTCCAGCAACGAACCGTTTTTCTTTCGGCGTATCAAATGCTTTTTAACCAGGGCTGTGGAGTCGGAGTCGGAGTCGGAGTTGAGGAGTCGGAGTTGAGGTTTTTGTACCGGAGTCGGAGTCGGAGTCGAAGTACCCACAAAAACTAGCGACTCCGACTCCGACTTTTTTGCATTACAATTTTTCTAATATTTTTCAAAATAAAAAATTTTAATGACCAATTTCTCCAATTCTTTTTAAATATCAATTCATATTTAAATATAATTTTTCTTATAATTTTATTTTTATTTGACATAAGAAAACAAATTTTAAACATAAATTGATATATTAATAAATTAGTGGAATTGGCCATAAGAGGGTCTGCTTTTTGAAATTGTGAAGTCAGAAAATAAGGACCAGTATACTTTTCATATGAGTAGGTGAGTTTCAAAAATTAAAAAATTGAGATAACATCTTATTTTGACAATTTATAAGAATAGTTATATAGATTGAAATGAAATAAAGCCGATTTAAGGAATTTAAAAATTAAATTTGTAAAGATGTTGTTTTTTATTTATCGTATATTAACAAATATTTTTGTAGTCATGTTCATGAATATGACTTGAAATCAGCTGTAGCTCCTGTGGTGAAAGCATTAAGTGAACTACATTTGAAGTTCCAATCTTCAAGGTGAATTATAATAGAATAAAAAGAAAAGGAACTCGGAAAAATACATGACATTGTTCCAGATATAATTCCCATCAATGTGGGGGTTAACCCGAAAAATGATTTGAGAATACTTTTATCTGCTCACTTTAGGGAAAATTGGAGAGATAATAAAGACTTGCAATTTCAAATTTCGGTCTTGGACAATAATAATATTGAATTAGGAACGGAAAAATGCAATGGCGAGTACACTGAAGAAAAAGATTTAAATTTAGTTGTATAAAAATTCACATTTTTTTTAACTCTGCAGGTGGGAGATAAACTACATCAAGCGACATTTTGAAAGCTTTACAGCAGACCGCGAAAACATGTTGATAATCGCAAATGATGTTTATGTTATTAAAATGTGCATTTGTACGAATATTTTATATGATCCTAACATATTCTTTTTATGTCGATGATATACTTAAAAAATTACGTCATAAAAGGTTCGTTACCTTCTATGGTACTGTTCCATGCCTTGAGACAAACAGCACCAAGTCCAACAACAAAAGGAGTGCTATTTCCCAAAAATAATAGAAGGCTAACAACATTTTTTTACGTTACATTTCTCTTCAAAATGTGTTATATAAATTGTAGAACTAACAACTGAAGGCGCATCTGCATGTTTTAATAAACTATATTAAATTTTCCTGAGAAAGATTTGTCTTAATAAATAAAACAAGACCAAAATGACAGTGTCTGAATTTATGTATGTTTATTAAAAACAAAAGACCTCACTTCACAATTTACAAAAAAGGACTGTCCTTTGCCTCTATTAATATTGTGGTAAACAACACTAAGTACACTTAAAGCCTTTAACGTCTAAGCCAATTGGACTTGGTGTTGTTTTCAACTTTTCTATCTCGAAAGCTACATTAGAGAGGACTTATGGAAATTCACACATCTATAAATTCCAACAGTATAAAAAACGTTATTTGAAAAAGATGTGAATTAGGGTACTTTATCTCTCCCCTACAGAACTATTTTTACATTTTTTACCACTGTTTGCATAATTTTAATAAACTTATATAACCTTTAAAATATACTAAAGTTCAATGATCCCATACGGATTGAAGCAAAACTCGTTTCTTTCGAAAGTTCGTAACAAAACTCGTTCGTTCCAAAATTAAATCCATTATTTTTCTATGTTTCAGTTGGTTTAAATTTCTAAACTGTTGAGTTATAAGTCAAGAATGTCATAACACTTTAGAATTAAAAAAGTTCAACTCAATTGGTCTATTTAATCGGGCGCTATATGTTTTTTGCATTTTTTCCAAAATCCAAATAAAATATTTTGCAGCTTTCCTACTCATATAGTAGGTTAAAGCTCAATGCGCGGCACGTTAGAATTGAAATATCGATTTGAAATTTTTACAGAATCATTTTGTTGCTATATTTAACCATTTAACAGGTACTAAATTAAAAAAGAGTTTAAAGCCAAATAAAAACTAGTCTCTTAAATAATGCTAGGTTAGAGTAGGAGTCGGAGTCGGAGTTGGAGTCGGAGTCGGAGTCGTACTTAAAAAATTTCACCAAAAGGAGTCGGAGTCGGAGCTATAACTTTTTCTTAACGACTCCACAGCCCTGTTTTTAACCCTTTTGATTCAAACAACTTAAAATATTTCTGACAGCCTCCATTTTGAATTTCGGGCTTTTTACAAAAGCGTTTTCCTTTCAGTTTGATAACATTGGGAATTTTTAAAAACTCTTTTTTTTTAATGAAACCTACATTATTCAAATTTGAGCTGTTTAAGCAGCCCCCAATCTTTTAAATAAATAAAAACTCATTTGAATTATCTGTTTAAGTTAAAGAAGATATTTTTATAAACCCACACATAGATATTTGCATGAGTACACTTAATGTATGTTAGTGTATGTGTGTTAATGTAGGTGTTGATGAAATATTTTTAATTATATATATCTGAGCATGATTTTTTTTTTGTTTCTCAAAATTTTTATAGCTTTTAATTAACGTGACTAATAAAATTTATTTTTTTCGGTCGTATTCATATATTTTATATGTATGTATAAAAACATTCATTATATAAACAAAACATTATACACATGTTCAAAAAAAATTATTCGCTTATATGGAAATTCTAATACAACCCCTTTTAGATATGCTTTATGTTATACACCAAATAAATAAACAGAAAATAATTTTTTTTTTTAACTAAGAAACCTGATAAAAGAAAAACACATCCATTGAACTCATCAGAAGCCTACTCATCATCATCATCTTTATCATCACCCTTTTATTTTGGAATATTTTGTTCTCCATATCAGTTTTTTTTCAAAATGGAAAATGAAAAAATAATATGTACATATGTAGTATATAAATTATTAATAATTAAAAAGAAAATGTTTATGGAAAATTTTACAACAACAAAAAACACACTAAGCCAAAAACCTTATCGTGGAGAAAAAATGATATGAAAAAGCTTTATGGCCTTTTAAACACACACATACACATTCACACTTACAACTCTCTGTTTTAGACAAACACACACACACATATGAGCAGTCGTATGAGTCCTAAATGTATCTCTGTGGCTTTTAACAAATGCATAAAACTGATTACAATAATAATAACACTTTTTTTTTAAATTTATGTTACAACAACAACAAAATAAGCAAGTTTTCGAAAAGAAAAAAATTTCATCAGCAGAAACAAAATCGAGCATGAAATAGCGAATTAAGCTAACGCAAGGTGTACATTTTGATAAGCTGCTTTGTAACGTTAATGTAGTTGAAATAGAATAACAACAACAGTGGTCTAGAAGGAACAAAAATGAAAAAAAATGGAAAAAAATCTACAATATGCCAAAATTGTTTAAACAAAACTCCTGAAAGTATACCTTAAAGTTTGCCAACAATTCAGAACTCTTTTTTATTCGTTAACAAGATTTTGTTATGATGTGCTAAATTCCCAATTTTTTTTTTTTTTTTTGATAAATACACTGAAATTTCTTGTTGGAGGATAAGCTATTTCCTATGCGCATTTCATTAGTTGCTTAAGCCAGTGCATCAGGAAACTTTCCTCCAAAGACTTTGGAAAAGCTTAAAATATTATACGAAAAAAAATGTTAAGTGAATTAGAATTACAAACACTCAAGTCTTATTTGCAATCATATCAAAGCTTAGCCAAAACACTATCAATAAACAGTGAGTTTATTTTGAGTTTTATCTAGTTCTTAAAAGAAATTCATATTTGCCCACAAAAATTATATATTTTGTCTTGTATTACGCACGTGTGAGTAACAACAACATGCGTAGAATTTACACAACGCATTCAATAGCAAAATGTAATAGTATAGGTTGCCTATCGCAGTCCTCGTCCCACCTTTAAGTATGTCGAAGTCCATCCATCAGTCCGGCTGTCTGCTTGGCTGTCCATGTAAATCTTGTGCCCAAAGTACAGGTTCTATTTTAGGAGGTAATTTAAAGAAATAAAGTACATAATTTCTTATTGTCACGAGGACCAAACCTTTCGAAAATGGTAAGAATCGCTCCACGATTTCACAAAGTCCCCACACAAGCTTCTTTCCAGAATAGAGTCCATGTGTGTCCATAAACCATTTTATAATGTTGTTAATTAGATTAAATTTGGGCTAAACTTATTTTATTGCAATCTAAATCAAATTATTAAATTTTAATGGAATCTTCTATATTTGACCAGAGCTCCCATAAAAATACTACTCCCGAAAGTAAAGGGCGTGCAAAAATTGAGGTATCATTTTAATTTTAATACAAAAAAGATTTTTTTTCTTAATTTTTTAAAATTATTTCTATTTCAGTCTATAACAAATAGGTTCTGGTTTACAATTTAAAATTATGTCAGTCAAGTGACGCCCCTACTGGCTCGCCAGGCTCCCAATATTTTACCAAAAATCTCGTTTTTCAATAAACTGTTGTCAATGGTTGATATCTGCTCGATAATGTTTTTTTTAAGCACTTAAACTGTATTGTAGAATTATTGCTGTACACTTTCAATTTTAAAATTCCCTACAAAAAATTGTCTGAAGGTGTTATATCGCACGACGTCGGGGGCCAATTCACTCCTCCTTTACGAGAAATAATGCCATTGTAAAACTTTTCTTTGTAAAGATCAATTGTTTTTCTTGCTGTGTGGCAAGTGACACCATTCTGTTGAAACCATATATTCTCTACGTCTCAAAAATTTTCCGCCACAAAAATTTTCCGCCACAAAAAGCTTCGGATCATCTCCCTATAACACATTTCTATTGACCGATGATACCCCAGACATGGACACCTTTAGCTTTTGATGTCTTAACTTCCTTATAAAAGTTGGTATTGAGATAGAAATTACCAAAAATAACTTTTACGATAGCTTCTATGTCTTTTACTATATCATGTTGTACTGGTAGGTCCAACATTTACTATAGGTCTTATATAAATCCCCATCCTAAAATCACTTAAAGGCAAACAAATATCAATAGAGTTTTTGATAGAATAGATAATTTTCGTCACATAGAAATTGCCTATGAGTCCCAAATACACTCATAGAAAAATGCATGATCATATTGATGATGCCCTAACATTAGTATTATGACATCAATGTTATTACAAATCGCATTAATGAGGCAAAAAGTGATATCAATCCAATGGCGAACTTTTGTCATATTTTATGCGTCATCAATGCTATGACTACAGTGACATCAATTCGATACCAAATTTTGTGTATTATGAGCATTATTTTCATGTTTAAAAAGTAAAATAAGGAGCGAAAATTCCCATATTCTATTTGTTTAAATTATTTGGTAAAATACATCAAATTACGAAAACCATATTGGGCATGCTGCTAGTGTCTAGTCTAATAATTGAGAGTTCTTCTGTAAACAAAGGGCGGAATACAACAAAAGTAAAACAAACATTTGTAACGGGTAATAAATAATATGTACTGTAAAGTAGGTCTTATATGGTAGGGCTTGACTTTCTGTCTTGTTATTTATTGGAAAGAGTGAGGTTTGGCCGTTTATAATGAAAACTGGTATTGGACAAATGTCTGCGACAATCATGCACAGAGATGTCGATGCTCTTTTAAAATTTTGGCAAAACGACGTCAGGTATATTTTGTGAATCACGTCATGGCTCCTGGCTCTGTATAGACATTCCCCCGTATTCATAAACTTGTTAAATTTAGCAACCGTTTATTAAGGAAAATTTTCATAGAAAATTTGTTTTGGAAGCCTTTATTTAATTTAAAATATATTTTTATGAATACCGACATTTATAACTTAAACATATAAGAACAAAAAATAATCAAGTTGTGTTAACTTGCATGAATACGGTAACACTTTGCGATCAGCAAATTTGGTTTTGCAAAAAACTTGAATGGAAGTTGGGGTAGAAATGATATTGAAGACGGAAATCTCTTTGTTTTATGTCAGAGCAGCAGGAAATCGAAAGAGCTATTTTAGATTTAAACACCAAGAAGGCACCTGGTATTGATAAGACCAGCAACAAAATGCTTTTAGAGCTACCTCTTATAGCAAAGAAAATTATACTTTTTATTCTAAATGCTACTTTACGTCTTGAATACAACCCTTGAAATGGCGCTGGAGTCCCACAAGGCATCATCCTGGGCCCTCTATTATACTTATTTTTATACTTTGGGCATGCAAACAAACAACTACACCCAAACTTCAACATTTTCGGATTATACAGCTCTTGTAAGTAAACTCGAAAACCGTCATTGGGCATCTTGTTACTTACAGGATCATATATTTCAACTAGGATTATGGTTAAGACAATGGAGGAAAATGGTCAATGAGCAAAAATGCGTACATACAACATTCACATTGCGTCCGGAAACATGCCTCCCTATAAAAATAAGTAATCAAAAAATACCTCAACACTCGCATGTAAAATACCTCGGTATACATCTATAGAGGCAAAATAAACCTAAATGAAACTAAAAGAAATTAAAATTAATTAACTCATTAGAACAAATTCTATTCTTAATCTCGATTGCAAACTTTACAACTCTATCTAGAAGCCTATTTGGTGCTACGGCATTCAGTTATGGGCATCGCCTGGGCCTCTTATATCGAAAAAATTCAAAGGCGCCAACATAAACTTCTTCGAATAATAACAGCCGCTTTCTGGTATGTTAAAAACTCAAATATTTACAAGAATCTCAATGTGCCATTCGTAAAAACTATGATTGCGAAATAGGCAGTAAAATATTTTAAAAAGCTTGAACTGCACTCAAATCCACGAGCTCGAAATATTTTAAATCATGGCGGCCACACTCGATTAAGAAGAAGAGACACTACAGCACTTACCCAATTAGATGAGCGATAAACACCTCAATATGTGAACAGAAACCGTGATGACGAAATTTTTTGTCTGGCAGTGGAAGGACATTAAATAATTTATTATGATAAGATTTGATAATTTTTTTAGTTCATACAGTGCGAGCTCGATTTTCGCAACCCCCGATTATCGCAACACCCCGATTACCGCAACAGGCAATTTTTTTACATTACAGTCTTTATAACCGCAACTATTTTCAAAAAATAGTCTCAACAAGTGCAACATTATTTTTCTTCTTCGTTTATTTCATTCATTCACTCATATTCATTCATTATCTTCATTTATATTGAGTTGTTCTTCCGAAATATTTTTTTCTTTATTTTAGTGCCAGCACAAAAACGTCTGTCAGCTACTTTTTAAAGCAAGAGTTCGATATCCTACATAATTGTAGGATTAATTCACACGAAAATCTAGCAGAGTTATATCCGACATAATAAAAATAATAAAAAACAGTAAAAATCTGTTTTTAATACCACTCTATCACAAACAAAAGATGCAAAATCAGATCGCTCATGATTCATGATTTAGACCTAAACCCTGGTCTAAATCATGAATCATGAGCGATCTGGTTTTGCATCTTTTGTTTGTGATAGAGTGGTATTAAAAACAGATTTTTACTGTTTTTTATAACTACCGTCAAAATGAAAAAATTGCTTTTTCTTCCACTTTTTGATTTTTCATTGAACAAGAATAAACCGTTGCTTTTACTTCTGATTCATAAAATGAAAACAGTCGCAGTGAAGGCAAAAGCAAAAAACGAAATGTTGTACACAACAAAGAACATTGGCAGTCGTCATGTTAGAAAGTGTTTGGTTTGACAGATTGAAACTTTTAATAAATCCCGAAGTTAACGAAGATGGGACGTTGTGTTCATTGTATATATATGAAAGCGATGATGTTATTTACAGTTTTATTTAATTTCAAAAAATTAAAAAGATTTGTTAAGCTTAAAAATAATAAATGTGTACTTATGTACATATTTATGTTTTTATGAACGCATGTATTATTAAAAAAAATATGGAAAATAAAAACACAAACACAACGTCCCATCTTCGATAACTACGGGATTTTTGGTCTGTCAAACCAAACACTTCCGAACATGTCGACTGCCGATGTTCTTTGTTGTGTACAACATTTCGTGTTTTGCTTTTGCCTTCACTGCGACTGTGTTCATTTAATGAATCAGAAATAAAGCCAACAGTTTATTTTTGTCCAATGACAAATGAAGATGTCGAAGTTACAGCATAATCTTATGACTTTTACTATCTCAACTGCAGCTTTTTAAACGCTGATTTAGACCATTTTTTACAGCTTTTTATTTAAAACTGAGGTGTACGCAAATAAAAAAAAATCCAATGGTTGGTCATTGCAACATTTCGGTAATTGCAACAGGACAAATATTTTCGAGTTGCGAGAATCGAGCTCGCACTGTATTTAATATATGAAGGTTCAATAAAGAAAAAACTGAAACAAATTTTAACAGTTGCCAAAGCGTTTACTTCTGATATGCCAGCAGGTCAAATGTTAAAGTTGCTATGTTATTTCAAGACGTTCGTCATGGAAAACAAAACTTTTGTTAGAAAATCCCGCTACAAAGCGTGTTTTTATTTTTAGAGCAAATTTTGCTTTATTCAAAGCATATTTTTGGGCTAAATAAAAGCAATATCAAGCTTTGTCTAACTTTCTTTTAATACACATACTTACAAACCACTGTCTTCTTTTTTAAATTAAGTAGCTCTGCGGCTCGTTTCTGTTTAATTCTTACGATTTTTTTCCACTGCTAATGGTTTGTTTCTAACTGCGCCTAAATGTATACAACGACTGCTTACTTATTAAAATGCGTTTAGGTGTGCATGTGTGTGTGTATTTGAAACCACGTTTTCCTTTTAAATGCTGCTGATGATGAGCTTGTATTTAAATCATAACATATCCTTTTAATGATACTGCTTTTTATGCGAACGCCTAAAAAACAACTACCAAAAACAAGCGAAAAAAAACATGTGTGTAAATTTTAAAGGTGGTAGCGGTGTTTGTGATTATTATGGAGGAGCTTTAAAAAAAAAAAACTCCCCAAAACACACGTGATATTCCCTTCTGAGCTATAAATATAAATGTATGGTACGGTTGTTTTTGGAAAACGCAGTTTTTTATGCAAATTAAATGTTAAGAAACATTATTAAGGGTTTCTTTTTGGCTTTAAATTCATACGGGAGGCCGTCAGCTTTTATACATGTGTAAGAGATAAGCAGCTAGAAAAAATGTTCACAAAAAAACATTATGCAATAGCTTAAATCGTTTTCAAATATTAGTATATGGTATAGTCTAACCGATAGTTTTATATATACTAGTTTCTACTAAGCGTCCTATTGGCATATTCAGTCAAGTCTTTAAGACAATCTTAGGCCTTATACATGGCTTAATATATAGTTTGGGCCATAGTTCATTCTGTAGTCTGGTTTAAAGACTTGTCTTGAGTCTAGTTAAAAGCAAAAAACCTAGTCAATAGTCTAATCAATAGTCTAGTCTGGAATCGATCCTTAAATCTATTCCATAACCTAGTTTAGACTCAAGTCTTCTGTCTAGTCTACAACCTAACCCGTAGTGCAATTCATATTCTAGACTTAAGCTTAGACTTTATCCTAATCTGTAGTTTAGTTTAAATTCCTTTCTATTCTATGATCTAGTTAACAAGTTATTTCTCTGAGTGCCTTTCGCCTTTAAGTTATCATTATCGTTTGGTTTTGTAACTCTTTTACTTTGTATGTCTATAAATTTAGTATCATATTTTGTGGTTTTTCCTTTTTACATAAATTTTTTTTTAATTTCTTTTTGCATATTCATTGTTTAAAACACGCCATTTTACTTTTACTGCAGCGTCCAATTTAAAAATAAATTAACGCCCTGTTTGGGTTTTCAATTTTTTTTTTTTTTTGTTATTTACTTTCCATTTTATAAATTTTTTTTTTCTTTCTCCTTTTGTTGCCAATTATTATTATTGTGTATATAATTTTGGCTGGTTGTTTGGTCCAGTTGAGAATTCTACTTCATTACTTCGGTTATTAATTATTCATAAATGAATGTGACTGAGTTCTGTGTGAGGTCCACTGGAGGGAGGTACAGGGCAAGGGATTGCAAAGAAATATTTGTATGAACTTTTTTTTTTCAAAAATCTTGCTATGTTGTTCCTTTATGGTCCCATTCTTGTGACTTAACCTTTCTTTTTCCAAAAAAACCAACAACAAAAATGATTTTATAACTAAGGTTATAAAAAATGGCAACATTTATTTCAAACATAGAAAACACTATAGAAATTTTCCAAAACCCAACGGAAACTTATGACAAACACTTGTCTCCAATGACCATTGAAACCCAACAGCCACTCCCCTTTCCACTTTCTCTAAAAGTAACATTTGAAGCAAATTGAAAGGTTGAGAAAACATCAAAAAAATACATAAAATGTTTCAATTCCACACTTGCCTTGTATGAAGAAAAAAATGAAAACTAAATACTTAAAAAAGCAAAGCATACCAAAAGGCGTTACATGTACCCCCTTTTTTTTACAGAAAAAAAAAAAAAAAAACAGAAGGTAACCCCTTTTGTGCTAATGGGGGTCCCAGCTAAAAAAAAAAAAACAAAACAAAAATTGACAGAAAAACCCACCAGCATCCGCTTTAGAACCACAAGAATACTCATGGAAGTTGTAACAGCACAAGTAAAACGGAAGTTAAACAGAAATTTCCAAATTCCAAATACTTGAATGCCAAACAAAACCCGTAAATGTAACAAAACTATACTTCAAAAATTTCAAATTCAAACCAAATTCATCGACAATCTAAAGGAGAAACAGAGAGAGGGAGAGCATATAGCCAAACTATTGAAACTTCATGGACATACAACTCTACTCATTTCAGTACAACAAACGCTTGCTTAGTTTTCTACATTGGAAGTTGTATAGTACAGCAGGCAGTAAAAACAAGAAGTAAGCAGGAGACAAAGGGCAGCAGCAGTTAAAAGCACGTCCCTGTATGAAGATGACCAAATAGAAATTTTTATAATAAAATACAAAATATTTATAAATTTATAAAATTATTTTGAAAATGAAGTCATTGAGCAGCAAAAAAGTGAACATATAAAAAAAACAAAAATGCAAAAAAGGGCAATGCTCACACACTTATACCTAAAGAATCACAATCAGAAACTCTTACTTCTTTTTACTGGCAATTGGAGTTTACTGGAGTTTACAATTATTATAGAGAGTTCTAAATGTGTGCAGACATGTTGGCATGTATGGCCTGTGAAGTGTCCCGTTTATATATTTTACTGGGTATGGGCTATTGTGTTTTTTTTTTGGCAGGAGTTGGAACCCTTAATTAAATAAATTCAATAAACTCAACTCGTTCTAGAAAAACGTGCATCAACAATGGACCAGAGAAAAAAAATATATCTGAAATGAAAACAGCAACAACATAAGCAAAACATCCAAAACGTTACCAAAAATGTATTCACTAAGAATATTTGATATTGGACAAATTCATTTATTTATATAATTTTATTAAAACGAGGGTAGTTCAAGAAATTTAGATGTTACCAGAAGAATCTACTTTGTATGAAATTGTGTCAAAACCACAGGACTGGCTGTTAAATATCTGCAATCTGACGAGTCATTTATTTAATGAAAATTTTGCTATTTACGAATATAGATGTTAAACTATCTAAACCAAAGGAGGCTTAAAAATAAAGGGTGACCAAAGTTGAGGCTTTATCGCTTTAGGGAGATAACCCGAAGCTTTTTGTGGCGGAAAATTGATAATTTAGACTTAGATAGTATGTAGTTTCAACAGGATGGTGCCACTTGCCACACAGCAAGAGAAACAATGGATGTTTTGAAAGAAAAGTTCGAAAATCTCATTTATTCTCGTAGAGGAGGAGGAGGAGTATTGGCCACCAAGAACGTTCGATTTGACAACTTAAGACTATATTTCGTGGGGTTTTTTGAAATCGAAATTGTTCAGCAATAAACCCACAACAGTTCAAGAGCTTGAAACAATATTATCGAGCAGATATCAACTATTGAAAACGTGATTGAGTTTTGGTAAAAGTTTGGCAGTCTGCAGAGCCAGTAGGGTTGGAAGAGGGGTTCCTTGACCGACATAATTTTTGTAGTAAACTGAAATAAAAATATTTTTAATTTCACAGAAAAAAAAATATTTTTTTAAATTAAAATGATACCTGCATTTTGGACACCCTTTACTACAAAAGTGTTGGTTCAAACCAGGCACACTTTTCGAGCATTACAGGGTGCTTTTAAGTTCAACGAATTGGCAAGATTATAAAAAATTTTAAGAGACTGGAAGCGTTACAAATATAGTCAGGCCCTTACATTATCGCAATTGGCGCACTGCCGAAAATATCGGAAGAACGGTTACCTTGGATTCAAAGCGCTATGGCCGTGTGGTTTGATCATTCGGTTTGACGCCGTTAGACCTTTTTTTGGCACCGCAGAAAATCGTCTAACGTTGTAGCATTTGAAAACAATATATGGCAAGTTACCGTCGAGATAACGCCCGATATTTGCGAAAACGTGATCGGAAACTACCTAAAATCGACTCAATCGACTGCTGTAGCTAATCTAAAGGCGGACATTTAAATGGCATTGTATTTCGCACCTTATGTGAAGATCCAAGCATTATAACGAAGTAAAAGTTTCATTAAAATCATTGTTTTTTGTGTCTTTTATTTAACTTTACTTCTAAAATAGAAAAATGGACAACCCGTTATGTTGTTTGGTCTACTTTCTACCTTTTAATATAGTCTAGTCTTTAGCCTGGTTTATTGTTGAGTTTATATCTTTGTGTAAATACTTGTCAAATAAATATATATATAAAATTGTTGATTTAACTACGAACCCCCCTAGGGGAAGAGAACTTACCCCAAAGTTGTCACTTGGCAGTTCTTAAGTAGTAAGGACCAGTAATAGTTCTAGGTAGCACTTTATTTGAAGGGGACTTGCCACTTTAACATGACGATGTCCTAAGAGGGGATAAATTGGCACCTTTTTGACACTCCATAACAGGTCACTGAAATAACATAAATGGACACATTAAATTTCGGTTGAAATAATGCCTGTAGCAGACATTGTCCGAGCGAACCATGATAATAGAATAGATCCCCTTCATTTAAATTAATATATCCAGATAAAACCAGCCTGCGGGTATTTGCGGATTTTATCTGTTTTGGCTATTGGCTATTTTATCAAAATCCAATCACATGACTAGTTTTGTTTCATTTACATTTCCTCTGGAATAACTACACTCTAAACACATAATCACAATATCTATAATCTATAACTTTAACTACACGCAGAGAAAAAACTTGTTAAAATTTGTTCACCTCCATATATCAAGAAGCTACAACCATATTATAGTTGCCTCTAAATATGTTATGGTTAAATATGATAATAATAAGTTTTGAAATTAACAATACCATTTTCCTCTTTTCGAAGAGCAGAAGAAAACCAACCATGCTATTATAAGTGTTAAACATGTTTTAATTAGTTTTAACCATAACATGTTCGGAGGCAACCAAAATATGGTTGTGGCTTCTTAATGGAGGACTAATTCAACCATAATATGGTTGCCGGTTACAATTATATGGTTAAATTAAACATGATATGTTTAACATTTTCTTTAAAAATAGTTTTGTTGGAGGTGACCATATTTAAACATATTTTTTCTCTCGGTGTAGCGATTGGCCCTGGCGGGGCGGACTACTGTACCAGAAACCTTTCTTTGGTGCGGGGTACGCAGCACATATGACACACAGTAGTGTACTGTCAGGTGAATGGACCGTACCGGTCTCCGAGTGGAAGTGTGCCCTTGGGCTCATAACCCTTCTTAACCTAATCATACTGTCAGGTGAAAGGACTTTGCTTGTGGCGGCCCTAAGGGTCTATACTGATGGTTCGTGGAGAGGAGAAAGTGTTCGTGGGGGTTTCTTCAAAAAGGAACTGGAGATAAAAGTTCTCTTTTGTCTGCCGGACGGCTACTGTGTCCTGCTAACTGGCTTAGGTAGATCAAGAGAGATATGTATATTTGCTGATAACAAGGCTGCTATTGCTTCCCTAGCGGGTACCTACACAACTTCTAGGTTTAATAAGATTACGAAGCATTCAAAGGTTAAGCTAATGTGGATACCAGGGCATGCGGACTGCCCGATAGCAGATGAGCTTATCAAACTAGGTGGTCGTATGGCTGAAACATTTATTGATCAATTCGTTGGCCTTCCAATGGCCCACTGTAGGTCACTTATCAAGCGCGAGTCTTATAAAATTGCGCATATGGAATAGATTTGCGAATCCACCTGCTCTATATCCAGGGCACTATGGCTTGGATAACAAGCTCTCTACTTAGGTTCAATAGGGACTGGCCTGTGAGGACTCATTCTAGGAGACTGGATCTGGATTTCAATGACTACTTTAGAAGTTCTCATGATGAGGAGGAAGAGGAAACTGTATTGCACTTTCTATGTCAATCTCCTGGAATCCGGGGCATTAGGGAAAAATACCTGGACGAACCGGTGTTTGCCTGCTTGGAGGATCTATCTAGGATAGACCTAAGGTCGCTTTTTCTCTTCATTAGGAAGACGAATTAGTTAAATTCTGCAGTGACGCTATCTGGGTAACTGTTCTGAAGGATGTGCATTGGCGCTGGGTATTACAGAGGGACCACTAAAGGAACCAAGTTAGCTGTCTATAGATTGCTGCCCAAGAAACCTAACCTTGTCTAGTCTATAACTACAACTAGCACTAAGACCGTGATTCTTTCCTACTTTTTAACATTTTAGTAGAGTTTTTAGAACAACCCTAGTTGAATTATAGACATTTTTACATTCATATGTCCCTGTTCTCAACATTTAAAATCGTCATGGTATTTTAATATTTAAAAGCGTTTCCTTTAACATTTTAATATAAAATAAAACAACCAAACCAAAAAAGTTTTTTACATGAATGTATAGAAAATGATAAAATGAACCAAATATAGAATTAAAACTACAATACAAAAATGGAAAAAGGGGTTAAAGGCATGAGGATGGTGGTGGTGGTGGATGTGACTATTGAACACCAACCTGAAACCCATACCCATGCCACTTTTTCTATTTCCAAGTGTCCAGTTTTTGTGCACATTTATGAGACATGTGAGTTATAAAAATATTCGACATTTTATTTTGATTCTAAGCAAAATTTTATTTATACAATTTATATGAAAAAAAAAAAAACTGGCCTCATCCCCAGATACATTTTATCCTTTAAGTTTTTTTTTTTGATCCTTTAAAGTTTTGCTCATTTTCCGTAACTCGTTCAGTTTGGTTTGTTACAGAAAACAAGAAAAGGAATGAGAAATTACATTTAATGAGGTTGACTTTTCGTTATGGACAATGGTCCATATCGTCCTCGACAACAATAATAATTTTCATTTGGTCATCATCAAAATCATTGTATTAATATTTCTGTTTCAGTTGTTTCTTTTTTTTTTTTTTTGTTTAACTCGAGTATTTGAGTTTTTCAATTTTAAATATGCATCACAAGCCTCCCAAAAGGTTAAATTAAATTGACTTGACCTGTTCATAGAGTCTACGTTTTTTAACAATTTCTTTGCTTCCTTAAGCTTCTTTCGTTCAACATGGAAACGCAGTAGTAACGACTTTCATTTCGTTTTGAAATAAAAGGATATTTGCATATAAAGAATATAAGCAAGTGAAATTTTAGTTTGTCTGTATGGCCAGTATTATTACGTTTTGTTCCTGCCATACCCAAAGGGTTACTGTCAAGTAAAATTGATTAAAAATTCACAAGCGTAACGTCGACGACGACGATACCCTTAATAAAATTCAAATAAAACTAAAAACAAAAACTACAAAAAAAAAACAAAATGAAAATAAATACTTGAATTGAACAGAAATTTTAATGAGCTGGAGCTGCTGAAAATTTTTTTTGTTTAGTTTTGGCCAAAAATTGTGTATGTTTTAATTATCTAGATGTGGACAAAAGGAATTGAAAATGAAAATATTTTAGTAATAATTTATGAGAGATAAATTGCTTTAGGAATGTGCAAAGATAGTTTTAAAGGGTTCGCAATTAAAGACAATGTTATTGAGAGCTAAAGGAAAGGGAGTGTCTAACTTAATTTCATTTGGGATTATACAAGATTTTTAAAGTAAGAAAATGGATTTTAATTAAATTTTTATTGATTTTAAAGACTTATGGAAAGATAAAAAACAATGAAAAATTCTCAAGAAAACATATAATGCCAGGTTTTCCAATATACTCCGAGCAGCTAAACTGGAGTAATTCTATAAGGCTGCTGGACCACTGCCGAGTCATTCAGGCTGAAAAATTGCTATCTACACAGCCGAGAGACACATTCGGTGTGGTGAAAGATATGTCAGGTATATTCACATTATTACCGATAGCAACCGGCCATAAGCTTTCTGGAGAATGTGTTCATCTCATCGAGAGTTGTCAAAGAATGCCGGCTGTCACTAAAGGAGATAACGAGACATTCAGTGGTTACCTTTAAGTAAGTGCCCGGACGCTGGGACATACATGGGATGTGTATGGAGGACTCGTTGGCGCAAGCAGGTGTTCACTCCAAGGAGTAAGCAACTTATTGCACACAAGTTGTATCTTATTGCCGGTCAGAGGTAGGTGGCTTCATGAAACTACCTGTGGGGAAAACCTAGCCCATCATAGATACAAAAAAGGACTCGGCGGGCATAACAGCTGTCCAGACATCACCTTAGAAATCTTATTGCGGCTATAACTGACTACTGGCTTATTGGAAGGCACAGCCAAAGGCTATTGTCTGGCATTCGGAGATCTAAGACTTAAACTTGGTCTTAGTCGGAGAACCCTTAGGGACAAAACTTGTCTCTGTTAAAATTATTTAAATGGGATCCACAGCTTTATTGAATTAACTGGGCGCCTGAGTGAATTAACTAGCAGCCAGGTAGCATAGGACCCTTGAGAGACGGTTCAACATGGTAACACAACGGGAACTGAGAAAGGATTTCGATCAGTTGGACTGAGCTTGAGAGCAAATAAACAGAAGCCATATAGAAGACGAACAATGGTACTTAGATTCTTAAGACCACTAAAGGCTCAAGAAGAATGTAATCCCAAATAAACCTTAACAGAATTGAAAGGCAATTCTAAGGATACACGGAAATAAAAAAAACTCGTACTAAATTTAAGTTTTTCTAATTTAGTTTAGTGCGATACGTTCTTTACAATTTAAGTACGAAAAACACTAAAAAGTACTTGAAAAAATTCCAAATGTTATAACTTTCGACAACCAATCCTGGAATTTCTTAAAATAAGTATAAAATTCTTAAATCAAGTAAAGAAACTTGAACTTTTCTTTAGTCGTGCCACTCTGAGAGTAAAACTACAAAGTAAGCCTATTATTCTCAGAGAATTTATTAGGCTCATCTCTCAGCATTGCCTATATGCGTGCATATGCGTGTGTGTATGTAAGAGTTTGCGATAGAAACAGCAACAACACTGCAAAAGTTGGTAAAAAACGTGAGTGAAATAAACAGGATTACGCAATCATGGCTTGTGGGACGTAGACAAAGACTATTGTGCTTTGTCTTGAAAGCAAAATTGCATACAGTTAGGTCTTGCGTGACGTCATTTACAATCATTACAATCTTGGTTTACATGAATTCCTGCCATCATGGCCCAACTTCATGATGGATCATAACCATGAGTGAGTTAATATTACCAAATATTACCAATATTACCCCTTTATGAGAATAAATTCGTTTGCACACACAGATATAAATTTCGAGTGTATAGACCCGCCGCAGGAATATATACTCACGGAGATTAGATAGCTCCGGTCCTCAAGGAGCTATCTAACCTCCGCTGCCTTACCCGTTGAATTCTAGCAGCATCTGTCGAATAGAAACAACTCCTAGCGATCCCTCCACGGACCGAACTTAAAACAGCAAAGTAAACGATCAGTTCTTACCAGGACGTCGCCCTACCCGTGATTTTGGGTTTAAACCACAGCTACTACGTGCTCCCCTGAATAGTATCCCTTCCATCAGAAAGGCAAGGTTTCCAAAAAGACGATCAACCTGAAAGACAACGAGTATTATTCGCAAGAAGCATACTAAACGGAGACCTCACTAGCAGTCAGACTGGCTTGCTCCGGGGTCTACTGACTACCGTAGCTCCTTCAATTTATAGTTCTGCAGTATAACTTTGCGTTTAATGAAGTCCAAGGAAGGACCAAAAAGAACTCTGTGTTCCGTTAGTTTCTGTGGCGCAAACAAGTAACATTCAATAATTTACAGTGCATGAGATTCCAAAGAATGCCAGTATACCTCTACCCGAGGTTAAATACATAACCAAGGCAGTTAAAGGTTAATTGTCCCCTTTTATTTTCAGGTATGACCCCAACCTGATATTTTGCGGAGGATGTAACACAAAAGGTGACATATCCTTAAGATGATCCCAACATCCCCAGGGATGACGTCATTTACAGTAGATAAAAAGAGGAATACGCCATCTCTGTTTGTTGTTTCATGGGTAGAAAACAAGAAAAAAAATCGATATTTTCATGTTTAGAAAGCAATAATTCCCGGTTTATATTTGCTAAAAATTATGAAGTTAAATTCAAATATGCATTCAGGATTAAACAAACTAAGCAATTCTTTAATTAAGCACAGCTTGAGATTAATTTTGAATCTTACTTCGACTTAAGTCAATCTCGTTGTCGGATTGTTTTAAGTACGGTGCATTTAAATAATCCTGTACTTTATTTAAAGAAAACCGTACTTACTGTTCTATTGACACCGATTCAGCTTGACTTAAGTACGGATTGAATTTTCTTTTCAACGTTTTTAAGCGGATAACGTATACAAAATTAAAGTTTTATTTAAATAATATCTCAATAAAACTTTTGAAAGATTTTCTGTCTCAAAAATGACTCGGTAATTTAAAGTTCATTCAAGTTTTATACCATTTTTGAATTGTACTTATAATAATTTTTGTAAAAATATATAATCTCTTTACTTTATTAAGTGTTTTTTGTAATTATAAACAAATTGCTAAAACTCCTCTTACTTTCATTTGTATTTAAACCGAATATCTCTATATAACTCTCACTCACTTCTCACTTGAAACACAAAAACGCCTAAAAATCCACTTCAATTATAGACAAAAGCCAGCAAACAAGCAAACAAATAAATAACCGTTTAAAATAGACTTACAGCACTCATGTTTAATGATTTTTGCAAACATTAAAACCAAAAAACCAACTTCATTATCATCATCAACAGCAACATAATAATTATTATCAGCAACATCATCAACGTGACCATCATCAACATTATCCCTTACATCAATAAAAGCCAAAGCGAAATACATTCAACAAAAAAAAATAAACGTACTCACTCTCCCACATACAGCATGCAGTACTGATACTCTGGTGTGTATGAAAATCCGTTAACCAACCATAGAGGCTCAAAATAATCGACCGCGAAATCCGCGTTAATATGCTGCAATTGATAACCCCCACTAATACCAATACCACCTACAAAAACAACCTCATACACAAGCACAAACACATGCTTGGTAAACACGCAATAACAACAAGTGATGGTGACGCCAAAAACAACAGCAAAAAAGTGTGTGTATTGGACAAAACAACGGACTATGGAAAGTGATAAACGAGTTTGCAACAAATGTTCACACACAAAGGCTCTTACTCCTAACTCCCTCTCCTACTGGCATATAAATGTAAATACTATTCTCTACATACACAAACACATACATGTACTTATGTAGTAACCCCATGTATACGTATTTAGATTTAAGGAGAGGAGTTTAGCAGAAAATCTATGGTATTGCAATAAAAAAACAATCGTCCTTTAAAACAAATAGAAAAATCCCCCACAATTAAATGAAACTGTGAAAATTGCACAAAAGGTCATGAAGAGTATTAAAATAAAAACATTGCAAAAAAAACCAAATTCAGGAAAATAGCAGCAAAAACAAAACACATGTTTGAACATGACAGGTGGCATATGAAATCAAATAATGACAAATATTTTGGGGAAAAATTTCAAGGAGAAGGGTGGATACATATTGTTCAAACATATGTTTCTATAGAATAGGATTTAGAATAAACTGTAGATTCAGAAAAAACTGAATTCTGTGCGAAAGTCTTAAGAGCCCTATGGCCAGATGATTTACAAAATGAAGGAACTGGCCAGTGAGTAAATACTTTTATGAAGCCTGGAACATTCAGTAAATATCGCCTGAGTGTCTAAATAATTAAAAGATCTTGCAACAGGATTTTGCCTCGGTTACCTTAAGGGAACAATATGCTCAATGGCCAGCTAGTTAACTGCGTGCTCGTCTCCAAATAAATCTTAAGGTAACTTCTGCCAAAGGGGGAACTATACAACGTCTAGGGTTTACTTTAGGCTACAAAAAACTTATACAAATGAAGCACGTTATCGGGCTAATCCTAACCAAAAAAGGTATCTTAGATGGATTTAAGTCATCAGTAATACGGATCACTGGTTGATATGGACCCTTTTGCAATGAGGATGGGCTTTGATTATAATGACTACTGTTTAAGCTATCAGGATGAGGAGGAGGAGTTAACGTTTATATTTTCTTTGTCAATGGCCCAGCCTCAGGGATAGCAGGCAGAGGCGGCTTTGAGATAAGAATTGCCCTGCGATTGCTTTGCTGAGTAACCTGAATGGCACGCTAACACCGTTGCGTCTCAGGTAAGTAGGTGTCACTGAAACTCAGCGTTGCACCATTAGCCGCATGGCGGCCAACCTGCCCAGAGTGGCAGCCCCATCACTGGGATCGGATGTGGAGTCCCAATCAGTCACACATCCTAAACACCAACGATTACACAAACCACAACAAATAATAGTTAGGTGGCCCTTTGTTCCTTATAGAAACCACAGGACATAATAATAATAATAATAATAATACGATTCTAATAGGGATCACTGGTTGATAGGGATCCATGCAAAAACGATGGGCCTTGATTTTAATGACTAGTTGGCTAGTAGCACTTTCTTTTTCAATGTCCTGGTCTTAGGAATAGCTGGCTGAGACGTATAGGGAGACCAAAATTGCCCTGTTTTAAGGTTTTTTCTAGGGTATGACTATGTTCGATCTTTCTTTTTAGCAGGGAGTCGAATTGGTTGGAGGCTGCATTGATGTCTGGGGAGTATCTTTATAGTAATGTAAAAAGGACGTAATCTGAAATTAAAGATAATTTAATTGGCTTATTTAATTGATTTAATATCTTAAGATTGGAAGCAGAAGTAGGGTCCGCGTAAGAAACATAATAGATATTATCACGGGCCACTGTATCCTAGGCAGGATGGCGGTGACGACGGGATTTGACTTGTTGGATATGTGCGGGTTGTGTGACGACCCGGAGATGTTGGAGACAGTTGAGCACATTCTATGTCATTGTCCAAGGCTGCATAACAACAGGCTGAGGTGGTTAAGTAGGAGATTCTTAGACGAATTGGCAGAAGTCCCGAGTTGTGGGCTCCTAATGGGAATGACCTGGCTGCGCTATAGGAAACTGGGTGCTGGATACATGTAGGGCAGATTCTGTTTATTATGGTTGTTCTATTTTGTTTGGTCTGCTTTTCTATCTTGCACTACTTTTTCTATTTTGGGCTTTCATCCTATCACTAACTAAGGCGTCACAATTGACCATATTAGTCTCTGAGTGAGAGTGTGAAGGTGACTTCGCACCGGCCTTTCTACCTTACCGAACCTAATCTACAATCGGAATCAGTTGTCCTAGACTTAAGCTATTGAAACCAAATGAAAGAGTGAAAACAAATTGAGTTAAGCCCAATCAAAAACTCAAAATGTATTGTTTAGGCTTAATACCTTTTTGTCTAACATCAAATATATGACTGCTACTTCGCTAAGACCATCGAGTAAAAAGCTTTAATTAAAATTTAAAAAAATCTGTATTCAATTTTTCCAAAAAATGTACATACGTAAAAAGACTTTTGGCCAAAATCTTTACCATGGACTTGGTCAAAAGTCTTTGGTGGAGTACTCTTTAACCATTTAACGAGTACTCAAGCCGATCAGGTTCTAGAAATTTTCAAATTATCAAGCTAAGATTTTGAGTAAAATTATGTTAAAAATTAGTTTGTTGAATTACTGGGTTGAATTTAAAATCAAAATAGGAGTCAAAAGCCCACTTAAGCCGCCCGTGATCCTAACTTCAAAGAAATTATGTTCATAAAAATCTGTTCAAGTAAAATTTAGGCATCTAGTTCGAAGATCACAAAATAAGTGAATTTAAAATTACTCCTTCTTCAACACACCTCTTAAGCTTCATTCTATTGTTCCATCTACCAAGAAAAAGGACTACATATTTCTTAAAATCTCTTTTCTTTTCAAAAACTGACCAACTTTACTGTTAAACTTTATTAAAATGTCTACTTGATCCTGTTAAAACGTTAAAAAAAGAATAAGTGTCTGTTTCTGTATTTTCAATGTTAAAAAATTCTTTTTTATTTCCCACGCAAATATGACAAATGTTAAAGTGTTAAGTAATTTTCAAAAAAAAAGACCCCTAAAGAGTATGTTGTTATATTTTTGGAGCGCGCGGACATTTAAAGTTGTTTAAAGATAATTTGCACAAAAAATCTCATGTTTTCCCACACAAACTTGTACTACGAAATACCTTCACACACGCATTTTTTGGGCTTAAAGGGAAGTTAGTCGGCTAGCCAAACATCCAAAGAGGCAGTCAGTCAGGCAGTCATCATCCTCATCAGAAGGAACAACAATATCATGAATGTTTTTCTGTGTGTAATTTTTTTGCCAGCAACAGAGTCAAGCAGCGGGAACAGTTGTTTATACATTTATTGTACCAACAACAGCAGCAGCAACAACAACATTTCATCTTTGTTGTAACACATTATAATTTTCATTTTCATTCAAGTTGTTGTTTGCTTTTCTTTTCTATTTTTTTTTTTTTTTTTGTGAAATGAGCGCTTTGAGGGCGTTTTGTTGTTGTTTTACATCTAATTGCGTTGATTACAATGGCGGGCAGTGGCAGTAGTACTCGTAAGTAGTAATAAAAGCAGTAGTGCGAGTAACTCTAGTATGAGTCCAACATTTTAATGCAGTCACTAACTATACAATGTTGTTTAATGTTTCAACAGTTAAAAAAGAAAAAAAAAACAGCAACATTCTCCAAACAATGAAAATTATGGTCATGATGATGTTTTGAAACTGAGGACATTTTGGCTGGTTTTCATAATAATCATAATAATTTTTTTAATAACGATGTTGCCAACGTCACAACACATACAAACACAACCAAACTTAAGTTTAAAGCCCAATTTCTAAGGCCAACAAAACATAACATACAAAAAATATATGGAAGCTTCTAACTTTAGATATGTACATGATACTTAAAGTGTTTAAGTAACAACCGTCTGCGAAAAAATTTACCGATTTCTTGTTGTTTTTATAGCCGCTTTTTTTTGCACGGGGGTTGCTTTTGTTTCGAAGCTTTGCGAAAACAAAAAAAATTTAAGGTTAATTTTCTGTGTTAACCGGCTCTAATACGTTTAAATTTCAAGGTCAGAACACATAAAAACACATGATGATAAACAACAGGTTTATAATTTAGCGAAAAAAACAAAGCAGAATTTAAGGGGTTTTGCAAAAAGCAAAAAAAAAAACATATTTTAAGGCGTTTTTACTGAAACATTATAATAAATTTTTATGTTAAGAAGAGAAAGTTTTGAACGCCTTTAAGCAATTTAAAGCCGAATTTAAAACTGAGTTATTCTAAAATATTAAGAAAAAATCCTGCCTTTTATTTTATTAAAAAAATTATATTGAACTAGTACTAATAACATCTTTTTAAATTAATACTATTTTTTTTTGAGAGTTTGTTTAATAAAAAGAAAAAAACAATATATTGTGTTTGAAAACTTCTAAATATAAAAAAAATTTCTCAGCATTTTTAAAAGAAAATTATTTTTTATAATAAAAGTCACCAGTATTGCTTATAAAAACATCCCAGGACTTTTTTTTATAAAAAATTCCCAGTATATTTTTATAAAAACGTTCCGGTATTTTCTTATAAAAAATTCCCAAAATATTTTTATAAAAAATTCCCAGTATATTTTTTTAAAAATCCCCAGTATTTTTTATAATAAATTCCCAGTATTTTTTATGAAAAATTCCCAGTATTTTTTCAAAATAATTTTCCATTTTTTTTTTTTATAATAATATCACATATTGAATCTGGGAATTTATTTCTCATGGTGAGTTACATTTATTATATAAATTTTTCATATTATTCGAATGTGTATTCTATGTCAAATACATTCCTCAAAAGCTTTTATACTTTAATAGTCTCATTCCTTCATTATTTCACAGGAATATTTTCTATGCACTATCAGAATTTTTGTTTGTATATTTCTGTTACGAAGCTTACCTTAGCTATCCTTTGGTTAGCAATGAAGTAAATTGTAAAGAAAATTTTTATACAACTATTAGATACCAGCAGAATGTAATGCATTTTCTGGCCCGCTACGGCCTTCGTCAGCATTCTTTGTATCTTATAACTGGATAGTGCCTATTGTAAATTTTATGTATTTAACTAAATTATTTTATCAAATAGAATCTGAGAATTTATTTCTCATGGTGAGTTACATTTATTATATAAATTTTTCATATTATTCGAATGTGTATTCTATGTCAAATACATTCCTCAAAAGCTTTTATACTTTAATAGTCTCATTCCTTCATTATTTCACAGGAATATTTTCTATGCACTATCAGAATTTTTGTTTGTATATTTCTGTTACGAAGCTTACCTTAGCTATCCTTTGGTTAGCAATGAAGTAAATTGTAAAGAAAATTTTTATACAACTATTAGATACCAGCAGAATGTAATGCATTTTCTGGCCCGCTACGGCCTTCGTCAGCATTCTTTGTATCTTATAACTGGATAGTGCCTATTGTAAATTTTATGTATTTAACTAAATTATTTTATCAAATAGAATCTGGGAATTTATTTCTCATGGTGAGTTACATTTATTATATAAATTTTTCATATTATTCGAATGTGTATTCTATGTCAAATACATTCCTCAAAAGCTTTTATACTTTAATAGTCTCATTCCTTCATTATTTCACAGGAATATTTTCTATGCACTATCAGAATTTTTGTTTGTATATTTCTGTTACGAAGCTTACCTTAGCTATCCTTTGGTTAGCAATGAAGTAAATTGTAAAGAAAATTTTTATACAACTATTAGATACCAGCAGAATGTAATGCATTTTCTGGCCCGCTACGGCCTTCGTCAGCATTCTTTGTATCTTATAACTGGATAGTGCCTATTGTAAATTTTATGTATTTAACTAAATTATTTTATCAAATAGAATCTGGGAATTTATTTCTCATGGTGAGTTACATTTATTATATAAATTTTTCATATTATTCGAATGTGTAAATGAACAAATAGAAAAAAAAAAATAATTTAAAATTTAAATGGTTCATTCGTACAAAAAAATTCATAATTTAAGAAAATATTTATAAAAAAAGTTCGACAAAATTTAGGTGAATTAGAAGATTTTTTTTTTAATTGCTCAAGCAAATTTTATTAAATTTTGAACTTCGGAACTTCAAGCCTTCTTATTATTTTATTTAATAACTAAGGCATACTTCTAGGTGTTCAACAAATTCTTTAAACAACATAATTCAGTAATTCAGTTTTGAAAAGAATTAACACCGAATAATGTGTTGGAAGACTTCTAAATTTAAAAAAATATCCCATTTTTTTTATAAAAAATATTTTTACCAGTATTTAAAAAAAAAAGTTCAGATTTTTTATAAAAAATTCCCAATATTTTTTATTAAATACTCCCAGTATTTTTTATAAAAAATTCCCAGTATTTTTTTATAAAAGATTTCCAGTATTTTTTTTATAAAAAGTTCCCAGTTTTTTTTATAAAAAGCTCCCAGTTTTTTTATAAGAAATTCCCAATATTTTTTATAATAAATTCTTAGTATTTTTTATTTAAAATTCCCAGTATTTTTTTTATAAAAAATTCCAGTATTTTTTATAATAAAAATTCCCAGTATTTTTTATAATAAAAATTCCCAGTATTTTTTATAATAAAAATTCCCAGTATTTTTTATAATAAAAATTCCTAGTATTTTTTGTAATAAAAATTCGCAGTATTTTTTATAATAAACGTTCCCAGTATGTTTTATAATAAAAATTGCCAGTATTTTTTATAATAAAAATCCCCAGTATTTTTTACAAAACATTTTCTTAACGTTTATAGCTTCGTTTTATAAAATAAACTGGTAGAAATAAAAAATAATTGAATATTAAAAAAAAAAAATTTAATGGTTCATTTGTAAAAACACAATCATCAAATATCTTCTTCTACAAAATTTAAGTGAATTATAAGAATTTTTTTAAGTTTCTCAGGCAATTTTTATTAATTTTTTTATTAAGACTTAAGCAAACTTGCAGGCCTTCTTATTATTTTATTTAATTACTTAAGCATACTTCCAGGTGTCCTACCAATTTACCAAACAACATAATTCAGTCTGTTTTTAAGGAATTTTTTTTAGAGCGAAATAAAATTGTTTCAAACCTTTTTTTATTCGAAATATTAGGGACTTCCATACTATTTAGTATAAAAGAAGTCTCTACAATTTACTTTCAAGATTATACATGCTTTACGAATGTATGTTTATCCATAACAAATCTAATTTCGAAATTTCACTTAAAAAAATTCACCCTTAAAACAAAACAACTAAAGTACACACAAACCCTAAAGAGAAGAGATTCTGCTAAAGCTTTTTGAATATCTTTACAACATGTTGCCTGTTTAGGCTTGCAACTCACTCAAACATTTAAGAAAACAAGGGGAAATTTCTAAAGTTCGAATTTCGAAAATTCTTTTTTAGACTCATTTATAGTGGTAGCTTTTAGGACAAGGGTGGAGAAGCCAGCGGTAAAGAAGGTGGGTTTTTAAGATGTACAGGACAACAGTAGCAGCACTAGTATAAACAAAGGATTTTATGAATCTTAAATAGGATAAATTATTGTCTGGTGTTTGAGGATTTGTATACACTGTTGTGTGAGAAGTTGTGAGATGGTTCACAGTTGAAAACAAAGAGTAGAAGGCAGTAGATGGGTTGGAACAAAAGAAATATAATATTAAAAAAAGGCAACAATTAAAGATCACTGTTTGAAATTGAAGTTTTTTGATTTCTATGAACTAATTTTCTAACAACTTAAAAAATGTTGCCTAGTTTTATGATACGGATATTTTCTAACATGTTCTCTAATAAAGCAACTTTAAATTAAACAAAACTTAATTCTTATTTTACTAAAATAGCAGTTCATTTTTAAGAAAAATTTGTATCAACTTTGCTTTTTTACAAAAATATTTGATCTTAACTTAAACACTTTTATTTTTAATAAAGCATATCTCTAGGAGATATTTAATATTCTTAGCTGAATTTTAATCACTAATAACAACAGTACCATAAAAATTCTAAAGTTATTCTAAGAAATATTTCCTTTAAACATGGAATTACAAAAACAAAGATATGCAAACAAAGACTTTATATTTATAAATAACTGCATACTTAGAAACGCCAAAAACAAAAAACCCCTAAACTAAACAAATCCATTGAATAAGGATTTCATAGATAGAAATAAATACAAGGACTTCTTGCCAATCAACAGCATTATTTCTATCCTTAACTTCTTCAGCATCAGCATCTACCTCATATGAGTTGATTTCTATTTGTATTTCAAAAATTTCTATGACTTCTCCTTCTTTGCCAAATACTCCCTCCCTCTATGTTTCCACATACCTCCTTTTTTTAGTTTATTTTAATTATTGCCAAAGATTTTTGTTTTTAACATTGAATTAAATGAATAGAGAAAGGATTCAATGAATGACGTCTGCTGTTTGGATTTGACTGTCTGTCTGCCTGTTGGAATATTTGTTTGTTTATTTATTTTAATTCATGTGTATACAAATAGTTTTTTGATTTTTGCATTTTCAAAATTTTCATTTATTTTCTTAAGAACTGAGTATTGAATAATGGTGAAAGAGATTTGGTGGGTTTTGATTTAACTGCTTTTTCAAAAATGTCTAAAACATAATTTTTAGCGAAACCTTTTTTTTGCAGTTTTACAAAGAAAGTATTGGCTGAAATAAATCTTAGTTGAATAAAGACTTTTAATTTAAGATTTTAAACAGAAAAGAAAAAACACGACAGGGAATAAGGTTGAATTTTAATTTTTATATTGAATAAACAAAAGTTGTAGTATTAATGTTATCTTCGGGGATACAAAATGTTTTATTTATTAATTATGACGTGGTAAATTCCCAATTTTTATACTTGATAAATGCACTGAACTTTATTGTTGAGGGATAATTTAGTTTCTATGCGCATTTGACTGGTTGCTTACGCCAGATCATCGGGAAACCTTTTTCTAAGGACTTTGGAAAAGCTACAGATATTATACAAATAAAACTGTAAAGCGAATAAGAATTACAAATTACAGGTCTTATTTGTAACGGTATCAAAGCTTAGACAAAACTACAACAATATAACAAATTGTTGGACAGCGGCTTTGTTCGCCTTTGAGTTCTATTCATAGACACACCAATTTTTATTAGAAACCAAATCATATATGTATTTATATGTTTGTCTTGCACGTCTGAGGTGTCCTAATTAAGGAACCACAATGCAGATTCTAAAGGGTAAGCGGAGCTTATCGTAAAATCCTAAACTGAAATACTCTTCGGAGTACTACATGCTACTCCCCGCCATCGAGAGTGGATTGAAGAACGCATGAAAATGAGATTGTTCCAGCAAGTTCATTCCATGACTTAAAGAAGCATAGCTTAATGCTACTGGGGCGTCCACAAGTTGCGGATAGTGGAAAGTTCCGTAGATATTCGAAGCACCTGCCATTACAGTCGTGGATAATCGACAGTTCTGAGTAAAAAATCTCAGAGGGTTTCCAGGTAACGTCAAGGCGAGTGATTGGCGCGTTCAAGCGACTGTTCCTCAAATTAGAGGCGGATCTTGTGACAAGCGGCCATACAAACGTGATACAAATCTCTTACGCGGTTCCAGGATCGGATGCAAAAGCCCAATCAGCTACTCAGCTTAAAACAACTGATTACCGAAACCCCAAGAAATGAGAGGCTCTATGCTCCTTATAGGAACTAAAGGAATTAATATCTATTATTTTATATTAAGCGGACCAACCGATTAGGAAAGCAGATTTATTTCTGAAAAATGTTGATGCTGCCTCAATGTGCAATGTAAAATTGAGCTGTCAAGATTATATCGGTTTTATATTACTACTTTTGTTTGGGTCCCTGCACATATTCGTATTCTGGTCGTATCAAAAACCACATTATGGGGAATAGCAGACCACCAATAAAAACCGAAATTCGACGACGTAAATGTAATCGGACCGGGTATAGGTTGAGGAAGCCCCCAGACAATATCACTCAAATTGCGCTTGACTAAATTCCACAGGGTAGCCGACGAAAGGGAAGACCTGCTAATACATGGAGGGGACTGTTTGAATCTGAGGGCCTCTATGGCGTGAAATAAAAGCTTTGGCATTGAAAAGACCAAATTTTAACTTGCTTGTTGAGGCCCTATGTTCCACCTAGGAACTACGGGAATTAAATAAAAAATATCATAAAGAGGTCTATCGTAATTAACCGGTAGAAGAGCGTGTTCTACTTTGCATCTAATGCGATGTGAATCTTAACTCCACAAAGGACCTTTAGAAATTAGCACAATATAGCTGGATTAGGTGCTTTAAGAGTTGCCAGATTATTGTTATGCTTTTTGAATAAAAAGTAAAACCATGTATGTTTAGGACAACCATGTAGAACGATGCAAACATTTTTTTTCATAATTATTGTCCCAGGTGAATATGGAAACTGTTTTTATTATTTGAATTTAAATAGTTTTAGTTAAATAGGGGATGGGAAAAAAGCTCCTGGGAAATTTTTATTCATAATTGGGTTATGTACCATAACCACTGTACTACCAAAACGACATAAACATGCCATACAAACCAATTGAATTTTGGTTTCTAAATTCGCCGTTACGGCTGTGGCATTATGGTTATGTTACGTCTAATTTAAGCTTTAGACTATACTAAACACCTAAGAATAAGTACTCTAAAGACTAAAACTAAACTGGAAGGCTTCTAATTTTTACTCTAATTTTTTCTAACTGTTTGTCTTCAATTTAAAACCAGTTGTAAGAAAACACTAATATATCACTGCCGACTTTTAGGCTTTTTCAATAATACAACTAAATTTGCCTACCTTAAGGCTCATTAATATATTTAATTAGCATTTGTTCACTTTTTTTCTTTGTTTTATTTTTGCACAAAATGTACATGTTTTTAGTATTTTTTATAATTTTAATTACATTTCCTTTGTTAAAACTCAAAAATGCATACGAATTGTTGCTTACATATAATACTTTTACATCACTTAGACTTGTGAGTACCTTTTTTTGCTGCCATTTATCTCTGCTAAAAAAACCGCTGGTATGCACATATGCAATGTGTAATGTAATCTTTGTTACTCAAAAGAAAAATATGTATTCTTAAAAAACATTAAAATTTTAATATAATATGATTAGCATTTGCCGCTGCTACTAACGCAGCAAGTACTGGCATATTTCATGCTTTATGTGGTCACTTTTAAAAAGGATTTTTTTTTTGTTTTTTGAGATTTTATGCTGTTTCTTTTGCTGCCATGTTGTGTTGGCTATTGTCCAAAAAGGTGTTCCTTAATAAGCCTTTTGATGCGTAAAGTGTTTTTGGTTTTAGAGCTCGTCTTTTTTTCATTTACAAATACAGTGTCAGTGTTTGTTTAATATTAACAGCTATGAATAAAGAGTTTTTTAAAATTAAACCTTCAAGAAGCGTTGGATAGGAGAAAATTAAGAAATTTTCAAATTGTCTTTTAGAAAATCAAAAAATATGAAGCTTTCTTGCTAAATTAAAAAGAAAATATATTAAATGTTTTTCTTTCCAGTTCCTAGAGGGTTAATATGTATTTAAATCAGGAAAAAAGAGCACAAACCTGACATGTATCCTTTTAATATGATTAACACATGTTGTTTGTGTATGAGTTTAAAGTATTGTTTTTGTTTGTTTTAGTGTTTAATTTTAATGAATTTACTAAAAAAAAAACAGAAAAACTGGCTAATAAAAACATTATTACATACAGTTCTTTAAAAACCCCTTAAATTAGGCTGCATTTCTTTTTTTTCTTTTCTTTAATACACATCTTTAAACAGTTTTATTTCGTATGTAGCTAATTGGCCTTAGTACTTGTACTAAACATTTTACTTGTCTTATTTCTGTCTGTTTTAATTGGCTGGCAATTGTAGATCTCAATGTTTATATAATGCAGCCTAACAATATGCAGCCTTTTTTCTTCTTTTTTTTTGTTCCTATTTAAAGTATACACAATGTTTTAAAAAGTAAGAATTTTGTTATCTTTTTTTTAACAAAAACAACAAAAAATTTTAGAAAAAAAGTGTCATATTTGAACATGTTATTTTTAGTTGTGGTTGACAAAATATTTTCTAAAAAAAAATAAAATGCATTTAAAGCTTAAAAATGGAAAGAAACGACCGCTTATGAGTTGTTGTTATTTTTAACGAATTCTTGTTTATTTTTTCTACCAAAGCATAATCTTAGGTGTTTTTTTTTTTTTTTTTTTTTTTTGTGAAAAGAAAAATCTTGGTTTGTTTTTGAAATCTGGTGGTTTTTTATTCCTGTTTATTTAAAAAAGAATTTATTTCAAAGGCATACTAAGTCTTTCTTTTTTTTCTTCGAATGTGTATAGAAAAATCCCTTTTTGTAAAAAAAATAAAATATTTAGCATATGCTAAGGAGAAGTATAAACAGATATTATACCAGAAATTATGCTTTGGTAAAATATTTTTAAGATTTCTTATAAAAAAAACAGCGGGAAAATTAAAAAAAGTTTTAACTTCTTCTTAGCTATTCTATAAAACAAAAAGATTTTTATAAAATTCTAGCTTTAGGAAATTAAAAGCATAACATATTTAAGGAGTAGCAAAGAATTTTAAGGAAAGGAAAAAATCTAAAGGATTATCGTATAAGAAATATTAAAAAAAAATTTATATATAACAATTATGAAAAAATTATATAATCTTTCAAACGAAATTAATACTAATATTTTTTAGATTAAAAGTAAAGCATACTTTTAGGACATTTTGCAAAAAAAGTAACAAAATCTTTATTTGAACAAATGCAACTAAAAGAAAAGATTTAATATAAAATCATTATATTCAAATTTCTTCAATATCAATATCAAAAATGAAGCATATATTTAGGATATTTTGCTAACGAATTCAACTTAAAAAAAGATTGAACTAAAAATCACTATACATATTCAAATTACTTTGATACCTGATTCTCTTGAAAAAAAATAAATGCATTTAAGAGTACTGAAACTACTACCATCATTAGCTTTAAAGCTAAAGCATAGCATTAGGATTAAAACACATTTTAGGGAAAAACAAATCGTGAGTCTTAATGAATAAAAAAAATAAAACACTATTTAAATAATAGATTTTATTAAAAAATGTTGTTCTTACATATATATAAACACCTAATTAGCTGAAAAAGTATAGAATACTGTTAGGTAATTTTGCCAAAAATTAATAAAGTAAATTTTAAAACAAATACAACTTTAATAAAAGATTTAATTAAAAATAATTATTTAAATTCAAATTTCTTTGATACTTAATTCACTTAAAAATACATGCATACCCTAAGAAGTAGTAATTATTTTTATAAGCTTTAAAACTAAAGCATACCACTAGGATTAAATCAGATTTAAATAAAAGCAATGAAATACTGATTCTTAACTAACAAAAAAAATTAAACTCTATTTTGATAATAGAGTTTATTAAATATTGCTATTCTTAAATATATATAAGCACGTAATTAGTTGAAAGAGTATAGAATACTTTTAGGTCATTGCGAAAGTAATTAATGAAGTCATAACTATAACGAATTTAATAAATAATAATTTAATTAAAATAATCTCATTTTACATAATTCACTTAAAAATAAATTCATACACTTAGAATAAGCTTTAAAACTAAAGCATACCACTAGGATTAAAGGAGAGTTAAATAAAAAGCGATGAAATCGTGTTTCTTACCGAACAAAAAAAATGTAAACGCTATTTTAATAATAGATTTTATTAAATACTGTAATACTCAAATATATATAAACACTTCATTAGCTTAAAAGGTAGAGCATACATTTAGGAGTGTAAAAAAAAATCGATAAAATCGTCCTAAATTATACGTAAATACCGAACTAAAAGGATTTAAAGAAAAATAAGAGGTTTAATTAGAAATCCATACAAAGATTCTGTTTGGACACTCAGCGCATTTGATGCATACTTATAGGCGTATAAACTTTTTTTAACTAAAATTCTAGGATTTTCAAAAAAACATTTGATATTGTATTGTAATAAATTAATAGTTCAAAATGCACTTAAAGAATAAAAACTAAAATAAAAGGTTTAATTTAGAATCCATAAAAACATTCAGTTTGGACACTCAAAGCATTTGGTGCATACCTATTGGCGTATACGCCTTATTTACCTAAATTTCTACGATTGTTAAAAGAAATTTGATCAAATTGAAATAAATATCATTAATAACGCACTTAAAGAATTATAAGCAAAATAAAAGATTTAATTACGAATAAATACATAGATCCGGCTTAGACACTCATCGCGTTCGGTGCATACCTATAGGCGTATACACCTTATTTAAATAAAATTCGAGGATTGTTTAAAGAAATTTGATAAAATTGTAACAAATTAATCGTAAATAGAATTCATACAAAGACTTGGCCTAGACACTCACCGCATTTGGTGCATACCTACAGGCGAATAAATATTATTTAACGAAAATTGTATTAGAATTTTGATAACATTTTGCAATTAAGTCTTATTATCACATCTTAAATTCGTTATTTATTAGAAAGCTTACCAAATATTAAAATTTTCTTATTTTTAAATTTCTTTTTAGTATCTTCTATCTTAATCTTTCCATTTAAATCTTCTTTACTTTAATTCTTGACCCATTTTTGGTTCTTCTACAAATGTTACTCAAAATTTGATCTCTGCAGATAGCTTTATATAGATCTAAACTTTAAACTTTCTTAACAAACTACAAAAATTGTTTACCATAAAAAAATAATAGAACTCCAATGATATTTACCTAAAGACTCTTCCATATATAAATGCTTAGCTAAATTCCTTTTGCAACCCGTTTCCTTTTAACAAAAAAAAAAAAAGAAACATTTATGACAAATTTTTCCAAAAAAATTTATGGTTACGCATGATAAGAATAGTTTTTTTAACGTAGTGAATTTTGCAGAAATTTGCATACAATGCCACTCTTACGCACTTGTTGTCTCTGATGTTGTTAATATCAGTACCGGCACATATTATGTCATTATGTTAATATTTGTTAAGAGGTAGTAGTACATAGTTCGTTTAGATGGCCAAAATGATTATCATGGCCAAAGTAAAAGGCATAGTGGAAAGAATGGCAAACATTTGACTTAAAATAAGGAAGCATACGTTTTGATATTTAAACACAAGTATTTTGAATAAATTTGTTTAAAGTTTAAAGGCAAGAAAAAAGATGTTATTTCAAAAGAAATTGATAAATTTGGGAAAAAGTTACAAAAAAAAAAAAATAAATATTGCTTTAAAAATTGAGTAGATCGGGAAAACAATTATAGACTGAGCAACTAAAGGCTTTATAGATTTGAATAAGATTAGAAAATAGACTAGACTTAGGCTACAAGATAGGCTTGTCCTCAGTCCAGATTATATATTTGTATATTGATATTTTGAATGCATAACTTAAAATGCGGGTTTCACATCTGTTAGTCTAGGTTCACACTATGACACTTTTCTTTCCGAAATTCCGAGTCTATTTATGAGAGGGGAGAGAAGAATAGCTTGTTCTCTTCCTTTCATACCAATAAACGTATACTTTCTCAAAGAAAACTTTCACGGTGTGAACCCTGACTTTTATACCTGGGCCCTGTTTCTCAAAACTACAACTGACAAATCGACAAGTAAAATACGGTAAAAAAAGCAAAAATATTACTTGTAGTTTTGAGTTGCAGAGCCCTGGTGTGTGTCTTCAATGGAGAGTAATCACTTGTAGTTTGTTCAAACTTAGCCATTGAACGAAAAAGTGTGAACAAAAACGTTTGTTTTTGACTCGAATCAGTTTAGAATGTGTGCCAACAAACCAATTTAAATTAAACAAAAAAGCAGCTGAAGCACACCACCACCATCCTGGTCAGCGAAAATAGTTGAAAGATAATTAGTTAGAGGCATTGGTCAAAGGTTATATATTTTGTCTAATCAAATCGTGCGTGGACGATATAACCTCATTTTGAGTAATCGTAGAGCAGTCAGTTGAATGAAGGTCTCCTCTGTACCTCGTCTTTATTGATTTCAAAAAGGCATTTGACATCCTGACTCATAATGTTATCTGGAATGCTCCAGAATGTAAAGGGGTACCACTTAAACTCATCCAATTGATAAAAAGTATGTAGACCGGGGCAAGCTGGCATGCTAAGTCGAAAGATTAAGGTTGGCATTGACGTTCGTCAAGAGTGTGTGATGTCTCCACTGCTGTTCAATAGAATGCTGGATAGTGTGATGTACCAGGCAATGATGGGAAACAGAGAGATCGTATGGGGGTTTAACGAATGGCTGGAGGACCTCGAGTATGCAGAAGATATATGCATTCTCTCTCATTGCTATACTTAGATGGCCGTACAACTAAGGCGTCTCACCTTCATATCAGAGAAAGGCAGGTTGAAAATCAATATAAAACAGACCAAAGTTATACGAATAAAATCTCGAAACTTGAACCCCTTTCTACTAAATAGTGAAATATTAGAAAAAGTTTAAACATTCTGTTACCTCGGAGCTGTTATACACCAAACTGGTGGATCTAGTGAAGACATTGAAAGCCGAATAAAAAAGGTCCACACAATCTTTTGGCCAGCTCAGTAAAGTATGGAAATCGTCCTCAATATCACGCCATGTAAAATAGACTCTGTTATATGGATGTGAAACTTGGAACACTGCCTCCCGAGACGTTGAGACTTTGGAAATTTTCGTAAATAAATGTCAACGAAGAGTTCTAAAAATCTTCTGGCCATGAACCATTTCAAAAAACAATCTCTTTGCTGAAACAATAAACGTTGTGTGTAAAAATTCAGAGAAGAAAGGGGAACTGGATTGGACACACACACTTCGTATGCCACTGTCCGATCTTGCAAGGAAGGCTTCCGAATGAAACCCGCAGGGGAGTCTCAGAAGAGGTAAAGTGAAGTAAAAACTATTGCGATGAACAGATCTAAATAGAAGCAGTGTGTTGAGGCCCTATTCGCCTTATAGGATCGAGGGGCATATATATAACGTTTGCAAGCAGCATAATTCCAACAAAAACAACGAAAATTAGGATACACGAGTTAAAGACAAAATAAATTGAATGGCGAATAAAAATTTAATCTATTACAATAACCCAAAGTCATGGCGCCACAGAAGTGCTCTGTGCTTCGTGATCATCTATGAGGAGCTTCTGCAATCAAGCCAGACGTTGACTTTTGACCATACCAAATACAATTGATTCGTTTAAATGCGAGCATTGGCCAGAAAACATTCAAAATATGCGATCAGACATGGAGCCGAATCAACGCATAGTGGGTTGCTTCTTCAACACCATTAACAGAAGTTATTTTTGCAATTAATCATTACTGACGATTAAACATGAACCCAAAGCGAAGTAATGGCTTAACCAACCAGCCGAACCAACGCCCTAGTAATGCTCTGTACTATGTTTGAGACCAGAAGATTCTCTTTTTTTTTGAGCCGCTTAATTCAAGTCGGACATTTATTTTTGACCTTTACCGAATACAATCAGACCTGACCCCTTAATATACCATTATGACAAGGCTCAATCAGCAACAAATAAAATAACCCAAGTATCTCTTAATGTTAAACTCAAATAATTTAAAACTTATTGCCTACTTTTCTGCTGTAAATTATGTAGATAAATATTGCCTACTTGCTGGCTGAAGTATATTTGTTTTTTATGGTTGTCGAAAACTTTTCCATTTCAATTTATTTCATAAAATGGTTCAAATCTCTTGCGGTAAGTGACAAAATACCACCTACATTTACTAAATTACAAAAACTATAAAAATCTAATAATTTTTCCAAAGTTTGTATGCATTATTCGTGCTACTATTTGCCATCTAACGCAAATATATAAGAAAATAAGCAACCTGTGTTTTTTTGTAAATTTTACGATTTTTCTATAGGCCATATAGTCATATATTTAAGCCACTTAAATTGCAATATTTGTTTATAAAAAGAAAAGCCAGAAATGTATGTCTACTAGTGATTTTCTTTGAAGAAGAACAGAGTGGCAAGAAGGTTAGTTTACGACATTTTTATGACAGAATCAAAATTGACAATATCTAAAGGTCTCGGCGAAGAAATAAGACATAAAAACTATAAATGTGTGTGCATTTAAGTAAGAAGTTCTATAAAATATTGTAGTTATAAATAAAATGATGAAATAGACAATCCAACCCCGTCCTCCAAAAAAAAAAAAAAAAAATCATCATTAAGTCATATTGAACATTTATAAAATGGAAGTAGTAAATTTTATTATTGATGTAGTTGGAAACAAAAGTTAGTGTAAGTTGTGTATGGAAGATAAAAAGAAATCTAGATAAATTACAAAAATGTTAAGCAAAAAGAAAAAATCTTTAAACAAGGTGGCGCAAAAAAAACTGAAAAATGCTATAATTTTTGGAAAAAGCAGTAAATGTCAGTACTATTTGGAATGGAGTGCCGTACTCCTCAAGAACTTGGAATAAATGTCCTGAAAAGCATGAAAAAAACTGTTCATTGAAAATCTTCATCAGCGACGAGTTTTATTTCCATCTCTGTGGATATGGGAATAACTAGAATTATTGCATCTGGGGCACCGAAAATTCGCGTATAAGTCAATAAGAGTCATTACACCCGCTCAAAGTTATTCCATGGTGTGGTGTTTGCTCTAGAGCCGTCCAAACGCCTTTTGTGATCGTCAAGCGGCACGGAGCCATGTTCAACAAGGTTCCTCCACCACAACTAGATAATTTCGGACTGGAGAACACGTTGTTTTAACAACGGCGTATACTGCACAAGCTGCATCCGAAATTCTGAGGGCTGCATTTTCGGTTCGCCTTATCTAGACTTCTTTTTGTTCAAAGTTACTCTATGGTGTGGTGTTTGCACTGGCAGCATCATCGGTCCTTAGTTTTCGAAAATGATGCGGAACAAATGCGGCGAGCGCAACAAAGCTATGCTCAACAACTACCTCCTACCTCAACTTGACGAATTGATACTGGAGAACATGTGTCTTTAACAAGTTGGAGCAACGGCGCATACAGCACGATATACAACCGAAGTATCAGAAGCGAACACCTTACCATAGCCAGACGGCTCTGCTGTTACTAAGGTCGCATAAAAAAACGTCCATTCTCGATAACCAGTGTAAGGAAGAACTATCCAAACTGGGCAGCCTATCTGACTTTACCTTAATAGGGACAGTTATGTAAATGAACAGGTAGACGGGCTGGCCAAGACTTGATAGCCGCTTTTGATATTTTGCAGGGTTTGCCAGTCTCAACACCCCTGGGAACTATCAGAATCAAAATCTTCAGACACTATCTGGATATGGCTAATGATAGATGGAAGAAAATGGATGGCTGCAGGGCTACCAAGGCAACGTGGCCCACATACGACAGGTCCTGAAACTGAGGAGACAGTATTTCATCTCCAATGTGATAGCCCAGAGTTCAATTCAACACGACTTGAATTATATGAGAATGACCTTGTACAAGGACTCCTTGGATAACGAGGGTGAAGCTCGGCAATTTGGTTTAGTATCTCAACGCAACGGACTGGCTCTAACCCTCTCAGTATTGCCCTGGTGTCACGCTTCCACGTTAGCCAACCAACCAACAGTCGAAATTGGGAGGGTTGCATTTCCGGATCGCCTTATCCCCCGTTTTGGTGATTTGCACTGGCCGCCAATATTATCCGATTTTACTGTACTAGACTTATTCTTGTGGAGTTTACTTAAGTCGCAATATCAACAATCAAAAAAAAAAAAAAAAAAAATATCTGTCAAAAATGCGGGAACCTGATGCCGGATGTTTTGGTAAGAATAATGGAAAATGCCATTAATCGGGCCCGAATAGTCATCAATTCAGGGGCGACCTTCTCTACTTAATGGAAAAATTTATACATCAAATAAACCCAATCGAAAAGCAAAAATAAAGTTTATCATTTATTTAAAAAAATTACAGTCAAAGAACATCGGCTGACAACTTTGAATTATTTTTTTCTTCTTTCAACTTTTAATAAGTTTAATTTTTCTTAAAATAAACAGTAAACATCTTAAGTGCTCAACAACTAAAAAGAGGTTTGAAATTCAATTTCTCTAATAAACTCAATTTAAGGTAAACCAATATTTAAGCAAACAACACAACACCTCAAGTGTTTAACAACGAAAACTAAAACAAATATTTTACTTTAACATCCGGTTTTTTTTTTTAAGAAAACTAAAAATTTTCCCTTAAAAAACATTTTGTTCCCACAATACTTTACACTGCATATTGGTATTTTGAATGCATTAAATAAAAGTTACTTTCCCAGCTCTACCAAGGATACATTCGGAGTACACACACACGCACATGTGTATGAGTATTCCTTTTAAAGTGTCTTAATGTTCAAACAAACTTTTTTGAGCAATTTGATATCTTGTTATCGACAGTTCAAATTTGACATGTGTATCAAAATGTTGCAAAAGTTCTGTTACTTTGGCACAGGCGTTTGTAGATGGGTGTGAGAGTGAGAGTATGTGTTATTATATGTGTAATTGTATTGGTAACTGTTGTGTATCTTTGAATTGTGGTTTTTAGCATTTTACTGCCAAATGATGCTTGTTGCTTGACAAACAATTTTGTGGCATAACCATCAATGTTGATGCCTTCTATGGCATCTTACTCCGATATACTAAATCTATCTTTGCTCCTTTAGATATTGTTAAGTTTTTGTTTTGAAATGAGGAAAATGTTTGGTTAGATTTAACCTTTGACACCGAATGTGTTGGTAATTTGCCTACTTGTGTGTTTTACATGAGAAAATGTTGACATTGACATTGCAAATATCAATAAAAGATAAATGTTGCAAGAGTTTGACATGAAATGAAAAATGGGATACAACTTTAAAGTTCGACTTGTGTTATTGAAGAGCTACATACAATTTTTGCTACAATACAGCAATAGTAAGTTCTTAGTCTAAAGTCTAGTTTATAATCTAGTGTAGAGTCTATAGCCAAGTATTGTGTCTAATGATTGATCTTTTATAGTCTAGTGTATGGCCTAGTGTATAGTCTAGTGTATAGTCTGGGGTTGAGTCTAGTGTATAATCTACGAACATTATAAAGGCGAATTCAACAACAGGTGTTGTCGACACTACAATATTCCAAAAATAACAGAATCAGCATATAGTTTTTTGCATTGCATCGTTAGTGTTTACAGTTCAAAAAGACAACCATTCCTAGCAACACACTAACAAATCAAAACAAATTGGTTTGAACTGTCCAAATTAGATGGCGTTTCGACACCACCTGTAGTTGAATTCTCCTTAAACAGTATCTATGAATGCGGAGTAAATGCTTTTTGTCCCTTTGACATGAGGGTAGTACCGCGGGGATAAAGCTTCAAGCTTGGAAATGCGGCGATGCATAATATTCAGTCAAATCTAACATAATAAATAAGCGTAATTCATATTGAGAAGATTTGGCATATTATTAAAAAAAAAGTCTGCTAAAGTTTATATTCTAGTGTATAGTCTAGTGTATTCTAGTGTATAGTCTAGTGTATAATCTAGTGTATTCTAGTGTATAATCTACTGTAAAGTACAGTGTAATCTCTCTCAACTAACACCTTAGTTAAACGGACACCCTCTTTCGACGGGCGAACAAGTTTTGCACATTAAAAAAAAGTCTTCTTAAGTGTATATTGTCGTGTTTATTCAAGTGCGTATTGTAGTATGTAGTCTACTGTAAGGTACAGTATAACCTTCCTTCATATACACCCTCTTTCGACAGATAAGAAGCTTTTGCACATTTTAAAAAAAGTCTTCTTTAGTGTATATTGTCGTGTATATTAAGTGCGTTTTCTGCATAGTCTGGTTGGTTAACGTGGTAGCGCGCCAAAAGCTAGTCGTTCTGCAAGTAGAGTCAACAGTGACGACGTTTTGACACCAAACAATTCGTCAAATGCAGGAACCCCGGATCAAACTTGATACTAGGGAAATATTAAGGTAACTAGAGTCAGCCCGTTGCGTTGAGATATTTCACAAAATTGTCGAGTTTCACCCGCGATATCTCAGGAAGTCCTTTAAGAAGGTAATTCCCAAATAAACCATGTCGTGTCGAATTGAACACTGGGCAATCATAAAGGAGATGGAATACTGTCTCCTCAGTTCCAGGTTCTCTGCAGCTGCGGCAGCATTTATTAAATGGGAGACCGAGTGTCATAGCGTGCTAGCCAATCGTCCAGTGACCTGTTAGTACGTATACTAGCCTCAACATGTCCTTACGACTTAAGTAAAGAAGTCGCCCAGAGCGACTTATGTCGTATATGGGCCACGTTGCCTTGGTAGCCCTTCAGCCATCCAGTTTATTCCGTCTATCATTAGCCATGTCCAGATAGTGTCTGAAAATTTCGCTTTTTATGAGGGGTGTGCTGGAAATCGCAAACGCAAAACGCAAGAATTTGGATTCTGTTTTTAATACACTTTTAATCTAATTTTTGTTATAAAATTATGTTTAATAGAGAAATGTTTGTATAATATTTGTCCTAAAATTTTTTTATTACAGAAATCTTACTAAAAAACGACTTTTAAAATTCTTGCGTTTTGCGTTTGCGATTTCCAGCACACCCCTGTATAGTTCCCAGGGGCGTTTCGACTGGAACACCCTGCGTGCCAGCCCCTCTGCCTGTTCGTTGCCGCAATAGTCCCTATGCGCAGGGAACCAAATCTGATATGCTGCTCAGTCTGGATAGTTCTTCCTTACACTGGTTAACGAGAATGGACGTTTTTTTTTTCTGCGACCTTAGTAACAGCAGAGCCGCCTGGCTATCGACAAAACTGCCAACTCTGCCGCTAATATTCCTCGTGTATAGTTTACTGTAAGGTAGTGTTCAGTCTACTGTAAGGTAGTGTTAAGTCTACTGCCTAAGGTACAGTGTATTCTTCCTTTAGGGACACCTCTTTCGAAGGATGCTGTTACCTAGTCCCGGCCACGTTCCATAAAGAAAGATTTGGTTTTTTTTTGAAGAGGACTTCCCTCTTGTACGCCCACATTACTATGGTCTCCTTCGGTGCTCGGTAGGGACTCCATTGTATATTTTATACTAGTGTATAATATTGTCTAGTTTATATTCTTGTTCAGTTTTTTATACAATTTATTTTACGTCATATTCCAGCTTAGTAGTCTAGTCCATATTGTAATCTATAATATAAGAAAAAAACCTCCTTACTTGAATTTTTTCTTACCCCCTCCATTATATCCTTTAAGCTCCCATCCCCATCCTATAAATGTTATTTTTTCTGATCATTATATTTATTTTTAAATTGAACCATATTTGAAAAATTACACCACAAAGAATATTGAATTAATAATAAACCTGATACGAGTACAATGAAAAAAAAGGCGAAATGTTTAACCTCCTACCAGACTCTAAACAAACAGCTCCTTTGTAAAATGTCAAAAAGACGCGTGTAAAACACAAGAGTCAAACATGACTAAAGGGATTTTTTGCGATGCCAATTTTTTTTATTTTCAAAGTGTAATTTTTGCAATACAACGTTATTAACGTGTACGTTAACGGTGGAAATAAAAAAATAAAAAAAAAACGAAATATTTGGCAACATGCTTGCCATTAACAAAGCCAAAGGCAAAAAAATCACAAAAATACGCGCAACGTATGTCATTCGAATGAGCTGCCAAAGTTTTGGGCGGGGGCTGGAAACATCGAAATGTAACTGAGTGAATAGTCATACTTACTTTCTGATTACTACGCGCGGTTAAACGCAAAACAAAAGTAATTTCTCAAATGAAAACTCCGGCAAAGGCATTAGCGACAAGAAGAAAAATCGCTTAAATCCCTTTTGACAGCCGTAGTTAGCAGAACATCAAACTGCTTTCTCAATGACACCACCACCACCACCTTCACCGCCAAATACTCTAGCAAATCATTCAATGGCAGTTGTTTGATTTATTAAACATGAACCAAATGAAAGAACAAAAAAAAAAAATTGGAATAGAAATTGATCTGTTTTCTGTGGTTAATGGCTTATTTAAATGGCTTCGATGTTGGCAAATGAAAAATTGCAAAATTGTTAACACTCGCGTTTTTTTTTCTTCCTCCTTTGAAAATGAAATTTGTAAATGAAATAGATATTGATATTTCTTTAAGGCTTTAAATCATAATCACCCATCGTAGTATTTATTCAAATACAAAATTGAAATTGAAAAATTTCTTTGGTGCCCTTGTTGGTTTCTAAAAAAACTGAAAGAGAATAAATTGTAATTGCCAAAGTAAATCATAAAAAATTGGAAACTCAGGGCTACACAAAAAGTTTAGATATTCAAGAAAAAAAAAAATTTGCATATTTTTAGGGTGGTTTGGGGCTGGGGAAGGCAGAGGTACTTTTTTTTAATTTTCGCGTAATAGCAAACGGATTTTCCATTTATAATATTTGAAAATTAATCTAATAAGCAACATTATTTCCTTGTTGTAACAGCAACGTTATTTCGTAATATTCTATAGCAAATTCAAAAAGGAAGCAGGGCGGCGAGTCAAACAGCAACTTGTTAAAATATGAGTTTGCTAAGAGGTTTTGTAAAGTTTAAAATTTGAACTGTGTGTGTTTTTTTTGCGTTTGTGATAAGTCAATTTTACAACTCATTGATGCAGAAGATCAAAACTTCCGTAATTTTTTATTATTAAGTATTTGTTTATATTGTACACGTAGTACATGAGACAGACACAACTTCAACGTTGTTATTTTGCTCGAAGATGTTCTGCCTTAATGCTGAAGTTTGCTAATAAAATTTATAATAAATATAATCTGTTAATGAAAAGTGGGAGATACATTTTGAGGTTTAGATTATTAACTGGAAATAAAGAAATAAAATTGAAAGACTAGAGACTTAAGATTATACTCAAGCATCTAGATTAGCTGTGGATTATATTCTCGGTTAAAAACTGGGCTAATGTCTTGACTATTTTCATTCTCGACCTATTGTAATACAATATATGCTAGACTATAATCTTAAATATCGAGCCCTAACCGCGAAAATAACTTTGACTTTGTTGGCAACACTTGCATCATCTCCAAAAATGTCAAAATCACATAAGGTACCGTTACGATTTTATAGTAAGAACAATTTTATCGTAAGCGACAAATTTCACACAAAATTTATATGAAATAAAATAAAAAAACTCTCTCCAGTAAAATTTGATTTTTTGCGCTTTCGTTATTTTCGCGGTTATGGCTAGATATGTTTACTATACCATCTATTTGGAGAGCACTGCATTGCAGAGCTGTAACGGAAACTATAATAGACGTTTTAAAACTTATGTACTCCAACTCCCAAAATCAGATGATTTGCAAGGGTCAAAAGTCTGAAACAGTTACATTCGATGTGGGGGTACACCAGGGCTGTGTTCTATCGACCATTCTTTTCCTGACAGTTCTCAATTATGTCATGTCAATAACAAACCTTGAAGCACCAGACGGTAATCAGCTGACGCCCTTCTCAAAACTAAACGATCTTAATTATGCTGATGTGTCTAAGCACATCGGTACTAACATATAGAGAACAAATTGAAGGCTTTCCATAACAACGCTCTTTAAGTTAGCTTGCGAATAAACTTGCGAAAAACCAAAATAATGAGAATAAACACCACCAATACCACCTGTCTAACTCCAATTGATAACACCATAGAAGATGTACATTTCTGTTACCTAGACTGCACAATCCCAATGAACAGCAGAGCAACTGAAGACGTTTCTGCGCGAATCAACAAGGCCCGTCATGCCATGCATTGTTTAAAAAAAGTATGGGTATCATCCGTGATATCAAAACCACTGAAGACTAAAGTATTTAACACATGTGTGAAATCCATACTCATATACAGATGTGAAACTTGGGGTCTATCCAAAAGCGACGTACGACGACGGCTAGTTTTCACTAACCGTTGCTTACAAACGATATTTCGATGTTTTTGGCCTAACACAATAACTAACGCTTAGCTGCTTTGAAGCACCAACCAATCCAGTACGACATCCTGAATAGTAAATTTGTATGGCAGTACACTGAAATCCGATAACGAGGTAGCCAAGGCAGCGCTCCAATATAACCCCTAACGTCTTCGGCGTCGTGGACGTCCAAAAACATTTTGGCGTATTGCAATCGTACGCGAGCTGACTTCTGCAGTGTTTTTGTGGAACGAGGCACTTAGAACAGTCCAAAACAGCGTCCGTTGGAAGTTATTAATCGAGAACGTTTGCTCGCTAGCTGGAGAATAGCGGAACATCATACAAATTACAGTAGACTCCAGTATAAATATGTTTTTCGATCCAGCTGCAGACTCGACTTAAAGCTTGAATTAGGATAGAATATAGGACCGGCTACAAGGTAGACTATAGATTTAACTAAGAATATGGAAATGATTGTAAAATAGATAATAGACTAGAGCCTTTTTAAACTTGTCAATATTTTAAAACTACCAGTAATTTGAAAAAATGTTGAAGTTTTACCATAAGAAATGTACAGAGCTAAAAATCAAATTCTTTCTACATACATCTTCGCAAGATGTTCCTATATTATTTTGTTTCTTTTCCATCTTTCTTTTTTTCGTGGACATAGAGACCCTTGTCAGGGCAAAAAGGAAGTTGAGAAGACAATGGCAAAATAATCGTTCCCCAACCATCAAGGCCCAACTACGGTTATGCCAGGTAACTCTACGCAACAAACTGCGACAGAAACACGACGCTGCAATAGAAGGCTATTTAAACAGCCTAGATGCCACTCCAAGCCACTCCAAACTCCAATTACAGCTTATGGAAGGCTGAAAGACATATACAATGCCCTTTTACCCACGAATCTCCACCAAGGCTGGAAAACCGTACCTGGGCCAAAAACACAAATGAAAAAATAAACACCTGTGCAAGCCACTTGGAGAATGTGTTCACGCCACATGATGCTCATACTTGTTCCTCTCGTCCAATTATTCCTGGTACAGTTAACGATACAATAAAATTTAAATTAACTTTAGTAAAATCAGCGATAGAAATGGTCAGCATTAATGTTAAGAAACTAACCTACGTCTGCTTCAAGAATCTTGCTGCTCATCTTTAATGCGATATTACGAGTTGACTATTGCCCATCCTCTTGGAAGACCTCTACAATTGCTATGATTCCTAAGTCAGGAAAAGACGCTAGTCAAATTACGTTGTACAGACCAATTAGTCTACTACCAATCTTATCTTATTCGAAAAAAATATTCCTTTTAAGTGTAACTCCCTATCTAAATGAACACGCAATCATTCCGGATCATTAGTTCGGATTCCGAGCAAGGCATGGTACAATCGAACAAGTGCATAGAATTGTTTGAGAGAAAGGAATATTGCTCAGCACTGTCTATAGACATTGCCGAATCATTCGACAAAGTTTGGCATGATGAGTTACTCATTAAAATAACACGATTGCTTCCTCAAAACACTCACAAGCTCCTTGAGATCTATTTAACTGGCAGAACATTCATCGTAAGATCAAAAAACATATACTCCCCCCAAGAAAATATCTGCTGTTGTGCCTTAAGGCAGCATATTAGGGCCGTTACTGTATAAAATATATACACCTGATATGCCAACAAACCCGAGCACACATACTTCTACGTTTGCTGACGATACAGCATTTATTAGTGTTAATCAGGACCCAGAAGTTGCAGCATTCACAGTCCCACATCAATGAACTAGAGGCCTGGCTAGAAAAATGTAAAAAAAAGCTTAACCCGGCTAAATGTGCTCACTTAACTTTCACGCTCAGAAGACAAGCATGCCCAGCTGTAAAAATAAATAACATCACTGTTCCGGTAGAAAATCATGTTAAGTACTTGGGAATTCATATACAGGGGTGTGCTGGAAATCGAAAACGTAAAACTCAAGAATTTTAAAAATGGTTTTTTAAAAGATATATGTAACAAAAAGAATTTGTGACAAATATTGTACAAGAATTAATCTACTAAACAGAATTTTATAACAAAAATTATAAAAATTAGATTAAAAGTGTATTGAAAACAACTTCCAAATTCTTGCGTTTTCGATTTTCAGCACACCCCTGATAGATAGACGCTTGACCTGGTCTCGTCATATTGAAGCGAAAATAACGGCTATAAAACTTAAAGCAGCTCAACTACATTGGCTAATCGGTCGAAACTCAAGCTTGTCCTTAGACAACAAAGTTTTCTTATACAAGTCTATCATTAAACCAATATGGACGTATGGCATCCAATTATGGGGTACTGCACGCACATCAAACATCCCAATTACCTCGCTCGTGATCTAATAAAGTTCGAAGGTCACAGGAGGCTGAAAAGAACCGACACTTTGAGCCTAGCAGGCTTTTTTGACACTTGAATGCAATTAATTAGCGGTTACATTGGTAATGGCTAATAAATACAAATAAGAATTATGATTAAGCTTTGAATACATATTGTAATTTTCAACAAGAAAGATTTAATAAAAAAAACCTTTCTTATTTTGCTAAGAAAGAAAGAAATAAAGGGTATTCTAAGAGCAACATTCTTTGGTTGGACTTAAACAATGGTTATGTTTGCAGGTAACCATATTTTGGTTAAATATGAAAAAATTAATATGTTAAAATATACAATAATTAACCCGAAAACAGCCATAATATAGTCAAAATAAGGCATAATTTGGTTCAAATGAACCATATTTTGGTCAATATTTACCTTTAGCCATAATATTGTCAAAACTAACCATATTATATTTTATGTAGCATTAAAGTATAAACAACTATTGCCTATTTTTGGTGCATTTGTTTTATCATAATTCTTGGCTTTTTCACTAAGGCAATTTCTTTAAACAATTAATTTCTATTGCATACTTTTAGTTAAGCAATTACATGTATTTCCCTCTTACCACTCATAATTAGATTTTTTGTGTAGTTGTTGGTTTTTAATCAAATTTAAAAGACTATTGTTAACAAAAAAAAATACAAAAAAATACTCACAACATACCAACACATAAAAGCAAATCATATGCTCTTTTACATCAACAAAAGCCAGCTTAATGAATGGCGTAGGACAATGTGTTTAAAGTGCGTATAAGGTGGGTAGTTTAGTGTTTTGTAACCTAAAGAAAAATTAAATGAAATCAAGAACTCATTAAGCCAAAACGGATGCTTGTAATCACACTTTTCTTAGAACAAGCCAAAACGTACTAAAAAAAAACCGAGAGAAAAACCCGCAGCTAAGAGAAGTCATGTTCATTTCATATCAAAATTTTTCTACCAACGCTGCTGCTGCAACAGCAATTTAACACAAGGAAACTGAAAACAAATAGAAAATTTGTCGTTTATAAGTTGCACATAGTGGTAGGTTTAAAAAGAAAACAACAACAAAAAAAACTCTACTTGTCGCCTACAATTATTCATTAACTTGCAGCAAAAAATAAACCTCAGCCAGTCCAGAGAAAAGCGGAAATATATGCTCCGCAAAAATTAAAACGAAATACAAAACAAAGATATGCCAGCGTCACAACGAGTAATTTTCAGAGTGGAATCTGAAAAAAAAAAATATAGAAATTAAAAAATATATTGTACTATTAACTTAACTGTCTTTGCCATACTAAGACCAGCTATCCATCCCTGTCTCTTACCCCTTTAAGGCTTCAAGGTGGGCTGCTGTTTTAAGTCAAGCATTTAGTTGTTTTATTAAATGGAAGCAGTGTTTACCACTAATAAAACAAAAAGTCAAAAGTCCTTAAGCATTTATGAGTAGTAATGCAGCCCGATTTTCTTTTTATTCAACTGCTGCAATTGTAGTTGTTGTTGTTGCACCGAAATGAATAACTGACTGACTGGCTGAGTAAATGAAGAAGGAAGGCAGCATGTAATCAGTATGAGTGTCCTGGGAGGCAGCATATTCAAAGGGTTACGACCCGTATTCCAAATCATCATGTACTGTGAAAGCATGTGAGCAAAAAAAAAAAACCGAATCACAAAAATAGTGCGACACAGTGGATTTTTGTTGAAGGCTTAAAATTTCCTTTTCTCCATTTTTTCCAAGCCATAAAAATTAAGACTACAAAATGCGGGCAAGTGGCAAGCAAGCAAGCATTTCCGTTGTTCAGTTTTCCTCTCTTTTGCACCCGCTAACAAATAACTTTTTTTTATATGCTATAGACTACTTTTAGGTGGATTTTTAAATCGCTATTTTTTTATTATCAGCCTTATAATTTAACCTAAAGCAGAGCTGCACTGCTTTTTTCTTTTTTAATGAATCCTTTTTTTTTTTGTATTTCCTTTGTATGGCTGTACACTAACAATAAGTGTTCAAAACAATAAAAAAAAAACAACGTTTCAGCAAGAAAATGTACAAATTGTTAAAGGCCTGGCTGGCAGTTGTCATGTGGTCACAAACATTTTGTTACAGAGCGCAAAACTTCTAGCGCGCTTGTATCTCACAGATTTCCTTTAGCTGCACATTTTTTTTCTCCATAATTTTGTATTTATCATACCAATCACACACTCATACACTCGTAATTATTCATTACAAGAAAAAAAAGAAAAAAGAACAATTATGAAAAAAATTGTATATATAATATTCATAATTACATTTACTCCGGTAATTAAAAATTATTGTAATACTGGTACAACTACTTTGTGGAAGAGAACGAGGAATGAGTTGAAAAAAAATTGTATATAAAAAGTGGGTGGTCAAATAAATCTGGAAATATGCGTGTCTTTTTTTTAGAACTAAAGAAATATAAAAAGGAAGAGACAAAAAATAATTACTACTTCATACTCTGAAAAATATGCATAATTTTTTAATGCAATTGATGTATAAAGCTGGCAAAGTTGAATTAGATCACCTAAAACTAGGGAACAGTTTTCTGTTGAAATTAAAGACAGCCATCAATATAAAATAAGAACACCTTAAATTAGGCAACACCTTTTAATACAATTAAATAAACTGCTTACAATGTTAAAAAATACCGCTATCTTTTTCTGCATTGAACGATCATGTTTAAGATTCTCCTAAATGTAGGCAATACTTGTTTGAGCTATGCTATACATGAAAGCAACATAAAATATGCAGTCAAAATAAAACCAATCATGTCTTAAAATGTTTCTAAGAACATCCAATAATAGTTTGATATTTTATTGTCCACACTGTTTCTAGGGGGAATAAATCCATCGAATATTTTTTTAATATAAATCTTATGATTTATCTATGCTTTTAACAAAACAACAAGCCACTAAAATTTGCTCAAGAAACATTAAAAAAAAAAAAATCAAAACGTCTTAAAAAAATTTACATAAAACCGCGCATTTGCCATGGTAACTCGTGTCTCAACAAACATCGTTCAAAGAGGGTGTAAATCTTAAGCAAAAAAAAAACAACCGATTTAAAAATGTCAATTGAATCTGTTGCTAAATATTGCGAATACTTGAAATTTTTGCTAAATGATTAATGTGTTTTTTAAAGAGGGAGGCAGAAATACTTTATTATTGGCTTTAAGCTCAAAAGTAACAAGAATTTGATAAATTTTTCTACGCTGTTTTCTAAATAGAAGTTTAAAAACAATGATTTTCAAATTTAATAAGTTAATACAATAATTCGAAATATTGAATAGTAATTTGAAATACTAAAGCACTGTTTATAGTTTGATAAACTGAAGGTTTACACCTAAAATTATGGAAAAAAATTTTTGTTAGGCTAGACATTATACAAGACTATAGACAGAACTACAGACCAGACTATAAAACAGACTACAGTTGAACTTATTGAAGAGAACGAAGGCAAAACTATAGACGAGAATAAAGATGAGCCCATCGACCAATCTATATACGAGAGTATGGCATGACTGTAGGGCAGGCCTAAGACGAGCCAATGAACAAGACTATAGTTGAGACTGCAGGGGAGAATTTTGACAAGACTTAAGTCGAAACCATGGACGAGAGAGAGACTACAAACAAGACTAAAGGCAAAACCATATTCTACGCTAAAGACGAAATTATAAACGAGGATACAGTTGAAACTATAGAAGAGGCCGAAGACGATCACATAGACCAGACTGTATTTGAAACTGTGAACTAGACTATAGACAAGAGAATGAAGGCCAGACGTGCCAATCGACATGATTGTAGGCCACACTTAAGACGAGAAAATGAAGAAGACAATAGTTGAGATTTTTGGGGAGAATATAGACAAGACTAAAGACGAGACTTTAGAGAAAAAGGGACTATAGAGAAAAAGGGACTATAGACAAGGGTAAATATGAGACTATTTAGACGCTTAAGATAATATTATAGACAAGACCACGAACGAGTTTGCAGTTTAAACTACATGAACCGAGACACCAAAAATGAGCCCATAATCCAGACTCGAAACTATAAACGGGATTACAGACAAGAGTTTGGGTAAGACTGTAGACCAGACGTGACAATCGACACGACTGTAGGCAAGACTTAAGACGAGACAATAAACAAAACTATAATTGAGATTTTAGAGGAGAATATTGACAAGACTAAAGTCGAGAACATAGATAAAGAAAAGACACTAGACAAGGCTTAAGACGAGTCGTAATACGACGCTAAAGAAGAAATTATAGGCCATAGACGAGACTACAGTTGAAACTGTAGAAGAGACCGGAGACGAGCCCATAGATCAAACTGTATTCGAAACTATAAACGAGATTATATACAAGAGTATGTATGAGAGTTAAGACCAGTCGTGACAATCGACATATTTGTAGGCCAGACTAAAGACGAGACAATGAACAAGACTATATCTAGTTGAGATTGTAAAAGAGAATATAGACAAGACTAAAATTGAGACTAAAATCGAAGAGAGAAAGACTGTAGACAAGGCTTAAGACGAGACTATAAATGACGCGTACAGAAGAAATTATTGACAAGACGATGCTACAGTTGAAACTATAAAAGAGACCTAAGAGGAGACCAAAGATGACCCAATCGATCAGACTATATTCAAAACTATTAACGAGACTACAGCTGAGATTGTAGGGGAGAATATAGAAAAGACTAAAGTCGAGACCATTAAAAAGAGAGAGGCTATAGGCAAGGTTTAAGACGAGACTATATACGACGCTTAAAAATAAATAATAGACAAAAATATAGTTGAAACTAAAGAAGACGAGACCAAAGACGAGCCCATGGACCAGACTATATTCGAAACTACAAACGAGACTACGGGCGAAAGTAAGAAAAAAACAGCAGACCAGACGAAGACAATGAAGATAGAACACTCCGGTCGAAACTATATAGAAGACAATATTCTGAATAAGACCATTCCCAAACCTATAAGCGAAAAACGGACTGGAATCTGGCAAAAGAAATCATTTCATAAGTAAACGGTGCTTTGTTCACAGTTTATCATAGCTTATCATTGCTATGATGAACTGTGATAATAAGCGACCTTTGGAACCGGCCCAAAGGGTCTACACTGATGGTTTTAAGATAGCCAGCAGGGTAAGTGGATGTTTTTTCATCGAGGAATTAGGCGTAAAGCTCCCTTTCAGGCTGCCAGAAGACAGCAGTGTATTGCAGGCGGAAATCTCTGCCATAAGGCGAGCGGCAAACTGGATGAAGTGCTATCGTATATCGAGATATATATGCATATTATGGATTAGGATGCCCCGGTAGGCTAACTGCTAGTGAGCTAGTCAATCAATGCGGGGGTTGCGGGCTCGATTCCCGCCAGAGACTGTGGTCGCAGGATTAGCTTAGGAAAAAAAAGACAGCCATTGCAGCTCTGTCTGGTGTCTTCACGACATCTAGGTGTACTGTGCAATGCCGGATGTCTCTAATTGCGGAACGTTCCAGGGTAACGCTGGCGTGAGTACCAGGGCACAGTGTGGGCCCGGGAAATCAAACTGCAGACGGCCCAGACAAACAATGATGTCTCTTGGACGACATGTTCGTCGACGTCCTGATCGGCATTTCAATGACTCGCTGTAACACTGTCGGTAAACGTGAGTTGTACAGGTGGGCTCAGGAGAGATGGAAGAGTGAGAATACCTGCTTGTTGGCCAGGAATCTTTGACCTAGCTCCGATGAGACAAGAACGCGAGTGCCACCTGGTTTCAGTAGGGACCAGATTATAATAGTGATATCGATCATGACACGTCTCTGGGTGTTAAGGACTCATGCGGGGAGAATGGGTCTGAATTATAATGACTACTGTAGAAGTTGTCATTATGAGGAGGAGGAAACGGTGTTTCACTTTCTTTGCCAATGCCCCGGTCTTGGGGATATTAGGATAAGGTATTTTGGGAAACCAGAGTTGCCATGTTTGGACGCTATGGCTAGTGAAGGACTGAAATATTTTCTAATCTCTCTTATTTGCATGGAGTCGAGGTGGTTCGAGGCTGCAGTGATGTCTGGGAAATAATCTGGTGTATAGTGGCTGACTTGGGTCACCGGCAAAGGGACCGCTATAAGGAACCAAGTGAGCCGTCCTCTTATCGACTGCCCATTGAATCTAACCTAAGTCAACAAGGAACAGATTTGCAAAGAACGGGTAGCTGAACAATCACGGAGTCTTCCATTCTATGGTACTAATGGTTTGCCTCCATCCAGACTTGGTCGTTAAATATTGCCACAGGCCTGAAAATCTGTAAGATTGTGCGGATGCATTTGTTGAGAAATACTTAAATGATACGTGGTGCCATGTTCCAGTGCTGGCCATGGTAGTGGTATTAACCTGTATGGATTTTACATACGCAACCGGAACATATTAGACTTCGGGCTTTAGTAAAGATAAAATTAAGGATATCTGCTTTTTTAAAGTTTATCTCCAATTAAAGTAAACTATATTTATATAACTGCTTGGCAGTGCTTAATCCTCTAAACACATTTCATTTATAAACATGTCCCCCTTTATTTAATTACCCTTAAAGTCTACCACAATAACTAATTCTATTATCAGTAAAAACTATACATCCTTTAATACAAAAACTTAAAAAAGGCCATTTATTCTGTAATATCTTTTACAATTGACGCTTGTCATTTTATATTGCAATATCATCCATCTCTTCCAGAATCCCTTAAACAAGTACTACAAAAACGAAAAAAAAAAAATAATACACCGAAAATGTTAAGCATCTTGTAATGTCCTTTAATCAATTAATTTGTTTTTCCAACTCCTTGCATAGTCACACACAGACACCCTATAACACCAGCTGGCCCAGCAAACGAAACCTTAAACTTAAGCTCATACAAGGATGCTTATTGTGTCTGACAGTCAGTTGCCAAAAAAACCCAAAGAAAACATTTGAAATGTACCCTGGTTTATAATCCCTTGTACAGACACACCCATTGGAAAATTGAAATAGAAACAGCAAGGAGCAACACAGGAAACCTTCGCATACTAAAGTAGTTGATAAAGTAAATGATACAAAGACATACTTGAGCTTCATTGCTTCTTTTCTTGTTGGACTAAAATTAAGAATTCCTAGTGAGTTTCTGGTATGAATAAAAAAAAAGTACAACTTGAATTAACAATCAATTGTCATTTGAACTTCGAGTTGGACTTTTTTTCTTCTTAATTTTACTTGCTTTAAGAGTTTGTGCTCTTTTTTTTATTAATGTTGAAAACGAAGAAATCGGATACAATAAAAGATGTCCTTTACAATGGTCTGTCTATTATTGTCAAGTGTTTTTTCAAATGATTTGTAGACTTTTGACAGTTCTGGATGTCTTTTTTTTTCTTCATCTACTGTCTTCTATTGCATTCCTTTTGCTTAAGACAATGTTTGTGTTGTATTGAAAAAAGGAGGTGTTAAAATACATTCGTAGAGTATATCTTAAGGAATAATAAGAAATTTTATTAAAATTTTATAGTATACTTCAAGGGACAAGTAGTAAACTTTGCAAATTTATATTGAAAATGAATTTAAATATTAGATTTTGTTTAAAAAAAAATATTCTGAAAGGAAGTTTAACTTCAAAATACTTATAAAGACTATTTTTCAGGTAAAATGAATAAAAATTTTGAGGAAGATTTTTAAAGTATGTATGTATATAGACAAAAAAAAATTCTGACTACTAAGTCCGGTGCATACTTTTAAGCTCAAAAATTAAGTTTATTTAAAATAACCCATAAAATCATTTTTCCCTAGCTGATTAAGCCCTGTTTAAATAATTCCCTAAAAATTGCCTATTTTGAAAAGATGTTGAAAGTTCTCAACTAAACGCTAAATTCCTGTCATAATAATTCGTTTAAAACTGCATTTTTGCCTTAAAAAAATCCTTAACAATACTTGTGTGGGAACTTAAATAGCATATGTGGGTTTTTCTTCCCTTTCAGGGTTTTTTTTCTATCATTTTAAAAGGGAAAAGATTTCTTTAACTCAATATCCTTAAGCGTTATTTCCAACACTTACGCTTTATTGCCTTAGCCAAAATAAATCTCTCAAGTAAAACACTTCCTTCCTGATTTTCCTTCAAAAAAACAAAATCAAATCAAAAATCCTCTAAAACCAACAATAAAAAATTCGCACAAAAATAACACATGTTTTTCAACATTAACTTAAAAAAATTCCCAAAAAAAAAAAACACACACAAAAAAAAAACTACCCAAAATATCAAATTACACCCTTAAAATCTCAAATTTTACTTCACATATTCTTGCGCCTGAAAGTAGATCGATCCCTGCTTTAAAAACTTGTATTATGCTGCTGTGTAAATAAACAACCACTGGCCGCCTAAAAATATGTTCGAAATAAATCGACAAGTGTCATTTGAAAGTAAAACAAATAACAAATAATACACAACATTTAACAATATTTATTTAACTTTTGTGTTGCTTTTGTATACATATTTATTTTATTTGACATGACTGGTAACTTGTTAATTACCTTGTTGCTGCAAGACTTTAAGACTAATTATTCACCTTTGAATATTGGCTATTTATCTACTGGCTATATAGAGAAATTTTTTATGGTTACCCTCTTAAATTTGAGGAAAATTACTTAAAGGAATTTCTTATATTTGGAAAATGTTTGTTTCATTATTACAAAGATGCTAAAGCAAACGTATTGAAATGCTTTTGGTGTTTGCTGCTGGCTTTATGGAACCCAAAAGATTAATTAACTGTGTGTGTTTGGTAAGACACCCTCTTTGGTTCTAATTTTTCTCTTTGTTTTTTTTTCTAATTTTTGGTTCAAAATTAATTGTTAGTTATTCAAAGACATTTTTCTTATTTCTTGTTTAAACAAGGCCGGTATGCCTATGTGTATGCTATAGATTTTTGTAAATGTTTTCTCTGCTATTTTGACATTTGTTGTAGGCAAAGTCAATAAGTAAATAAATGTAGATAATTACACTTAAAGTTTAATGAAAGAACATGGCCAATGAAAAATTGTTAAATACTGAGTTTATTTTTTTTTTTATTATTTATTTAATAGATATATTATACATATTTTACAAAAATTAAACTAAATTTATTTACAAAATTCATTTGACTATATTTAAATATCTATTACTGGCGTAACTTTATAGTTGTAAGCCAGGTTGGCAAAATGATTGCTGTTAAAATACATGAGAAAAGTAATTAAGAACCACCTTACACAAATGTTATTATTATAGGGAATGATCTAAAGCTATACAAATTCATGAAGTAACAATTTTCTGTATTTTAAACAGGAGTCTAAATAATTCACAAGACTGTTATAATTACAGGACTGACCATTAAGGATGCTTAAGACTTCTGGTAAGCTTAGGATATTTTTGTTGAAGTATTTACGTCTGTATCCGTTAAAAATCGGACAAATTCCAATAAAATGAAGTGTATTTTCTGTTGCATCAAGGTTACAAAGTGTGCATAAACCGACCGTTGTACTTCTGAAAGGTCTAGAATTTATGTCTAGCAGACCTCCTCTTGCTTTTATTAGGATACTTATAGCACGAGATGTGAGATTAGAGATAGCAATTTGCAATGGAGAGTAATTTAACTGTGAGTATAAGTCGTGGAACTGAGAATTTCTTGCTGCAGTGATTAATTCTTTCTTTTCATAGGAAACGACGAGGGGAAGAATTGACTTGCAGTGTTTGCTGAGTATATCGGAAGTATTTGCCGGAACAAAGTTAATTTTACTACACAAAATCGACCAATCTTCAGCCCAAAAAGTATGTTTATCAATTATTTTTTCAGCAAGTTGGCAAGGTAATCTACTAAAAGGCATATTCAGTACTTTGTTTATATAATTAAAATGCAGATTTAATGTATCGACATATAAAGAGTTTAATCCAGTTTCTAATAATAGCATGTAGTTTGGGGTATTGATAGGTAAAATTAACATTTTTTTAATGAAAAAACGAAGCAGTTTTTCGACTATGTCGTATTTTTTGTAGCCCCATATTTGGGCACCGTAAAACATAATTGAACGCGAAGCAGCACTGAAGATTTTTAGTTTATTTGTATTAGATATTTTTGGGTGGTTTATGTATTTAGACCACGAAGAACACATAGCCAGTTTTGATGTTGATAATTTGCTTGATAAATGTTTATTAAACGATAAATTGTAACTAAGTTCAATTCCAAGATACTTATATGAATTTACAATTTCCACCACATTTTCTCCAAAAGTCCAGGTTAGGGTTTCGGGTAACCTTGTACCACTGCGAAAAACAACTATTTTGGATTTCGTCAAATTGACTTTTAGATGCCATAAGTTACAGTACACGTAAAGAGAGTCAATCATAGTTTGCAGACCACACGGCGAGTCAGATAGTTTGACAATGTCGTCAGCATAAAGCAAAATTTTTATCTCGATGTTGTCAACACTTATTCCACCAGGGAGTATATCGGCAAGGTCATTAAGGTATAGCGCAAACAGTATTGGGCTTAATATGCACCCTTGCTTGATACCCAGGTTAACGTCAAAGGAATCAGATAACGTATTTCCAAACAATATCTTACTGGTAGTCCTATCATATGAGAGCTGAAGTATTCTTATTAATTTTGAGGACAATCCCATACAAGATAATTTGTAAAATAAAGAATTCCTGGGAATCGAATCAAATGCGCATGAAAAATCGACGAAGAATGCATAGGTATATTTGCCATTTAATTTGTTTAAATGAACAATATTGAAAGGTTGAAAATATTGTCGATGGTAGAATATTGTTTCCTGAAACCCGCTTGGTATTCATTTAAAATATTATTTTTATTGATCCAATCGGTAATACGGTTCAAAAGGATGCTGTTGAAAATTTTGCATAAAGTATCTATTAAAGATAATCCGCGGTAGTTAGAGGTACAGTTAGGATCTCCTTTTTTTAATAATGGGATGAGAATTGCAGTTTTGAAAGTAGACGGTATATTTTCTTTAAGAAATATAATATTTAGAACATATAGCACCTCCTTAATAAAATTAACTGGAGCATATTTATAAAACTCATAACTAATGCCATCCGAGCCAGGAGATTTGTTGTCTTTTAAGCCTTTTAAAACCGAAAAGAGTTCACATAGTTCAAACGGAGAATCAAGAAAGGCATCCGTGTTGTAAGGCAGGCACCAGTGAAACGTACTTATGGAATTAGAACTTTGTAATATATTTCTAAAGTGTTGTAAAAAATCGTCAGCACACAAATCACCACGAATAGAATGAGGACAAGATTTTAGATCATTAGATAATTTCAACCACTCTTTGCTGCTTCTTACTTTATTTAACTGATTAAGGTTAGTATTTTACAGCTGGATTTTACTATTTCGACACGTATTCAATTATTTGACTTTGGATGATATATATTTACATTTTTTGGTATTTGTTTGGTTTCTGCGGTATTTTTTAAGATACTTTAACATATTTCTACGATGACGGGCACACTTCCAATTGAATCACCTTTGTTTGGGCTCAAAACAACATTTGTGTCTAGTTTTGACGGTAGCGTGTAAAATTTTGTTTTTAATACCTGACACCAGTTTATCTACAGGACTTTCTTGTTGTAAAGTAGAAGTACGATAGAGCTGATTAAGATTTTCAGCATATTTAGCTGCATTAGTTTTACTCCAGTAGATTTTCTGTGGGCGTAGATCAAAAATAACTGTATTGTTGTTTATAGGGATGCTGATTTTGAAGTCTAAAGGCATATGGTCTGAATAAGGTTAACAAGCAATTCTGAAATCGGATATAAACTTAAGAAAACTTTGTGAGCCTATGCAGTTATCAATTAACGTGTTTCCTCTACCACCGTAAAAACTCAGTTCTCCTAGATCATCACCAACAATTCTGCCATTTACCACTATGCCTCCTATGTTTTCAATTAACTCCATTAATTTCTTTCCTTGCATATTACATATTTTATCTTTAGAACATTTGATTTCGTTAATGTGTGGAAGGCCAGATAATAGATTAGGATTCAGAATTTTTTGTTCATCACCGATGCGGGCATTTAAATCACCAACTATGCAAAAATTCGAAGGACAAAGTTCAGTTAAGAATTCATTGAATGATTTAAAGTCGGCATACCAGTGTGTACAGTTAAGATAACGTGGGATAAAGTAGAAAATATCATTATTAAGTTTTGCAGTTAATACAACATTGCCACCAGATAGATTTACAAATTTAAAATTAAATATTTTTCTTAATTCTTTAAATACTGAGTTAAAAATAGAAGAAAACTTTAAAAAATTGTAGCATATTTATAGGGGCAACAAAAGGAAAACATCTTAAATTAATTTAAGTAAATATAGTAAGTCCCTTTATTTGAATATATACCTCATTATCTAATTGAAAATATCAATTATCTATTATACAAAATCTTAAAATGCGTAAGAATAAATCTTTTTCTATATTACTATTATTATACAATGTAATATTCCTAATTCTATCCTTAAATTGAAGAAAATCCTTAATATTGTATTTTGAATTTCCTGTAGTTTTGTTAAGATCTCTTGTTATATATTTGCATAATTCATATGATGGAGAATTTATCATTGAAGATATGGGTCTCAATGGAAAATCTATTTTATGAATCTTAGGAACACCGTATAACCTTGGTGCTATTGCTGTATTAGTTTTAAGTTTATTCTTCTCCATAATTGTAATTATACCACTATTAAAAAGTTCCTGAACTAAATTATTATTTGTCTTTTTCAGTTTATTAGTAGGGTCCTTATCCAATGTCCTATAATTCGAATTATCCTTAACAATATCATTAATTCTTAACTCATAATCAACTTTATTCATCGCAACCGTTGTATTTTCTTTATCAGCATTCAAGATAACAATGTCTCTATTAGACCTCAAAAATCTATTCGTTGCCCTTACTTTGTCCAATATAAACTTATCTTTTTAAGTTAGTCTCATTTTATTAATGTGGTTTTCTATATTTGTAGTCAGTTTTGTCCTCGCTATTTCCTGTTCCTATTTTTTTGTCTTCGCTAAATCCTCTCCTTCAGTTATAATCTTTAAAATTGGAAAATGTTTATTTTCTGCTGGTAGTATGCGTTTATGACCTAGTGAAAGAACCCATTGTGCTTCCATTGGTATATTTATGTTGGATTTGTTAACAAACAACTTATTATTTAATTTAATACCTTAAGAAGGCACTCAAAGAAGTGCCGAAATATTGGTTTTAATAAATTTATAAAAAAAGTTTTTGATATGAAAACATAAGACCTTAAGCTCAAATATTTAATTTATATATTAAAATAATAAAGGTCGAATAAAATACATATTATGTATCAAAATTTTGATTAAAAACCATAAAACAGTTTAATAAAATTTTTGTTTTATTTGCAATTAAAATAGTTTTTAGTAATTCTTGCAAATTTATATTGAAACAATGAATTAATTTTATTTAAATTTGTTTTTTTATTTGCAGTTAAATGTCTTCAAAGGAGATTAAAAGTAAGTGAAACATTTTAAATGATTAAATAATTAAGTGTGCTTCAATTAAAGTCGTTAAAATAGGTGCAATTTTTTTATATTAATTAATTAAAAATTCAAGTGTTTTTATCAAGAATAAAAACTGGGAATTAAGCACGAATAACAAAATCTTTTTAATTAAAAAAATTTTGTATTCCCAAAAATTACTTTTGATAATAAACTGGCAAGTGCACGGCTAAAAAAACTTACCTGGCAACATGCTTTTGCAAGTTGTTTTTTGCATTTTGTTTTTTCTTAACCTACTTACAACTACAATTAATGTTGGAAGAATTCCAATCAATTGTAGTGGGGAATGTAAGACGAGATAAACTCACTTTTTATTGTTGATGTTTTTGTTTAAACTTTGATATTGTTACAAGTAGAACTGTTGCTTATGATTCTTATACGCTTAACAGTTTTATTTGGTTTAATATCTTTAGTTTTTCCAAAATCTTTATGGATGAAGTTTCCTGATGATCTGGCCTAAGCAACCAGTGAAATGCGCATAGGAATAGCTTATCCCATCAACAATAAATTTCAAGTGTTTTTATCAAGAATAAAAACTGGGAATTAAGCACGAATAACAAAATCTTTTAAATTAACAAAAAATTTGTATTCCCAAAAATTACTTTTGTTAATAAATAACTTAATTTTAACAAGTGTAAAATTGTTAAAGGATATTTTATATTTGATGTTGGGACTTAACATTTCAATTGATATGGTTTAGTTTGCTTTTCTTTATTTTTTTTTTTTTTTTACTCTTCATTATTCTCAAGTCGTTGTAGCAGCTGTTGTAGTTGTGGTAGTTGTTGTCGAAGTTTCATTGCGATTCCTACAACCTCGTTCTCCTCCTCGATAACCCCGACCTCCTCCACCATGAGCTACATTTTCCACTTGATGAAAACCAAATTTGATAGTTTGATCCAAAATTAAAGGACTGGAAACCTAAAATAAATATTAATAAATGTCTATTTATAACCAAATAAGTTTCAAGACTTACCGCTAAAGCCAAAGTTAACACTAGAAAACTGGCAAACAACCAAAACTTCTGCATGTTGATATTTCTCTAATAAATCTGTAACAAAACTAAAACAATTTTCATAGAATTTTGAAAATAAAAGCTAAAATGCTGTAATTATTTTTTTTTTATTTAAAAGACTTTATAATTTTAAAGCAATTATTACAATAATAAATTAATTAGAATAAACCTAAATCACTAAAGCAGAAAATTCTAATTACATTTTATTACTCACAAATTAAATTATTAAATTGTTAGCAAGTGCCAGCTTTTCCCATTGTAACCACATTTAATGATTAGAGTTTTTGTATTGTGACTTGAAAGTGTCATAAATCATAAACAAATCAATTTACCAAAACAATTTGTTATCGATAGAGCTTAACTCGCCTAATGGTAGGCCGTACAATATAACCCTTTGTTTAATGGTCTCAATTTCTCTCTCACTCTCTCTCTCTCTCTTTCAGTATTATCACAAACTGTTTTTGAACGACAATCTGTAATAATCCTAGCCAAACGATTCAATAAATCACCTTCAATGCATTTCAATCTGCATTCTATCCCCTTTGATTTCCTAACCCTTAAAAATATGCCATACCAATGCTTAAATATAGAAAATACATGTTTTTTGAAAACAAATGAAGCACAACAGTTGAAACTGTTATCCTGGCGGCAGCAACAATAATTACAAAAAACATAATTTACAAGCAAAAATCATTTCAGATTGCAACATTGACTCACCCAGTGATATCCTTCTGCCTGTCTGTATATGCATGTATAAATGTGCAAGTATGTTCAACAATGCAATAACAAGTTAAACATAAATCTTTTATCCTTGCAACTAAACATACATACACTCACAACACTTCTTGCATTTGTATTTGTAAGTTTATGAATCAATGCCTAAGATTTACTATAGAAAACAGACTTACGAGTATTTGTTGTAAGAGAAATTTAGTTGAAGGGTTTTTAGAAACAGGAGAATGGGTAGTGTCATGTTCTTACTTATAACTAATATTTCTATCTCATATTCACTCACTAGCACACACAGCAATGCTTGTAGTATGGAAAATTATGCTTAAGCTGGTAATCTGTGATTTTCGAAATTGTTTTACAAAGTGTCATAAATCAATAAAGTACCAATAAGTCGTGGTGCCAAAGATATTGGGTTAAACAATTGCGGCAAATTATGTAGTAAAATGATGCAGGAGGGGAGAGAAAGAAGGGTCATTAAACATATTTTGAAAAGCATATAAGTGCTATAAAAGGAATAAATCAAGGGTGACAAACATAAGAATATCAAACTTATAACCAGGGAAACCATAAATATTCAATTGCATGTTTTTCCTTGTGCGACCAATGAAGGCACAAACAATATATTTATCCGTTTTAGAGCCTTTACTGAACTTTGGCATCGATTTGTTAGTGCATATTTTTGCATATTTTACCATTTGAGCATTTTTGCAGCATATTTTAGGTTTATAACGCATATTTTGACTTTCTAAGGCATATTTTAGTACGTGTTCAATTTTTTCAGATCCTTCTAGGAGCTTTCGCAGAAAATAATTTTTTTTTTCGAAACTCTGTTACTCAGATTTCGCCATCTCCATTTAATTTTTACTCTCAAATTGTAAGACAAAGCAGGTTGTCATTAAGGATAAATATTATGCGATGTGTATAATACAAAGAAATGTAGACCAATTTTTAGTATACCGATCGACTCAAAATCACTTATTACAGTGATCTAACGATGTCCATCCGTCCGTCTGGCTGGTTGTCTGCCCATGTTAACCTTGTGCACAAAGTACAAGTTCTAATTTTGTACACTGAAAGAATTTTCTTCAGAATACCAATGAATTTTGACATTAATCCCATGAAAAATTGCATTAAAAAGGAACCTATGCAGCGTTCGTTGGATCAATGAAACCTATTAAAATGTATTTAATGAAATATTACATTAAATCTAGGAATGTTATTCATTGGATGAATACCTTAAAAAAAGTAAAAAAATTTTTTTTTTAATTTTTTTTTTTTTTTTTAATCAAAATTCAACTTTTTTTAACCAGAGTCGCTGGCGGGAATCGATCCCGCACCTAGGCGCTGATAGACTAGATCGCTACCAGCTAGCCTACTGTGGCAGTGTAGTTTTTGAATAAAAAAACTATGTTTTTTGCCATTACTCAATTAAGAGCGTAAATTTGAGATTAAATTATTATATATTATAGTTTTCATATATCCAATGAAAATTTTTAACGTAATTACGAAATCCAATGAATCAATTTTAACGAAAATACTTCGATATAACTACGAAATTCTATTTGGACAATGAAAATTTTCATTTAACCGGTGAAATTTTTTTTATGAAAACGATTCATTAAATATATGAAGCATTTTTCTTTCAGTGTAGATAATTTTATCAAATATGGCCGAGATCTATGTAAATGGTGAGAATCGGTCTATAATTTCACATTTTCCCCATAAAAACTTCTTTCCAAATAAGACTCTTTGTGTCAGTAAGCATCTAATTACGATAGTATTTAAATTAAATTCGCCCCAAAAATATTTTACTGCAAATTAAATTATTTGCGAATCGTTTTACATTTGCCTACAGCTCCCTTTCTTAAATAGTTGTAACTTCTTTTAAATGCTAACATTTTTTAACAATTAAGCGACCGTACCTAAAATCCCTTTAAATAAAAATTTAAAATCCCAAATGGATGTTAATATCTAGATAATATTTGAATATTTTGTCTTAAAATTAGCAATTTTTAATTTTTTAGAACATATTTCTAACATTTTTTAGGGTATATTTTCCAGTTTTTACTGCATATTTAATGCGCATAAAACGTGATTTTAGAGCATATTTCTGGTTTCCCTGCTTATAACAAACACCAATTGCAATGCCTCTTAAGCAAAATGTTTGAGGTTTTTATGTTTTTTAACAAATAAACAAAACCTTTAACTGCAGTTTCTTCATTATTTCAAATTCTTTTTAATATTTTAAACAGAAAACCACTTTAAAATTATAAAAGATAGCAAGTTATAGACTAATTTGCAATATCACAATAACTTCTGTTTACCATTAGCACATGGTCCTTCGAGCCAGCATTTTTACAGCTTAATTTAATTAATTTATTTATATAGGTATTTATTTGGTACACAGTGCAACAAGAACAAGCCTTTTTATAACGTTAATCACAAATGTTACATATACAAAATACATACAAATGAATAATTAATTTTATAAAACAATTCTTAGTGATTTAATAAAAATACTAAATACATATTATATTTATAAAAAATATTTTTTTTTTTTAGAAAAAAAAATTATCAATAAAATTTTAATAAAAATTCCAAGTTGTAAGTGGAAATTAAATTTGATGAACTCAAGCCTAATTAAAGAATATCAAAAAAAAAAAAAAAATTAAAATCACCAGTTCAACTAAAAACCAAAATTGTTCTTTATAAAAAATATTATATATTTTATTTAATTTAAAGTACTTCGCATTGCCTGTTGTTTGAATATTATGAGGTTATCGGTTCCAAGGCTTGATTGAGTCTATAAAAAGTGCCTTTCAGATATTTGACTACGATATCGGTAGCTGTTCCCCCCCTATTCGATCTAGAGAAGATAAGTCGATTATATAAATAGCCTGGGTGTTTTCTATAGATAGTTATCCGACGAAATTATTGAAATTTACATTGAGTTTTTTTTACTTACCGCATCACAGCTTGCAAATAGTGCACACCCATACATTAGTGTTGGCATTAGATATGTCTTTGCCAATAGCACACGGATTTCAAAGGGAGTGTAATATTGAGTCATCCGCAGATTTCGCAACGTAGAAAACGTTCTACCACAGATTGCATTTATGTGATTAGACCAGTCAAGTTTAGAATTAAATATAACACCAAGATTTTCAGCTGATTCCACTATTTCTATACTTAATTTGTCAATCTGAATCGGTGGCAAAGATGTGGGGATTATTTTGCTCTTACCAATTACCATAGCCTTAGTTTTCCTAGCGTTTAAGCTTTTCTTTGAAGCCTATGTGTTAATACTGTGTGGATCCTGGTTGTTTAGTATCGAGAGGTGTTCCACAGGTTTCTATACTTGGTCCCCTTTTATATTCTGTATACTCCAATGATTTGCCTTCTCAATTTAAACACTGTGAAATACAAATGTATGCCGATGATGTACAACTATAACTATATAAAATCAGTTTTAATTAAAAATTTAATCAAGTTAATTAAAAGTTTAATCAAGTGAATTAAACGCCTAATTGATCATTTTAATTTGTTTACTGGTGCAAATTAATATTGTCAATTAAACGTTTAATACACATGATTAAATTTTTAATTCGCTTGATTAAACGTTTAATTCACTTGATTAAATTTTTAATTAAAACTGATTTTATTTTTGATTAATGCTTTTACAGGTGCAAAATTTTTTTCTGTGAACTGGTGTATAGTTGTACATCATCCGCATAAATTTGTATTCCAAAGTGTTTAAGTTGAGAAGGCAAATCATTGAAGTATACAGAATATAAAAGGGGACCAAGTATAGAACCCTGTGGTACACCTCTCGATACTAAACAACTATTTGATTTGTCATTACGATAGTAGACTGCATGGGATCTATATATCTATAAATATAATTTTGTTGTTACATTACAGCCATTCAATAACGTTTTGGCTTATTTCCTTTATAATAAACTGTTTCGAGTTCTTTGATTACAATTCAAATAAAACTAAACATTTTAACCGTCTAAAGTGCCGTTTTAGTATACTTTTGTGGGGAAGTTAAAAAAAAAGGACAAAAACTACCCCTTACAGTAAGTGCTAGAGGGTTAATATATTCTAAGCAAAGAATCACCATACAATTCTACAGAAGATATCTGAAAAAGTGATTTAGATTGATAAGATTCTGATCACATTAAATACACTTTCTCTAGAACCAATCCCCAAATGACTATTGGATTGTACCATCAAAAAAAAAAAATATAAATTTAGACGAAATACAAGCACTTATATAAAACAATGCAGCTTTAAATTCAAACTCATTGAAAAAACGGTAGCCCAAGGCATTGATTAAATTAATAAATTAGTTTAATGTAAGTTTCATGCTTTGAATTAATTGCAAATTATCAGTTTGCATATGGTCCTTCGAACCTGAAGTTTCTTGAAACTTTAATTTAAAACTTAAAATAAAAAAAATTTGGACTTTTTAAAATAAATTTAAAAATATTTAACTTAAATAAATTTATTGTAAAAAAGGCATGATGTTAATTGTAAAAAAAAACAATATTTTTTACAGATTTGTCTAAATATTTTCTTATTATTAAAGAAAGATCTATTACAATTATGTGTGAAACAGAGGAAATTATGTGTGAAGAGAGATATGTGGCATAGCTCTAACCGATTGTCCGATATTTTTAATGACTCTGAGACATAATTAAGGTTCAATATCGTTAAAGTGCGGAATTATCTCATCCTTTAGCACTTGAATTGTTTTTGGCTTATTGACGTACACTTTTTCTTCTTAATAGTCCCAAAGAAAGAAGTATTACGGTCTCGAATCACATGATCGTGTAGGCCATTTAACATCGCCATCGCCAGATAAAACAGCTATTGAATTTCTCGCGCAAAAGGGACATTGTTTCGTTGGCTATGTGGCACCATCCTGTTGGAACCACATATAGTCCAGATACATATCCTCAGTTTCTGGCCACATGAAGTCCGTTATCATAACGCGGTAGCGAACACCATCTACGGTAACTGCTTTGCCGACCTCATTTTCGAAGAAGTACGGCCCGATGACGCCGCCATCGCATAAACCGCACTAAACAGGTGTTTTCAAGCTTCCTACAGACCCAGTTTGCTGTAGTTTGCGCACAATTCTTCCGATTTTGGACACATTGGGTCGAATATGCTGACCAAAAAAAATCTAGAAGTGCACGAAATGTATTTTGATTTCAACGCCCATTTTTGAAAAGGCTTCAACAATCTTAACGCGCTGCTCAATTGTGTATCACTCCATGGTTGAGTTTGTCAAATACTAAAACAACGAAATGTCAAATTAAGCTGGGCAAAATACTTGACGTTAAGGTTTGACTCACAATTAACATCGTGGACTGAGCTTTAGAATGTTTATTTAAAATTGCTCTTTTAAAGAAGGAAAAAGAGCTTTTTTTATCTTTTAGCCTTGAAACGTTTCTTCGAACCAAAATTTTTTTTGCTCATTGGTCCACTTACTTTAAAATAAATTTATTGTATTGAAGTTGTCGTTTTTTAAGAATTTAATGAATTATTAAAAATAAATTTTTTAACTTTATCTTTTATTTTTCAAATGGTCCCCTGCGAACCATTTTTTTCTTTTTTTTTATATATAAATATTTATTTATATATTGAACTTGTTTTTATTATAAAGACAAACATTTACTAAGGTGGTAAATTTTCTTGCACTCGACTTTCCATTTCCAAATAATGTTTTAACCAAAAAGTTAAAAAAATAATGGTGCCAAAGTTTTTTTAGAATCATTAAATTTTATAACTTTGTTAAACAATTTTAAACGGTCCTATCAATTTTAGTTCGCAGTTATTAAATTTGTCAAACATATATTGGAAGGATCCCTTTTTTAAGCAAAGAATATAACCGAAATATCAATAGAAAATATTTAAATCCTTTAGCCTGCAAAAGATCTTTGGCGCCTTGCTCTTATTGGTTAGCCCCTTCTATTATTAAGTAAATTTTAATCTATTTATATGCAGTAATATGCCAAACATGACTTTGAAATAGCAGCTAAGAGAAAAGTAGCTGTACCTTCTGTCTTCAAATAGTCCTTATATATATTGCAATCCTTTCTTTAAGGAGCATAGTCCTTTGAACCTTGAAACACTTTTTTCTTTAAGTATTCCTTTCTACATTTTTTAAAGATCCGTCCCAATGTTCTTATAAGGAACATAGTCCTTCGAACCTTGAAAAACGTTTTTCTTTAAATAACCCTTTCTAAATTTGTTTAGAACTCCTTCTTTGTTTTAACTTACTTGCAAATGTACCGACGACTAAAAACACAAGACGACATTTACAAAACTTGAAAATGCAAATTTTGCAAAATGGTGCTTGCCTTCCTCACACATGTACACCAAACAAGCAGCAAATATACAAACATTTCTGAAGCCTACTTTTAGGCAACAAACAAAATTTTGCCTCATTGCAGCCATACATACCATACAACAACATTTGAAAAACAAACATCAACAACAACATATTTCATGCAATTTTCAATTGAATTCTAAATCAATCAGATTGAGACGATGACATTTCGAAAACAAGAACTTACTGGTCAAGTCTCAAGTTATTAAGAGAGTGAAATGCAACGAAAGAAATGGAAAGCAGAGTAAGAGAATTAAGAGAAGAGAAAGGGCACGGAAGGGTTAGTTAAATGTTAAAAGGTTATAAGATAGATCATAAATCTTTACAATGATTTTATGAATCCTTTAAAGCATATAGACAAAACAAACAGCAACAAGAATTATAACCATATTACGTATGTTGTTGCACTATAAGTTGCATGTTGCACTAACGGAAATATAGGCTAATATGAATTGATTTTGATATATTAATGGCTGAAAAGAGCAAAGACTACAAATTACAATATTTCAAATTTGAATTTGAATTTGTATCTACTTTGGCATAAATAAATTTTTAACACAAACAAACACATGCTTTGGCAAATAGATTCAAAAGGATTTACATTTTCTTAATATGTTTGCTTGTGCATTTGTATGTGAGTGTGCATTTGTAATAAAGGATTTTAGAAATTTATCTTTTCTAATATACAATATTGACCATTTACAAACATTTCTCGACTCGGACGCACACACACACACACACACACACACACAAACAGAAGTATTTTCATATATGAATAGCCCCATCACTTGCTACTTTTCCTTTTGCTTATTTATGATAAATATTCTACCAGAATTGCTCTTCACTCTATGCTTCTTGGAATATGTCCTTATTTCTTGTGTTCGTTTGAGAGTTAAGTGTTGAATTTTGAAATTATGAAAATTTATGTGCGGAAAGGATTGGAAAATAAATTTTCTTCTTCGAAATGTAAGTAATATATTGGTTAGAAAATTGTTTTGTTCTTGTCTGTAGACACTTAAAACAGGATGTCCTGCTAAAAATTTATTTATTATAATGCATCTCTATCTCTAAAATGTCCTTGTAGGTGTGCATTTGTATTCTGAAAGAAAATCCGATTTATTTTTTTTTTCTGTATTTTTTTTATCTTGAAAATGTGTAATTGCAATTAAAATTATACCATAATTCGTGCAATAATAGAATAATTTATTTAATAAAGTTTTTAAACAAATTACAGGTAATAAACAGGAAGACAATAAAGATTAAACTTATAGGAAATCAAAGAGAAAAATTTTGAAAATAGAATTTAAAAGTATTAATAGACTAATATCAGTAAAGAAAGTTAAAGTTCGTAGGACTGTTTGAAGGCAGAAAGATAAATTGAAGAAGTTTTTTTCAAAGCGTTTTTCAATAGAAGGTAGGTTAGATTAGATTAAATGGGCTGCCGACATGTGGACTGCTTACTTAGGTCTTTACAGCGGTGTCTTTGTGATACCCTGAGCCAGTGAGCAGAGTCAGCCAGTAACCACCAGATTATTCCCCAGACATCACTGCAGCCTCGAACCACGCCAACTCCCTGCAAAACAGAGAGATCGATTGCAGTCTTACACAAGACACAGCGCTAAAACACGGAATATATGGTGTCCCAACATGCCTTATCCTAAAAGCCCCTAGACTGGGGCATTGGTAGAGAAAGTGAAGCATCGTCTCCTCCTTTTCTTCCTCCTCATTACGACAACTTCTACAGTAGTCACTATAAATCAGACCCATTCCCCCCACATGCGTCCCTAGCACCCAGTGACCCTTCATGAGCGATATCATTGTCCTAACCCCATCTCTACGGAAACCAATTAGCACGCGTGTTCTTGCAGCATCGTAGCCAGGCCATAGAGTCCCCAGGTGTTCTCACCTTGCCGTCTCTCCTGAGCCCTTCTGTATGACTCACGTTTAATAAGAGTTTTACAGCGAGCCATTGAAATGCTGATCAGGCCGGAAAAGACCATGGTTCCCCGGGCACTCTCTGTGCCCTACTACTAAATTTAAACAGAAAAGAACTATAAGGTCTATATAAGGACTATTTGTGAAGTGAAGATACCAATTAAATGATTTTAGTAATATGAGCATTTTCTTTCGATTTCCGATATATTCCAAAACTAAAACAATTTTGTTGAGGTCTAGGCCAATTTAATATTATTTGTTTATTTAATCCTAATTTTTTTATTTTAATTAGGCTAAAGTTTATTAAATTTAGTTTTCATTAATTTATTTTTTCGAAAAAAAGGAAAAGAAGTATTAAACGCAAAATATTTCTTAGGAGATAGTGTGGTTACTATCCTATTATTTTTTTTAAAAAAAATGCGTAGGTACCATTTCCAAAAAAAAAATCCGATGTTTCCCCACCCCTTAAAAAAATTGTACCTACAAAAATCCCTTTTAGTCATTAGAATCTAAGAAAAAACCATATTTACAAATAGTGTTTTTCATACGGGACCCCGCACATTTTTCGCGAAAAAGTCTCTGGAAATTTATGCAGGAATTCCAGAAATTTTTTTAATTAATTTATGGCAACTTTACTGCTGATATAATTGTAAATAAGTTGTGTTACTAAATAGATCTGAGCCGGTAGGCAAAAAAGGTTTAAAGTCCAAAAAAAAAAACGCATTTAGAGTTTTTGATTGGCTTCAATTTTTTTCTCTTTTTTTTAGTTTAAATCACTTTAGTCTAGGACAACTGCTTCTAATCGTTAGCATCTTCTCTGAGGAAAAAGTCTATGAAGTACACCAAATAAATATTTTTCAATTTAACATAACGAAAAACTACAGTTTCTGACTTAAGACCGTTTTGTCAAACGCCAAAGAGATATAAATTTATATCCGAAAAGTAAGGCAATGTTTAATGTTACATGATTTTTTAGGCCGACCAGCTGCAAAAAAGATTTTTGGGATTAGATTCTGTAAGATATGATGACAAAAGGTGTTAATAAAGAAAGCGCTTATTCGATTCGATTCGATAATATTTTTTTTTTTTTTTTTAAACTGAAAGTGTATAGAGATTATGTAATGTTCCTTTGACTATAAAGGCAAACATCCATAGAAAGGAAACGTGTTTTCTAATAAAATCATTTTATTAAAAATTAGAAACAGGCTTTCAAACGATTCTGTAAATGCTTATTCTGAACTAAAATCCTATTTTGAAAGAAATATTTTGTAATAGCTTTTTGGTTTCATATAAATGCTGTCGGCTTTGAATTAATTCTGTGCATTAAGTGCTTAAGTCTTTTTGTCTATTTAAAGGGTTATAGTTTTTAAATTTTTAGTCCTAAACAATTCTATTTAAAAATAACTAATTTTATTCGCATATTTATACTAAAGCTTTAATAACAAAAATAAGTAACAAAACTAACAACATTTTAAAAACTTTTGATTAAATTAAATGAAAAACAAGAGTTTTTTTTAAAAATAAATATTTATAGTTCTTTTGAACTAAATCTTCATATGAAAATTTTAATTAAAATTAGGTACAAAAGCAACTGGTTATTTTATAAATAATAGCTGTATGTATTTCTTTTGAACTGAAATAAGTGCGTTCGAAATTAATGCAGCTTTTATCCAAAACTGTTACAAATCCATGTTTCAAAACAATTAATTTATGAATTTAACATTATAATTTCACAAGTTTTGTCCAAAAACATTTTCTTGACTTAAGAATTTCATTTCTTTAAATATTAAGTCATTATTAAAAAAAAACATTTTTAGCATGTCTTTCGTATATAAATGCAATATGAAAAAATACCTACATTTTGCCGAATATAAAAAATCCGTCCGATTTTCCCTAGGGATTTTTCCCTACTTTTGGCAACACTGTTACTATCGAAACATGTCAGATCAACCTCAACCGGTCAGTCAAGAATGAAAAATTATCAATAAATTTTAATTCATTTCTTGTTGTAAAATTCCTTTCATCATAAAAATAATTTAATGAAAATTAAATTTTATGAACTTAAGCCTGATTGAAATTATTAAAAATTTGGATTAAAAACCCATAAAGAGTTCAATAAAATAACCACAATACTTATTATTATATATTTATTTTTCGAATTTTTGATTTTCTCTTATTATTTTTGATATTTCTTTAATTATTTTTGATATTTTTTTTATTGTTTTGCTCTTTTAATTGCTTTAAAACCCTTTTAGGCCTACTTAATGGAGCAAAGTTACGGCACAAGTATCACTTAAGATAAGCAGAACCCATAAAACATAGAAAATTAGGGTTCGCAGGACCATTTTAATTTAAAAATAAATTAATTTTAAGTACGAAGAAGCATATAAAAATAAAAAAATTGTTTTAATTTTCAACAGAATTTAGTAAAATAAGACATTTAAAAAAATTAAGGCTTGCAAATCTGACGTTCGAAGGACCATATAAAAATAAATAGTTTCTAAAAAATTGTAATAAGTTGTAAAGGGTGCCCAAGTTTAAGATATCATCGCTCAATGGAAATCGCTAAAGGAAGATGATCCGAAGCTTTTTGTGCCGGGAAATTGATGGTTTATAAATAGATAATATGTTTTTTCAACAGCGAGTCATAACAGCAAAAAAAAAAAGCTTAAGCGACACAAACAAATACAGGAAAATTTTTTATTTTGTTTTATTATATATAAATTTTGTATGAAGGTTGTAGCTTACGATAAAATTGTTTTTGCTTAAAATCGTAACGGTAACTTAAGTGACCATGACATTTTAGGAGATGATGCAAGTGTTGCCTTTAAGTCATTTCTTAAAAAAAAAAGCGAAAATTGAAAATTATGTCGCTTAAGCTTTTTTGCGATAATGCCTCGACAGGATGGATGGTGACACTTGCCAAACAGCAAGAGAAACAATAAATCTTTTGAAAGAAAAGTTCAAAAATCGCATTATTTCTCGTATAGGAGGAGTGGATTGGCCGCCAAGATCGTGCGATTTGACACCTTTAGATTTTTTTGTGGGCTTTTTTGAAATCTAGAGTTTACAGCTATAATCCCACAACAGTTCAAGAGCTTAAGAACAATATTATCGAGCAGATATAAACCCTTGACAATAGTAACTTGAAAAACAAGATTGAGTAAAAGATTGGGAGCTTAGTTTGCCAGTAGGTGGGGGGGGGGGGGGGGGTGTGGGGGTCACTCTACCGACATTATTATTGTTTCTTAACCGGAACCTATTTGCAATAAACTGAAATGAAAATCTGTTTTAATGATACCTCAATTTTTGGACTCCCTTATTTCCTGGGCTGTGGAGTCGGAATTGAAGAGTCTGAGTTGAGGTTTTCGTACCGGGTTCGAAGTCGGAGTCGAAGTCGAAGTACCAAAAAAAAAACTCGCAATTCCGACTCCAAAATTTTTCGGCATAAAAAATTTTAAAAATGTTCTAATATTTTCCCAAATAAAAATTCTTCGAAATTGGCGATGGAATATTAAAAATATCGATTTAAAATTTTTACAAAATAGTTTTCTTGCTATATTTAACCATTTTAAAGGTACTGCAATAAAAAAAAGGGTAGGATACGCACACGGATTTGAAGTCAGAGGCCGACTTAAAAATTTCAGCGAGTTAGAACTATTTTTTGACGACTTATGCTTATTACATTTACAGATTTAATTACAAATTTCTAAGTAACCAAAGGAAAGAAAACAAATAAATCATTTTTGGTTCGAAGGATCATCTATACAATATTTTCTTATTATATGACATAATTTTTGTTTGTTTTTTTTAACCAAATGTGTTTAACGGATTCCCTTAACCCTGGTATAACTCTTATCTTTATTAATAAATTATGTCATAATTAAAATTATGCCATGCTACTTTATTATTTAACCTAATACTAAATTTTTTTTTTTATCTATTTCGTTGATAAATTTTATTAACAATAAATAAGAATTTATCAAAAGTTATTCAAAATCATCTATTATTAACCCACCCCGCGCCTCAGCTCTCAAACAAACACACACCCTCTTCATTAGAAACAGTGCTGCTCTCGAACACACCAAATAATCCGCTTAATAATTTTACCTTAAAACATTAATTTCTAAGTTAAATTTTTTTTTCGACACGTCCGTCTGCCTAACACTCCGGCCCATTCGTCGTTACTTTTGTGTATAAGTGTATGAAAATGTAAGTTAAATGAAGTCCATTTTAACTGATGACGCCTAAAATTTAATTACCAGTGTCATAATAATATAATTGAGCATTATGACACGCATCAAATAGTGTTACGGAACGCAGTGAATAGGGTGGCGATGGAGTTGGAAGTGGCAGCGGTAAAGTGAAGTTATAAAGTACGAGTATGACTGTCTCTCTGTCTGTCTGTCTATTCTATTCTATTGTAAATTGTTGTATGCAAAGACCACAAAATAGTGACAATGACTAAATAGCCAGCAAAGTTAAAAACTCAAAGGGTGGTAAATAGTTACAAATAGAATTTAGAAACAGGTAGCTCTTGAAAACATGGAGACTTATTACAAGTAATTGCTTTAATTTGCAAACGTACATTTCAAGGGACGAGTGTTTCTTTGAATTTATTTGACTGTTGCTATACGCATATTAAGTATCATGTGTCAGAAATGCATAAATGTAAATACAAATTAGTTAAAAATTAATTGTCATCATACACGCATTCATTCAGTCAGTCAAATAGTCTGACCGTTTTCCAAAAAAAAAGTGAAAATGAAATGAAAAACAATTTTCCAGCTCAAAACAATTATTAACGAAATGTTGACAATTCCAGCAATCATTCAGCTAACAATCTACAGCAACGAACAAAAAGGATATTAATTCCCCAAAAAAAAACGAATTTCGAAAGGTATGCGTTTTTAATCGGATAAAATTCATAATTATTGTTATTACTGTCATTTGTTTGTTTAGCTCTATATCTCCAAGACAGGACTCTTTCCTCTTTTTTAAACATTTTAAGGACTTTTCTCTATTGCGTGTTAATTTCCATTATGATGAGTTATCTTAGTTAATGCTTAAAATGAAGTTTTGCTATTTGTTTTTAGATCCTTTTGAGTTTGAAATAAAAACTATGATTTTTCTTAGTTTTTCTTTCTGTTAAATTAAATAATTAAAATTCCGCTCCTTAATTTGCATCATTAATTAAACTGATGACTAGTAGTTTTTTTTAGTTTTTGAAAGAAGGTGATGCGAGATGTTGGGGTGTTGATAAGTGTTTAAATGAAAAAAATCTGTTGTTTTTTATTATTTTAGGGGAAAAGCCTAAAAGCATACTAACTTAAAAAAAATAAAGTAAAGCAATAAAGATAAAAAAGATAAATATTTTCAATTAAAAACTTAATATTAGGCCAGGAAACACAAAATAAAATGAAGTCTTATTAGTAGATGATCCAAAGCTTTTTATGGGGGATAATGGATGACTTAGACGTAGAGAATATATGGTTTCAACAGAATGTGTCACTTGCCACACAGCAAGACCAATAATGGATCTTTTGAAAGAAAAGTTCGAAAAAACATTCCATCTGCTTCTATCATTAGGAAGTTGACAAGCTCTCATTTCAAGTTCTAAGTCATACACCCAGAGAAAAATATGGTCACCTCCAGCAAAGCTATTTTCAAAGAAAGTTTTAAATATATCTGGGGGATTCACAAGGTAGACGTAAAGTCATATATCTTAAAATAATAACCAGAAAAAAATATTAGTGCTTGAGCAACCCTCATAATTTAAAATTCTTCTTGAAACACAATAAAAAATATTTATACTATTGTAAAATATTAGGATATTATGACAATAGGACTTAATATCACACCACTATATAATATCAAATACAAGTATTAAATATACTTCTCAACCCTGCATGCGATAACAATAGAAAGAAACTTTTAGGCTTCACCAAATTTAGGGTATATTTGCGCAACGAAAATTTGGCTTTCGAGTAGCGTCATAAGGCTGATGTATTTTGGCTTCAATACTATGACAAGTGTCTTCGTTTTTGATCCCATGGCACTTTTTATTATTGTGATGTCGGCCTTAAAATCACTTGGCCAAATTGTCATCAGGGTTAAAAATTTAAATTATGTCATCAATGGGATGACACGTCGGCATCACAGAAATGGCGAATCGGAGTCAGTTAAATACGAAATGTTATCAGTGCGATGACTCACTAACATCGGAGAAAGTACTTATTGAGTAATTGGGATTGGGAAAATATTATAATTTACTTACCCGTTAAACATGTTTGCTTCACATATGGTGTAGTCCGCCTTTTAATTACAGAAGATCTCTTAATTATAAGACACCAGCAGTACGCCCGTAAGGTTTTCGCAATCATTCTACTTTGAAAATTTTATGTGTTTAACTAAATGATTTCAACAAATAGAATATGGGAATTTTTGCTTCTTATTTTACTTTTTAAACATGAGCAAAATGTTTATAAAACACGAAATGTGGCATAGAATTGATGTCACCGTAGCCATAGCATAGATGACACATAAAATATTTCAAAACTTTGTGATGAAGTTCGTCATTGGATTGATGTCACTTTTTTGCCTCAGTGTATCTGTATATAGATAGGAATGACTAAATGAGAAAGAAATGGCAGATGATTATTTTCCCTTCAAAAAAGGCTTACTGACGGACAGCTCCCATAGGCTAACGATTTCCTAAGTCCATCTGTTCTAGGCTCCCTCTTAAAACATTCGCGGATGATCGGCGACGGCCTGCGGAAGCTTTCACTGAACAAGTTATTAAGGACACAAACCATGTTAAATATGTTTAATATTTTCACAAAAATGCTCCATATTTTTTAAATGTTTGTGTGGTTTATTTTCTTATTTATTTATTTATTTATTTTTGTTCAGTTCAAGAGGGTGACCGCGTATTTCGATTCGAAAGAAATAATTTACGAGTTCAAACAATTTGTACTGTGTATTAAAATTTTCGTACTATTTGTTTCGAATGAACGGAAGTTGTTAATACCTTTTCGAAAACAAAAGGTTCCTTTCGTAAAAATCCCTTTCGAAACTCCAACTCCGTATTACGCAAACGAGCGTCAGTTTACATTACAAAAGCGTTAGGAAATCGTTCGAAAGCTATTTTGTTAGTGACAAAGTGCAAATGACAAAGTTCAAGATAAATAATAGTGTAAAACAAACAAATAAAACCTTATAATATTATATAATTGATATAAAATAAATGTTTACTAACGGTATTATTGAAAATGTTTTAATATTTGTGGTCTTGAAATTTTAAAAAAATTTAAAAAAAAAATTGCATTTACAAACAAAAAGCCGTATAAAGTAATGGTTGGTTTTTTCTGTTGATACCATTTTGGTATTTTAATAGCAGTGCTACCAACTTTTAATCAAATATCCCATTTGTTTATAAATACAACTCTGTCATCGTTTCGAACGAGTTACGCAGTACGGTTTAACTTTCGAATCGGAAATTGCTTTCGAAAAATTTTGCTTTTCGAATCGAAATACGCGGTAGCCCCCCAGTTTAATTTCAAAAAAAAAAATATTTTCCAAAAAATAAAAAGTGCCTCCGCGCCATTTGGACATTTTTGAGAGCAATCTTGGCTTTGAACTTCACATAAAAAATTCTAGCCAACTTTTTTCCAATTAAACCACTTATCAAAAATAAAATCAGTTTTTAATTAAAAATTTAATCAAGTGAATTAAACGTTAACTTATATCAACAACATTCCCATATAAAAGCGCACAATTATCTTGTGTCAAAAATGTATTGCTTCAAAGTGGGAATTCGCCATATAAAATTCATGTCTGCCGTAAGCGGTATGGTAAGCGCAACTCTTACATTTCTCCCTTACAAACCTGCTTTATTGGGATTACTGCAGAAAAAAATGTTGTAAATATCAAAAATATTTAATTGATACTATTAATTTGTTTACAGTTGCAAATTTAATAAATTTTTAAATTAATATCACAAATTTTTTTAATGAAATCAATGTTTATTTTTTTTTTTTTGTCTAGTCTCTAAACTCAAAGCTAGTCAAATTTCCTTAAAAAATGTCTATTAGAGTCGTTGAACATATTCTTTAAACGTAAATAATGTTTGCATACTTTTTGAATGCAAAAATTGAATATCTTTGAATACAAGCGATTGCGATTTCCTTAACTTGACAACCAGCCACAGGAATAAACCACACACATGCCACCAATATCAATTACACCAAAACAACAACAACAACAACAAAAAATGGGAAAAGCTTGGAAAAGCACACCAAAGTAAAAGCGACACCAGCAGGAAGACATCCCAACAACTACAAGCAAAAATAAAAGGAATAAAATGACATGGATAAAAAAGGGAAAATGTTTTATTTAAATTCAACGTAACGTAAGATGTGCAATACATATCAACCTGTTTATGAATGACACAAAGTAAATCACAAACTTACACTCCCGTACAAATATACAGTAAAATACAAAAAAGTACATACACATGAGAGTATGTTTCCTTATTTTCTTCAAACATAAATCCAAGCGAAAAGTAAGTGGTGGAGGAGTAAAAGAAGTTGAGAAATTAAACCAGCTTTGAATAAAAAAAAGATACATTTGTAAATATATGAGTCTTTCTATAGGTATTTAAAAGGCTGAAGAGGAGGTCTCTTGGTTATGATGGTGACAAATACTTGCGCATTATTAAATGTGCAACAAAACGGATGATGGATTTTTTTTGCTCGAGCTTAAAAAAAAATTCTTATACATTTTTTTTTTTTTGTGTTTTGCAAATGTTTTATATTTTCCATATTCGTTTTTATTTTTGCTGTTGCAAAAGAAAATCATTGCGCATCGTTTGATTTTCAGTATTTGAAAAAATAATTTTCTATTTCTGTTGCATACATGCAGGGAGGGGGGGGGGGTGCTTTTGTTGCTAAAATTGCATATGAATTCATTGCACTTCTTGTGGCTGCCAGGCATAAAATGTGCAGCTAAACTTTTTAAGATTTTTCATGTAAATCTGCTCAGGGTGTGCGAGAGAGAGAGGGAGAGACTGGCTGCTGGAAGGACAAGAGTTTGAACGGTTATATCGAAAGCGTTACTAAATCTGTCATTCAAACACCAGCTTATTAATTATTTCCATAATTATGCATTTTCAAGTATTGCCTTTACAAATCTTTTTCTATTGCAACATATTTCCTCATGTATATGAGCTGCCTTTTTTTAGTTTTAACACATTCTAAATATAAAAGTGTTTTGCAATTTTTTTTTTCTATTTACATTTAAAATAAATTTACGAATACTTACATGTATGTGTTTTTAAAGCTAATAAATAACTGTCATATATGCCATTTAATGTTTTCGGTATGGCCTCTTTCTGTTGGAATTATAAGTGCTAAGGCAACTTTACGGTTGAGGGATTCTTGAAGTTATATTACCGGATACATGAAAAAAACTCCTGAATTGAAAAAATTAAGGGTTGTCTCGGTATGCCAAAGATTTTATTACTTCCAGCTGAAACAGTTTTTATTAAAATAGTTCATAATTTTCAAAAAGGGCAGCAGGATCATAAACAAGAATACAGGCTGAACCAGAGCTGCGGATTCGAAGTCGGATTTGTAAAGTCTGAGTTGAGGTTTTTGTACCGCAATCGGAGTCGAAGTATCCACAAAACCGCGACTTCATAATTCCAAAGATTTTTGTCGCTGCGATTCTTACTTTAAAGGCGAGAGGGGAGAGAGGAATTAAAAGCGCTACACAAGCGAATGTACTCTTCGATTCGTTTTGTTCACTTATTCATTCTCTCATTGTTCGCTCATTTGACGAAAAATTTATTTAAGTTTGGTCGCTCAGAAAAAGTTGCTGCTTGAGGAATTGCAGAATGTAAACGCAAAAGCAGCTTTAAAAAGAACCGACAAAAGTTGCATTGACAAAAATTGTGTAATGTAAATGGGCACTAAGCCTAAGTAAAAAAGCTTATTTTGCGCAAATTTTATATTTAGACTTTATTTTTCTCAAATAAATCACGATCTCGAAACAGAAAACTTTTCGAAGTATTGGCTGCAAATTGTTGCCAAAGTCCAGGTATTTAAAACTCTACATTCTGTTCGTTCATGAAATCCAAATCGTCTAGAAAATCGATAAGGATTTAAAATAATTATTATTTAACTTTTTTTTTTTAAATATTAAAAACCCACCCTCAAATTCGTGTATTTTTTGTTGAAAATCCTTAAATAATATTTGCAAATTATCCAGATCTTCTTTCTTCAACCAGTCGGTAACGGGCATGGAGTGCTGAAATTATTCATAATTTTAGAAGTAGAAAATTTACCTCGTATTCATAAACAACTATTAAATTTTACAAGCGTTTATTAAGTAAGTGTTGGTTCATACTCTTCAAGTCTTAAGTTTTTATGAGAAAGAGTAAAAGATATGCATTCTATTTTCCCTTCTCTCCTAAAATCCTAAAACTTGGTGGCTAAAACTTGAAGAGTGTGAACCGGCACTAAGTAAAATTTTCATACAAAATTTGTTTCGCAAACCTTTATTAAGCTTAAAATATTTATATGAATACGTTTGTTAAAGATTAACGGACAACTTACTATGAAATTCAGCAAAAGCATAATGGAGATTATAACAAATAAAAGTTTTAGTATCATGGCTTTCGAATAATTTTTAAAACAATCATGACTTCAATGATTATTTTGTTTACTTTTTATAGTAAGAGATAAAAATCTGATAATATTTTAAATAATTTCATGGTTCATTTAAAGCAGCTACAATGTTAAATACGAATAATTGCTAATTTAAAATAAAAAATATAAAATTTAAAAAATTCTAACATTTACTCTAAATCTGTAAGCTGACCAGTTTTCCATTAATGAGGCAAAAAGTGACATAAGTCCAATGACGAACGTCATCATAAAATGTTGTCATATTTTATGCGTCACATCTATGCTATGACTATAGTGACATCAATTCGATGCCACATTTTGTGTATAATTAACACTATTCTCATGTTTAAAAAGTAAAATAAGAAGCAAAAATTCCCATATTCTATTTGTTTAAATTATTTAGTTAAATACTCAAAGTGTAATGATTACAAAAACCATATCCGGCATGCTGCTGGTGTCTTATAATTGAACTAAAATAGGAAAACAACAAAAGTAAAACAAACATGCTTCACTTTGTATTAAGTCAATCTTAATGACAGTTTGTCATTAAATTGAGCCTAATGCTTCATTTGGCCAATGTTACTAAGTCATCGCACTGATGACGTTTTTTATTAAACTGACTCCGATTCGTCAATTCTGTGATGCGGATGTGTCATTCTATTGATGACATAAATTCACCTGAAGACTGACATCACAGTGATGAAAAGTGTCCTGGGGTCAAAAACAAAGAGACTTGTCATAGTACTGATGTCAAAATACATCAGCGTTGTGACGCCTTTTCTATCAATGTATGTGTATAAGTTGCTCTTAGACCTTAAAAAGTATATATGGAGGACTCACAGCTGATCTGAACCAAAGGCATTCGCACGTGAAAAAAAACAGATGTGGTTTTTGCGGCCAACAATATAAACGCCGATTCCAGCGAAACCTGAGGCAATTAATGCGACTAATTTTATAATGTTATGGACTGATGTCTCCAAAAAATGGTTTTGATTTTACCCAAAAATTATTTATGCATTTTTTTAAATAGTTTTAATCATTGTCGCATGTTTCCTGTCGCACGTGACACTTTTTGCCATCATTATATTTATGTTGTTTTTTGTCGTTTTTTACGAAATTTTATATAAATGAACTTAGTTAAAATGTTTTTAATATTTTAATTGTTGAATGGTTGAAGTATATACATTAGGGCGGGTCGATTTTTTTTAAATCGTTAGCAAAAACGTAATCTACATAAAGTTCTAAGAAAATTCTCCGAAGAAACCATGGGTCTAAAATAAAATCCTAATTCGCGCCTCTCGACTTGAAAATTTATATGCCGACTTTTGGCAACAAAAAATTTTTTTTTTGAAAAAAATAGGTTTTTCCGAAAAGAAATCGAATTTGCGAATAAAATGGTTTAGTAAGGTAGTTCTTTTGCACTTTATATTTTCTACACCCAAAATTTTCTAAATTAAAAAAATATTCACGCAAGTAAATAAGTTTGTTTATAATTTTGTATATAATATTTTTCTAAGGAACATAGATAAAAACATTTTCTTTCATAATTTAATAAAAAGATTGAATATACAATAAAAAAATATTACACTCAAAAAATTATTTTCAGTATTTATAAAATAACGTTTTTTTGTTAACTTATGTGTCCCGACGTGTCACAGAAAAGAATAGAGATGATGTTCTGGCAGTAACTATAGAAAGTCGTACCAAAGTACCTAGAATGGAGAGTAAAAAAGACTTAAAAAAATTAACATGTTACCAATAAGTAAAGTTTTCTTAGTTTTCTATAATTGCAAAAACATTACTGGAATATTGTTTGAGTGAGAACACTTTTTTTTGTTTTTATTTGCATTATAAAATAAAAATTGTTTCTCGAAACAAGAAAAAGTTATTTTATAAATACTGAAAATATTTTTTTGAGTGTTTTTTTTTTGTATTTATTTTTAATCTTTTTTTTATTAAATTTTTTTTTTTTTTTTTTCCGCAATAAAGCGGGGAGGTTTCCCCACAGTGACAGGTACCGCGACCAGGTCAGGTCTATTGTACCCACTCCCCTTAGCTGGCCAAAAGTCCCTCCGCTTCCCATAGGAACCCAACTAGGGCCTTTGCCGATATATTACCGATTCGGGACGCACACATTGTCCCATGCCCCAAGTGCCTTCATCTGGCCCATGCCAGCGCCGGGCAGTCACACAGTACATGCTCCGTCGTCTCGTCCCCGTCTAGACATAGTCTGCATTCCTGATCCTCAGCCAGGCCCATCCGATAAAGGTGGTATTTGATCGTGTGGTGACCAGTCAAATAGGCCACCAGCAGTCGCAGATCCCGTCTGCCGAGACCATTCGTCCTCATTACATTCCCGGGGGAGATAAATCTCCTTGCCTGACGCATTCCCGGAAGCGATACCCAGTATCCCCTATGTTCGTCCAGAGCCCAGTCCTCCATGACGGACTGGACCCCTGCCCAACTTAGTCCACAGAAGGGCTCGGGACCTATCATCCGCGCGTTAGAACCAGCCCTGGCCAGCTCATCAGCCATTTTGTTACCCGGGATCCCTGAGTGCCCTGGCACCCAGCAGAGCGTCAATCTGCTCCTTGTTCCCAGCTCCTGTAGCTTTTCACGGCACTCCGCCACCAGCCTCGAGGACATTCTCCAAGAAGAGAGTGCTTTAATGGCCGCTTGGCTATCAGTGAAAATCACATTACTGCCGCCAACCATTCCCCTATCCAGAATGTTGCCGCAACACACATCAATGGCGCAAATCTCGGCCTGAAAAACACTCGGCGATTCGCCCATTGCCATCGAGAGTCGTGTATTAGGTCCAAAAACCCCTGCACCAACTCCGTGCTCCGATTTTGACCCGTCAGTATACCAGTGCAATTCATGGTTTCCCCGACATGGATTCCCATCACTCCAGGACCTTTCGTCCGGAACGATTGCCCTGAACCTTCTGTTGAAGACCAGTTCCGTGGTCATTATGTCTGCCCTCGTACAGACAGATAGACCCGGAGCCATGTCCATCAAGCTAGCATGCCCCTGGACCTCAGCAAGTCCCGATGTTAGCTTAATCCTAAGGAGACCGGACATGGCAGTCTTCCTTATATGGATGTGTAGTGGCAATATGCCCACTATAACCTCAAGTGCTGCTGTGGGACATGTGCGCATAACCCCCGTCAGGGCAAGACACACCATCCGCTGCAGCCTGTTGCACTTCCTCCTTGCAGTCTCCTGCCGAATCTTAGGCCACCATACCAATGATCCGTAGGTTATTATAGGTCTGACCATCATAAAGTATAGCCACCTTACCATACTTGGACTAAAACCCCAAGTTCTCCCAAAGAAGCCCCTGCATGCCCAGAAGGCCCTTACCGCCTTTCCGAGGGTTTGATCCAAGTGCGAGTTCCAATTGAGCCGTCTGTCCAGAATTATTCCCAGATATTTGACCTCATTGGAATACTCAACCTCAATTCCGTCCACTACTAGCCTCTCAAGCCTGTAGTTGTACCTCCTCGTGAACGGTATCACGACCGCCTTGTTAGGGTTGATACTCAACCCCCTTTCATGGCACCATCCAAGAACCATATTGAGAGCACCCTGCATCACCTCAGTGATGGTGCTCTCGAATTTTCCAGTCACCATTATTGCCAGGTCGTCCGCATAGCCAATGGCCCGAAGGCCATATCCCTCGAGCTTGACCAGCAGATCATCAATCACCAGGCACCATAATAAAGGTGATAGCACCCCCCCCTGTGGACAACCCCTAACAGCACTGATGCTGACACTAGTGTCATTCCAGGAGGCAGTGATTTTTCTTCCCCTCAACATAGCCCCGATCCAGTTGATCGTGAGCTCGTCTATCCGCTTCCGCGCCAGAGCGTCCGTGATAGAACCGTAGCTCGTGTTGTCAAAGGCACCCTCCACGTCAAGAAATGCACACAATGCGATTTCCCCATTACGTTGTGCCTTTTCTATCTGCGCAACCAGATGATGCAATGCCACCTCAGTTGACTTACCCTTTTGATAAGCAAACTGCGTTCGATGCAGTGGCGTGGAAACCTGCAGTTTTTCCCTGATGTGCAGGTCCAGTAGCCGCTCAACAGTCTTGAGCAAAAATGAAGTAAGGCTGATAGGTCTATAGGATTTCGGCTTCTCCAGCGGCCTGTTGCCAGCTTTGGGAATAAATACAACCCTGACCGTACGCCAAGTGGTCGGAATGTATCCCCAGGTGAAGCTTGCCCTAAAAAGACCAATCAGAGGCCCTACTATCATATCAAGACTCTCCTGTAACAATACAGGAAAGATTCCGTCACCTCCTGGTGACTTGAATGGGCCGAACGAGCCAACTGCCCACCGTACCCTGTCTTCATCGAAAATCCTACCGGCTAACCCATTAGCCCGGCGAGTCCCCGGGATTGCCGCCTCGACATTTGTGTGTCCAGTATCATCCACAATAGTCGAGCCCGGAAAGTGTACTCTTAGCAAGGTTTCCAATGTCTCCCTGCGGTTTGTCGTGAAGGAACCATCTGTTCCCTCCACCAGACCCACTCCATTTGAGTGTCCCTTGGTCATTACCCTGTGAAGTCTTGCTGCGCTAGGAAGGCTCGCAACACTACTGCAAAAGTTCCTCCATGAATCCCGTTTGGATTTACGTAAGGATTTGTTATATTCCGTTAGGGCACCTTTGTACTCCTGCCAGTTTTTGGTCCGTTTTGCCCTGTTGAATAACCTCCTGACATGCCTCCGCTTCTGCTCGAGCGTCTCATTCCACCATGGAGTCCTACGGCTGGAGCTTAAGGGTCGCAATGTCGTACTCCCTCGAAAGGAGGAGAGCAATGTTTCTTCAACAAGGTTGGCTGCTAGCTCAATCTCATCAACAGACCCGATATCTGTCATTAGGAGCTCAGCCTTCCGGTTCACAAGGGACCTGAACTCATTCCAGTCCGTTCGTCTGGGATTGTAAGCGCCTCTACGCAAATCCTCCCCCCCCGGTATGTCAAACCTAATATGTTGGAAGAAAGTTTTTTTATCTATGTTCCTTATAAAAATATCAAATACTAGAATTTAACCCGCTTCTTCGTTAGCGTCTCCTTTTTCTTCGTGGACATATCTGTATGCCAAAGTTAATTTTTCTAGGTTTTAACCAGTACCAGTTAATATACAAAAAAGTACCAAAAACTTTCCTCTTATAGATTCTTATTCACTCAGGACATTGCATCTTGCAATTTATGTTTCTGGGTCCAATACTTACGGAAATTTAAAAGCACCAGTTAAAGAACAAAAAAGTACCAAAAAGTTCCCTCATAGATTCGTATCCACTCAGGACATTGCATTAACGATAATCGAAAAAATACCAGTAGTAGAACCAAAAAGCTGAAAAAAGATATTAAGTTTTCCGTATTTCCCATTTCGGTACTATTTACCCCCCCCCCCCCCATTAAAGTATCAAAAATTGCAGTATTGTAGTGGGGGCCTATAATTTAGTACGAATATGGCAATGAATGGAGAAAAATGTTTTAAAAAAAAGTACCAAAAATAGTTACGATTTTCACCCCTTTAACGTTCGAATTTTGAAAAAGTACCAAGTTTTTACTCGTATTTAAGTTTCGAATGTGGTATAAACTTTATTTCTAAGTTTATTGGTTCAAAAGATAGATGAGGTGGCAAAAAAGTACCAAAATTCAGGGTTTACCCGTTTTTTCCCTAAAAGAGCGGAATTTCAAAAAAGTACCAGACACCAGTGCGCTTATTTTTCTAAAGAACAACTATAGGTATTACAGTTTTTTTGTATCTCTTTTAGTTTTGGAGATATAAGGTTATCGAATTTACCTGTTTTTACCCCCTAAACATTCGAATTTTCAAAAATCCAGTCTTAGTGGACCGATTTATGGAGAGACCCACCTCCGGTCTAAATTTCAAGTTGTTAGCTTCAGGCATCAGTAACGTTACAATATTACATATATAGATAAAATTATATACAAACTTTTTTACTTGGGTGAATATTTTTAATGTAAAAAAATTTCGAGTGTAGAAAAAAAATAAAGTGCAAAAGAACTACCTTACTAAACAATTTTATTCAGAAAATTCGATTTCTTTTTGGAAAAAGCAATTTTTTAAATTTTTTTTTTTTTTGGCAAAGGCGGGCATATAAATTTTAAGTCGAAAGGCGCGGATTAGGATTTTATTTTAGAACCATGGTTTCTTCGGAGAATTCTCTTAGAATTTTATGTAGATAACGTTTTTGCTATACGATTATTAATTTTTTTTTTCATCCATATAAATCGACCGGGCCTAATATACATATATTTCGAGTGAACCAGTGCGTTTATACCAGGTGTGTACATGTGTGTTTGCAAATAAATATATGTATTTACATAAATAAATCATTAATATAAAAAAAATTCCAATTACCAATTTTTAATTTTTACACTTGCGATGTCGCACGTGACCAACATTATATATGTACCAAGATCACAAATCTTCTTATTTTTCAGTAAAGTTTCTTTTGTTTTTATTTTGTAAAATACATATCTCTGTTTGTTCTCCATATTTAATAAGCTTTCTGCATTTACTATGCTATTTTTCAATGTCGCACGTGACATCGAAATATGAGCTTATACAAAGAAAAAAATTACAGTTTTTGGCAATCGCATACTTTCTTATGCATTCCTCATCGACTCTTTGTATCCTCCGAAAGATTAAAAAGAGAAAAAGTCAAAACAAAACGTGCAATTGAAATATCCAAATGAGAAGAGTTGCACTTATTCGACTTTGCATTAATAAATTTCGATAAAGGTTAGGAATGAATATAAAATTTTGTTCACATTAATTAAATTTGATTGTTTTCCTGTGAAATTATGCTAAAACAAAGTCTTTTCAAGAACTTATAACTTTTGCTTTTGTTACAAATTGCGTTGCATGTAACTTGAAACGTAGAACGCAAGAAAGGTATAAAAATCATGCAATGCGTGGAGGCGAAAACGCATGGTGTGGACACCCAGCCTAAGACCTACTTTTATTTTGACTATAGTGGATTACAAGTTAAAAACAGAAGTTTAATTTAAAGTTGTTTTAAAAACAAAAACCGACTTTATTGTTTAACTATGATAAGGGGCCATAGTGTTTGTGGTCTAAGTTTGGTTTTAAGTTGGTTTTCGATCTATAAAATAAATCGTAAATCGTGCTAGAAATTTAATTGAATTCGTGCTTAAAAAAAATCTTAAACTCTGATTTAATTTATAATTTCTTTTTTGCCATTCAAATATTTCGTCAGTTCATTTTTTAAGTAAATCAGAAAATGTTAAGTTTAAGCAAATTTTTCAAAGTTTTCATAATTTTGAATATGATAGTTTTTTGTACAGCCTTCGAACCTTGGTATAATGGAATCGAAAAACCTCATATAGCTGTAAGTATATATTAAAGCATCTTTTACAAAAACGTATACAAATTTGGTGTAATTTTTGTGTTTACTATTTTATTTTTTTAATAATCTGTAGACTCTGGGTTCCGTTAACCCTTTAGCAGGTCCCTCTCCCGATTTAGTCATCCCCAGTATTGGTGATCGCCGCAAACGTTCTGTTAAAGATTTACATTACCAAATTTCTTTAGGTATGTTATTACTTTACGATAATCTTCCGTTTCAATTCTGAAATTCTAGTGTTTGGACAAGTCTGATTTCAGATTGCGAAAGAGTTAAGTCGACCAGTGAAAAAAGAGTGACAAAGGGATGAGAAGATGTTTGTGAATTTAACAAAACAAATTATAATCAAAACAAAAAGTTTTTGAATAAATAAAGGTTTCCAAAAATAATTTTTTATACAACAAGTCTATTTTTATTACGAGTTTTTGTTTTTGTAGTTTTTCAAATCTTTATTGTGATTAATTAATTAAGTTTGAAAAAGCTTTTTACAATATTGATCATTATTCATTTAAATCAAAAGTTTTGTCGATCTTTTTTAAATCCTTAAGGTATGCTAGATTTTATAACAAATATATTTTGTATTAGCCGTCGCTTTAAAACATTTTAAAGTATTAAAAGCCGTTGGAATTAGAAAGTAGAATTTGTTTGGTTTTCATATAAAAAACTTTCTTTTAAATTCTTAAAGCATTTTTTTAATACCCTTCGCCTCAGGTGTTTGTCATTCCGTTTGCAATATTTTCAATATTGATCTGAGACCCAAATTTTCAATTTTGATTTTTGCATCTAAACACAACATCGTTAATACAGCCACTGGATTAAGGAATTATTGCAACTTTAAAAATCTACTATGTGAAGCAAACATTAAGGTTTATTTAAGATAATTTAATGAATGATAAAAATTAATAAGAAAGAAACCCAGACGCGTGAAAGAAATTTTCTATTCTGGACTGTATTAGAGATGCAGATTTTTTCATTTTTTTTTGTTAAAATAGAATATGTAAATGCAACATGAATTTGAATTGCATATTTCTTTTATTTTTCCTATAACCAATCCCCTCATTTTTTATTGATACTCTATCTTTTTTTACACGATTTTACTCGAGTTGTAGAGGAACATATCGATCGCGTAAAAACAGATTTAAGTGTATAAGTTTTAAGTGTACACTATGCTTGTTGGAAAAAATGTCAAACGGGGCACCAGGCGGGTTAACCTAATTCGAGTACGCTAAATACAGTGGGGCTAGCCGTTTTTCTTTTAAGTTTTCTTTTAAGGAGGTTGCTCAATATACTCGTAACTCAAAAACGGTTAAGCTTATTAAATAAACTAAAAAAAAAATGCCTTTAAGCAGGGCTGTCAGATATGGCGATTTCTAAACGCGTTTGGCGGTGGGATTTTCCTTTTGGCGACTGGCGACTTTTTTTTTTTTGGCGATTTTTGATATAGCTGGCGATTTACTATTTGTATTATATTTTTACCATTTGTATTATATCAGCAATTTTTTAAAAGTTTGTCTTTTTTTGTTAGTCCCCTTTTACAAAGTGCCAAGTGAAAAGTGAAAAGTAGACAGACGAAGTTTGCTAGTAAGGGGGCGACGCTGTATGCGTGACACGCTTTACTTCTTTCCGCTCTCTACAAACTTCGTCTGTCTGCTTTTCACTTGCCACATTGTAAAAGGGGACTTTATCATTACTAACTTTAAAAAAAGCTGGCAACCTTTTTTCACATGATTTTTGTTTTGTTATAATTTTAAGTGAATCTTATATTCAGTCACTATTTAATTCTAATAGTATGTAGGCAAGTCAAAACACCAGTAATAAAATCGATGATTCTGAAATGTACGATCTTATAGACTTGTGTACTTAATTTTAGTTTTTTTTTTAACTGAATATATGATCTACATTTGATGTTATCGGCGATTTTTTGTATTTTTTCTCAGTTTTTGGCGATTTTTGACTGAAATATTATACTAGCTTTCTTTGTATGCAAAATTTAATTTAAAAAAATGTTACGAAAACTGAACAAAATTGACGTTTGGCGATGAACCTCAAAAAAATCTGACAACCCTGCCTTTAAGTAAGGAAAAATGTTTTTCTTATTTGCGCAGTCCTTTTAGAAACATAATTTTCTTTTCTTGCAAAAAAAACGAATTTTTTAGCAACATTTCGAAATATTTATTTATTAAAATGTCATAAAAAATTGGAAAATGCAGATTTGCTTCTAATATAGATCCTTCCTAAGGCGTGGAGATAAAGGGCAAGTATGTTTTGAGTAAATGTTAAGGATGAAACCCTTATGCAGATCGGTCATACATTTACTCCCCCTCCTTGGTAGTAATCGGGCTTTTTATTCAATTTATTTTTAGTCTGTTTTGAAAATTTTGTATGGGAGTCCCTTTAAGGAATGGTGATAGCGGGTAGGTATGTTAGAAATAAATGATGGTGATGAAAAATAAATTGTATGGAAGCACCCCTGATAGCTGATAATAAAGGTCAAGTATATTTTGGGAAAATTCTAAGGACACAAATCTAATGGAGGCCGGTTATACATGTTATCCACTTAGGGGCGACTCCTAGAAAGTTATGGGACTTTTTCTACTGTATTGTCACCGAAAACGCAAAAGGCCATATCTAGCATTTTGAAAATTTTACAGGAGAAGAAAAAACTATTTATGTAACATGATAAATTGCATGAAACTATTTATAATTAATTTTTCTTGTCAATATCAGAAAGCCAATATTATAAATATTTAAAATCATTAGGACCCTATTTCCTGGCCGCTGGGGGTCACGACTTTTAACACCAAAGGGTCGTGTTTTATTTAATACAATTTCTAAAATGGATTTAAATGTGGCAGCGAGCGGACAACCAACATATTGGCCTACTGATAGGCAAAAAATTCCAGATGTCATCGAGCTCGGCGTGGTTAAAAACATCCTCCTAGAAACGATTCATGTTGAATTATCTTCCTATCACACACCTAAAATTGTTACTTTAATGAACCCCAAAACAATTGTATCTCCGGCTGGTTACCTAGCGACGCGTTTTTGAGTTACGCGAATATATGTTGTGCAACCTCCTCCATTTTCGAAATAACGGTATATCTCGAAAACAAGAGCTAACCTAAAAAAATGGTTAGCACCATTGGATTCAGCGTACCCGAATTATGTCAAAACGCCATGTGCCTGGCTTGTCTAATGTAAGCACAGAGTAATTATTAGATAACAAATTCTGTAACTGACGGGAAAGTTGAGCTGCTCTAGAAAGACAAACAGGCAGATATTTTTATTTGAAATTTTTAATATCTCTTAATTTATTTTTTTTTATATGATACAATTACAAATTATATTCTAACTTAATTTACCGAGCAATAGTTACGCTGATTGTCAGTCTCAGGCAGTGAAACCGACAAGAGTCTCTGGCGGGAATCGAACCTGCAACCTTTTCATTTATAGTTTCTTAAAAAAATTCCTTTTGATAATAACATTGTTTTTATAGACTTTTAAGAGAAATCTATAATTGGCATGGAAGTTGAGTTTTGTTAAAAAAGGACTAAAAACATCAAGAATCATTCCAATTCCAAAAAATAATGGGCAATTGACAATATGAGACCAATTAGTATTTTGTCGGCTGTATCTAAGGTTGTTGAAAATTTAATGAAGTAACAAATCACGAAATTGATTGATGATAGGGAGTTACTAAATGAATGTCAATATGGTTTTCGTCATGGACATAGTACTTGCTTTCTCCTGACGGAGTTAACTGAGGAGATTAGGAAATATTGGAATGAGGGGAAGGTCAGTGTTTTAATGTCTGTTGATCTGTCTAAAGCATTTGATCAAGTGAAGCATTCTTTGCTTGTTAACAAACTTGGAAGTAGTTATGGGTTTTCTAGATCAGTCGGCTAATCTGTTCATATCTATGTGATCGTATGCAATTTGTATCTGTCAAAGGCTTATCTTCTGACTTAAAATTTGTAAGATCTGGAGTCCCGCAGGCTTCTGTGATTGGCCCTATTTTATTTGCATTGTTTTTGAATGATTTATTTAAATCGCTTGGTTATAGTAACTGTATACCTTTTGCATTTGCAGATGACATACAAATTTTATGGTCAGGCGAAAGCCAATTTGCTGAAGCTTTACAGACTTCTATTAATTATGATTTGTCTAACCTGGAGGACTGGATGGTAGCAAACTGTCTACAAATTAATCTGGATAAAACCAAGGCTCTTGTGTCTAGACCGAATAGAACTGATTTGTTTGACTTTGATTTTAAGTTATGTGGTTCTACTGTTGACATTGGTAGTAGGTTGCGGTGCCTGGGTGTTAAAATTGATGATTGATTGTCATTTGAACCTCATATAGGTAATGTGTGTGCTAGAGTCTGTCTAACACTACGTAGGTTATATCACCTGTCCCTGCCTTTACAAGTTAAGCAAACTGTTGCACATTCCTTGCTTATGGCACACGTTAATTATTGTGTTGAGGTTTACTCGAGTTGTAATATGACGAATAAAAAGAAGATAAAATTAATTGTGCATAAAATTGTGAGATTTGCTTATGGACTTAGATTGAGAGCTCATGTTTCTATATATGTTGAACATTATTTGAATCTAAATTTTGATGATTACCTTAAATTTCAGTTGCTAATTTATCTTTATAGAATTATTAAATTTGATAAACCAGTTCATATTGTACAAAATCATAGTCATTTACAAGATCTCTTCGAAACCCCTAATTTATTATATCTTGTATAAAAAGCTCAATATATAATCAATCATTTGGTGTACAAGCTGCGCGTTTGTGGAATTTATTGCCAAAAAATTTGCGTTCTTTTACAATGTCAGCAGTAACTTTTAAGCACAAACTTTTTGATTTTCTTTCTTAATTTGGTATTATTTGACTTTATGCTGATAATAAGGGCTATTAAAATCTTATATTATTCTTATTTATTGAACACATGTTTGTGCGAGTCGTTAGGATGTTAGTATGTAAGGATGATCTCATAGATAATAAAATACTTTTAATATAATTGTTATTGGCCAAATGGCCACATGTATTACAAATGGATAAATAAATAAATATTTAAAAAAATAAAATAAATCGTGTAAACTTAAAATACTTTTAAAATGTTTACAGAAAAGAATATAATTGATCTCAAATAATAAATTTGTGACAATTATATATATATATATATTTACATAATAAACAAATTAATAGTATCAATTAAAAGCTTAATTCACTTGATTAAATGTTTAATTCAATTGATTAAACGTTTTATTCACTTGATTAAATTTTTAATAAAAGCTGATTTTATTTTTGATTAATGCTTTGATTGGCGAAAAATTTTGAAGAATTTTTCTTGTGTTTTCTTAGTAATTTATTTTTAAATTAGAAAAATCCTTTAAAGAATTTTATTTTTTCGAAATAAGTTAATAATTTTCCTTAAATTGCCTGGGATGTTAATTTTGTTAGAAGGTTAGAATAAGAACAATTTTTATTATTTATGATGTTTTTAATTGGCGTAATCCAAATTCAAGAAGTTTTTTTTACGAAACTAAGTTTTCTTTCTTTAACTACACGCGCTTTAAATTTAGCCCAAGAAATACTAAAACAAATGAAAAAAAATTTAATAAATAAATTTAATCAAGTTAATTTGCAAAACACTTAAATTTATATAAACACACACACATACACTTACAAACATACTTTTTGAAAATCATACAACACACTTAGAACATGATCGCTCTCAATTTGTTTAAACATCTCTTGGATAATCATAAAAATATCTACTACTGCCCACAAAATTTTTTTTTTTTAACTGTAGACACTAAGAAATTTAATATTTTTAGAAATTTTATTGTAATGTTTATTATTTTTTTTTTATTTTTTTTGTTAACTTTTACTTGCTTAATTTTTAAGAACGAATGAGACACCCTCTTGTGAGACTTTTACGAATTTTAGCTTGAAAACTAATGATGAGTATGATGACAGTGGCCCACATTTATTAAAAATTTTTTTTTTTGCTGTTTATCTCCACGAAAGGGGAGAGATTTTTTTTTGTTATTCGTAACGCAAAATTATATTTAATTTACGCGTTTAGTGATTTTGTTTTTAAGCTGTGATATTGTTCAAATTATAGAAGAAGATGCAAATGTGGATAGATTTCTGACGGAGACACTCACTCCGAACATATGGACCAAAGCTGAAATATGATTTAGTGATCAAACGTGTGTTTGAAATATAGTAAAGATTTAAACAGAATTATACTTCAACTGTAGGCAAAGTACCCTACAACTGGCAGATAAAGATAATTTGGTTTATTTATTAAATTTTGCAAATTATATTCTTAATTATTAGAAACAGGTTAGAGTCTCTAGCGGGAATTGAACCCGCAACCCCCGCACTTAGAGACTACACTGATAGAAAAGGCGTCATAAAGCTGATGTATTTTGACATCAGTACTATGACAAGTACTTTCGTTTTTTACCCCGTGACACTTTTCATCATTCTGCTGTCAGCCTTAACATCACTTGGCCAACTTGTTTTCAGGTGAAATTATGTCATAAATGGGATGAAACACCGGCATCACAGAAATGACAGATCGGAGTGAGTTTAATAAAAAATGTCATTAGTGCGATGACCCAGTTAAACTGTCATCAAATTGAGTCATTGAGATTGACTTAAGTGAAAGTGAAAGCAAATTATTATTTACTTACTCGTTCGTTGCACATGTTTGTTTCACTTTTGGTGTATTCTGCCCTATGTTAACAGAAGAACCCTCAGTTTTAAGACTCCAGCAGCATGGCCGATATGGTTTTCGTAATCATTCTACTTTGAAAATTGTATGTATCAAACTAAAAAGATTAAACAAAATAGAATATGGGAATTTTTGCTTCGAATTTTACTTTTTAAACATTAAAATAATGTTAATAATACACAAAATGTGACATCGAATCGATGTCACTTATTGATGCTTTTTGTAATAACAATGATGTAACAATTCTGATGTTAAGGCATCATCAATATGAAGATGCATTTTTCTATGAGTGTAGCTCACTTACAACTGGCCTGCCGAACACTTAAAAAATAATTTGATTTAAATTCATATTTAAGTCTTAAAAGTAAATCACATTTCTCCTAAGAACCAATAGTTTTAAGTTCCTCTCAATTTGTTTAACATCTCTCAGTAGTGATCACCCGCTAGTCGACCTCAACTTAACCCCGGCGGTTCGAAATTTTCTCACTGACTTATTTATTAGTTTTTCTGTTATTCGTTGTACAAATTTTTATTGCATCAACTCGGTACGAGTATAAGGAAATTTGATTGTATTTGAAAAGAAAAAAAAAAACTGAATTATACAAATAATACTCGCAATAATAATAATAATAATAATAATCATGAAAAAAGTCACTAAATAAGAAGAACTGTAACTGGTTACTCAAACTTAGTAGCGGTTGAGTGAACGAGTAGAACAAACGATCGGAAATAAAAAGCGGATTTAAAAAAAAACTAAAAAAAAGTTGTTTAAAAGAAAATGAACTGAAAAAAATTATACAACAAAAGGACTCTTAAGAAGATCCTTTTTAAAATAAATTAAAAGAGGCTTAAAGCCTCCATTGTTCTTGGAAAAACGGACGAAAATTAAGGAAAAAGTAATGAATATTAAAAAAAGTTGTCATTAAAAAATATAGAAAACAAAAGTAATTAAAAAAAGAGACAAAAAAAATTAAATTTTTGGTGCAAAAGTGAATGACAGCAAAAAATTATAAAAAAAAAATCCTCAAGAAGGACTCAAAGTGAAAAAACTGTATTTAAAAGAATATAAAGATGTACATAAGACTTTTTTAAACTACCTTAGCACTCAGAAATTTGTTTGATTTGTGATTAAGACTTATTGTGAACCAAAAACTTGCTCGAAATTCCTCCAAACGACCAAACAATTAGTCTCTCCTTATGAGAACTTATGAGAAACTCACTCTAAAAAGTTTTAAAAAATTTATAATTTCTAAAAAACTTTTCAAAGTTTTAAAGAATAAATTATTAAAAACTAATAATAATCAAAGTAATTTTTGGGAATATAAAATTTTCTCAATTAACAAGATTTAGTTTGTCGTGCTTAATTCCCAATTTTTATTCTTGATAAAAACACTGAAATTTATTGTTGATGGGATAAGCTGCGTATTTCACGGTTGCTTAGGCCAAATCATCAGGAAACTTCATCCAAAGACTAAAGAATATAATAAATGAAATAAAAACTAGACTTCCAAATGGAAATAAATATAAAAGACTATATTTTTACGTTGTTTGAAAGTTTCACTAAAATGATCCTTCGAATCTCACAGTTTCACTAAAGAGAAAATGTAAACAAACCCCTTAATGTGGCAATTACAAATATTGAAATAAAAGAACATTTGTAAAGGGTGGTCCAACCAAAACGCACGATATTAATTGTAAATAAAACAAAAAGTTTTCAGGGAATTATATTAATATTTTTAATTATTGAAGAAGGAGCTATGACAATTATGTGTGAAACAAACTGCTTGCCACGGCTTCGCTGGCATACCTCTATCCGATGGTCCATATTTTCAATGACTCTGTGACACAATTGAGGCTTAATGTCGTTATTGTGAAGAATTATATCATGATTTAGATCTTGGAATGTTCTTGGCTTATTGGCGTAAACTTTTTTTAAATATCCCCAAAGAAAGAAGTCCGACGGTGTCAAATCAGATGATCGTGCCGGCCAATTAACATCGCCACGACGTGAGATATCATGGTCAAAGAGCCATTGTTTCGTTGGCTGTATGGCAAGTGGCACCATACTGTTAGAACCACATGTGCTCTCACATGTGCATGAAATTGGCATACAATTCCTCCGATTGTGGACACATTTGATCGATTATACTGACCAAAAAAATTACGAAGTGCATGAAATGCATTTTGATTTGAACGCCCATTTCGTAAAAGGCTTAAACAATCTTAACGCGCTGCCCAATTGTGTACCTTTCCCTGGTTGGATTTGTCAAGCACTAAAACAAAGAAATTTAAAATTAAATTGGGAAAAACTTGACTTTAAGGTGTGACTCACAATTAATATCACGCATTATAGTTGGAGCACCCTTTAAAAAGCAGAACATAAAGTCCTTTATCAATCTCCAAGTTTAAAAACAGGAGCCAAATTATGGCATTCAAATCAGATGCCCATTGAAATTGTGTTTTTTAAATTGAACGACATTGAATGCCGTAATTTGGCGCCAGAGTTTCTGTATTTCTTTTCGAAATTGGTCCTTCGGATCTTGTATATTTTAAAATATGTAATTGATCCGACACATTAAAAATGTTTCTTTCAAAATTGGTCCTTCGAATCGAGTATCCTTTAAAGTATGTAATTGATCCGCAAAATTAAAAATTTTTCTTTATTCCACAAAAAACATTTTCCATTGAATTGCAATTTTTGCCGGGAAATATATATTTTTTTATTATTCGGTCCTTCGAACCCATGAAGACTAAAATTACAAATAAAGTAAAAATTTAGATATTTCTACTCCAAAACTGGTCCTTCGAGTTCAATATTCTTAGTGAAAAATATTGTTAAAATCTTCTAAAAATAGTAATAATTTTTTTTTTTAAATCTTGATCCTTCGAACCCATTTATTATATTTAAAATCAAAACGATGGAAAAAACCAGAAATTGAAAAAATCTACAAGGTAGAGGATTTTAACTAAAAAAATCTCAAAATAAAATGAAATTTTATGCCACCGCTTTCTACATTATTCATACTGAAATCTGATTGAATAAAGTTTTTATAATAAAGCAAGGCCGCAAATTGTATATTCAAACAAATATCAGGATTTGTTAAAGACTGTAGTCTTAAATATATCAAAAGCTCCAACCGAATAATATATGAAAAAGCTAAAATATTCCAGAGTTTTTAACAATTTTCCTAAAACTTCTTAAAAAACTACTGACAAAAAAAATATCTCATTAAAAAACCTGTGCAAAAAATGTCCCTCAAAATGAATGTCGACGAAGTGCGCACGAATCTCCAACGTTTTGGTTGGCCCGATTATTTGGTGTTCATTCTTATGCTGGCCAGCTGTGCCCTTATTGGAGTCTTTTTCGCCCTTAAAATGCGCAAAAAGTCCCAACTAAATCGTCAGCAAAGCAATAAAGATGCGGAAGATGATTATTTGGTGGGCGGACGTAAAATGTCAATATTCCCCATAACAATGTCATTGATATCAAGGTAATGAAACGAAAGCAAAATTAACAAATAATTTTCTAATAAATCATATTACAACACCCACTTGTGCAACTCTTGTAATGAAAACTAGTTGAAAATGCAAAAGAAAAAACTTTTCAGGATAAATTAAACGTAACAATCTTTTAAGTGAAATTAGTTTAGCGATGATGACAAGATGATACTTTGCGATACTTTGTTCTTTATTAAATTTCCAAAGGTCACAAACAAACATTTCTTTAAATTCTTTTTGTTTGAAAGCAGTTGGACAGAAAATAAATCTTAGTTTACACTTTTTTTTATCGTGACATTTGAACACTTTTTGAAAATTAAAGTACTACTTATACACAAACTAATAGCGTATAAGTAGTGTTTAATTTTCATGCAACTGTTTTTGTTGTAGCTACTTTTTCAATTATCTACCTTCAAAAAAAAAAAATAATAAAAACGAAACGATTTTTAGCGGGCATCACAGCAAGAGTGAGTTTTCTGAGTACGCTACAGTGAAATAAAATAATGTTTGTTTGAAGTTGATTCTAACACCTCTAAATAATTTTTTTTTTTAATACGCTTATGCTCGTATGTAGTTCATACAAAAAGTATTCTTATACTAAAAGTATTTTTATACTTAAAAAATTCTTACACTAAAAGTTTTCTTATACTAAAAGTATTCTTATTCTAAAAGTATTCTTATACAAAAAGTATTCTTATGCTAAAAGTATATACATATGTATGTATGTAGTTTCAATGCTTTAAAGTCGTACTCTTATACTACTTAAATTATATTGTTATGCTGTCCTAATACTTCTTAAATAAGTACGCTATTAACACTATGTTTATACTTTCAGTTTATGCAAATATTTCAACATTATTTCATTATACTCTTATACTTTTGTACTTTTTTTTTAAATATTGCACCTATACATATGCCACTTATAGCCTTTGTACTTGTTATATATCTCATACTGCTTATTTAACATAAACTTTTTAAATCACTTACACATGTTATACTGCTTATACTTCTTCAAATTATATTTTAACCACTTATACATTTTATCCTTCTTACACTACTTAAAATTTTTTTAAATCATTAGCACCATTTATATTTATTAGATATATAGTAAATTTATACAACTTTCATATCATGAAGTACTTTAAAGTTTTATACTGCATATGCTTTTTAGAATACATTTGTAATTCTTGTGCTTTTTAATCTACTAAGAATTTCAAGTAGTACGAGAAAAAAACCTCTAGTTTTTAGTAAACATTTATACAATTATAAGTCGTATAAGAAAAGGGATGTGTTAGTAATATATAATTTTATATACATCCTTTATAAGCTGTATACTGATGTGTGAGTCTTTCAACTGAATTGATGCTTGGCTACACACTTCATCAACTGAATTGAAAGATTTTAAATTAATTTTAAAAATTAATGAAATAAAATACAATTTTTAAAATACTTAACTTTCTTTACAACTACAAACATTCATTTTGACAGCTGGTCAAGAGACTGAAGCACGCACAGTACAATCGAATTGAAAGACTTAGTAGTCAACTTGAAAAATCTAAATCTTTTGATTTTTCTTCAACCAACTCGACAACCGTCAAACTAATCAATTGACAAAGGCAACTTAGTTGACAATTGAATTGAATCGTGTATGGTCTGCTTTACACATCAGTATACAGCTTCTAAAGGATGTATATAAAATCATATATTACTAACACATCCCTTTTCTTATACGACTTATAATCGTATAAATGTTTACTAAAAACTAGAGGTTTTTTTCTCGTACTACTTGAAATTCTTATAAATCTTATATGAAATAAAAATACTACTACCACTATTTAAAGTTCTAATACTATTTATACATCTAAAAAAGGTTTACTACTTATACACATTTTGTACTGACTATACGTCTTACAGCTTTAATAAAACGTAGGCAATTTTTTACTATTTATACTTCAATGTATACTATCTTATACTTTTGTACAGTTCCAACTTTGATAAGAGTAAAACACATTAAAGGAGGTAAAGTTGTATAACTGAAATAAGTTCAAACTCTTATACTAGTAAAGCACATTAAAGGTGTATAAGTGGAATAATTTTTGTAATTTTTAATATCCCTTGTGCATTATAATATTCTTTTACAATTGAAACTCTTATATAATTTTTCTTTTTTACCACTTCAGATATATAGTCAGATAGTCTCATTTTTTATTACAATTATTTACCACTTAAGACGTATAGTCATGTACAGCACATATAAGTGGAATGCTTTTTGTTATTTTTTTTTATTGCAATTGAAACTCGTATACGCTTTATATTTCTTATATTTAAGTTGTATAAAATAATTTACTGTTAAAGCACTTATGCTCGTAAAACACATTAAAGGTGTATAAGTCAAATACCTTTTGTAATTCTTAGGAACTCTTGAGCATTAAATTATTCTTTTACAATTGAATCTTTTATATTACTTATACAAATGGTTACGCTTATGCTTTTTTTCTTATTTACCACTTTAGATTTATAGTCATGTATAGAACATATAAGTGGAATGTTTTGTGTAATTTTTTATTACAATTGAAACTCGTATACTATTTCTACTTCTTATATTTAAGTTGTATAATATAATTTACTGTTAGAACTCTTATACTTGTCGAACACATTAAAGGTAAATAAATGAAATAATTTTTGTAAATTTAAGTACTTCTTGTGCATTATAATATGCTCTCACAATTAAAACTCTTATATTTCTTACACAATAGGTTCTGCTTTTTCTCTTCTTTACAACTTAAGATCTCTGGTCAGGTATAGAGTATATAAGTGGATAAAATTCAAACTCTTTAACTACATACATAAATGATTCTGTTAATTAAATTTAATTATTATTTTTTATACATACATCAAACTTATAATTTAAAAAAATTTTATAGTCATATAACACATATAAGAGCAAAAAAAAAACTCTTATATTACTTACACAAATGATTCTTTTACTTTTTTCATAGTAATATAACACGTATAAGAGTAAATGAACTCTTAAACTACTTACATAAATGATTCTTTTTATTAAATTAAATCTTTTTTTTATAAAAACATTAATACTTTTATACAACTTTTTTCAGTTATATATTACGTATAATTGTAAAAATATGTATATTAGTTTGTCATTTCGCTGGCTCAATATTACATGGTTCTATGTGCAATAGCAAAGATATAGATAAAATCAAGTTTTTAATTTCTTATTTTTTCCTTTCTTAACTAAATATAGGCAAATTATATTTAACATGCATCTTTGATATTCCAACTTACTATGTAGGCAATATTTGATTTTTCGAATTTATAATAAAATTTTTTTTATAACTTGAAAGTAATGACTTAAAATTACAATTATCAAAAGCTTTTTTTAGAAGTGGTAGTTTTATGGGAGCTTTGGACAAATATGTAACGATACCAATTGAACTTGGTAACCTGATTTAAGTAGCAATTAAATATTTTAAGGCTAAATTCAATCTCAAAACCAACATAATACAATTATGAAAGTATAGTGGGCCCAGCCTGATACCCTACAGCACAGTTTATAAATACACAATTTCGAGATTATACCCTATTTGGGACCCATTGGCCAATCATGGACCCGGCAAAACAGAATTGCGTTTTCAGGCTAAGATTAAAGTAAGAGATCCTTATGCCGAAAACTAATTAAATACCAACATCGATATGAAATTGGTTCATCTGAAAGCGATTTTGGAGAGGGACTTATATTGGACCCTTAGTCAATTTTGGATCTACCAGCACAAAATTTTGGCATGACTAGTAGCTTATATAAATATATAAAAATAATAAGGAAGTAATGATATTTAAATCGTTTTTCGGGAGTAGTATTTATGTGGAGTTTATAGTCAAATATGGGCGGATTCCAATTAAACCTAAATACCAGCATAATGAAATGATTGATGAGCTCATAGACTCTATGCTGCATGGGGAATATCTGAAATAATGAACCGATTCCCACCATTTTCAATATATACGAAATTTCATCAAATTATGAACCTTGAAAATTGCGACCTGTACTTGCCTGTCAGCTGGACGGACGTACATCGTTAGATCGATTTAGAAATTCAAAGTGAAAATTATATACAGACTTAATATGTTTACGTGTTACACACATCCCCACAAGCTCGTAATACCCTGTGCACGCAAAGAAGTTTTGGAAAATACGCTTAAACGTTATTATCTATGTTCTATGTAGCACATTTAACTTTGTTGCTGAAGTTTTGGTCACATGTGACATACAACTATGAAACACTCTTGTTTAAGCTATCCAAGGACGTGCTGGTGTCTCTGAATCAACACTAAAAGTTGTAAATTGTCCCATATGACCTAAAAACGCTTAAACGTTATTATCTAGGTTTTATGTATCACATTTAACTTTGTTGCTGAACTTTTGATCATATGTGGCATAAAACTGTGCAACACTCTTGTTTGAGCTGTCCAAGAACGTAGATTGTTAATTGTCCCATGTGACCTAAAAACTCTTAGACGTTTTTATCTATGTTTTATGTAGCACATTTAACTTTGTTGCTGAACTTTTGGTCACATGTGACATACAACTATGAAACACTCTTGTTTAAGCTGTCCAAGGACGTGCTGGCTTCTCTGAATTAACACTTAAAGTTGTCATTGTCCCATATGTCCCAAAAACAATAATATAAAATGTTACATACAACCTTGTTTTAATAAGCCAGCGATTTGTAGTCTAATTTTAAGTCATAAAGGCAGTTAATTTTACATGTTAGTCACTGCTGGCTCTACTATTTCTCATTTATATTTCAATTTTACTTTTACTTACAAAGAATAGTCTCCTATTTTATCTTTAACTCAAAGATTTTCCTCTTTCACAAAACAAGAAAAATCAAAAATTTCGCATTACATATATTGTATTTGCGTCCAGACCAGTCATACCAAATTATGAAATTGTATTATGTAAATTTCATTGTTGTGTAAATATTTAGTTTCAATTTTGCTTCAATCTTAATTATAACTAATAAATTTGTGGCATCTTAAAAGAAATTGACAAAAAAAAAAAATAACAAAATAAGACGAAATAATAAGACGCTCAATAAATCAGACACACAAAAATCGCTAAATGACTATAAATATGTATAACAAAAATTTTATAAATATCGAGAAAAGATGATAAAAAGTGATTATGGAAAAATCTATTTATATATTAAGTGTAGATTAAAATTCGTTTCCTAAAACCAGAGATTTAATAAAAATATATTAAAAAAAAAACTAATTCAAATGAATTAAAAAAAAACATGTAACAGTAATTATATGAAAAGCTGTTTTTTTCTAGATTTCATTTAAAAACTCAGGGAATCTTTCATGTTCTAGTGTATTTTCCCACACCAATGAATTTGTCAACAGCCAGAAATAAATTAATTTTATTATTAAAACTATAAATGCATTTTTCTAACAAATAACAATTTATGGGACTTTTTTTTTATTTGCTACACAAAAAACTACATCTGAGATAGATATTTATTTAATAAGATTTTTTTTTTTCAAATTAAGACACGTAGAACTAAAAAAAAAATTTCAATAAAAATTCTAGTTCAAAACTATTTAAATTCACATTAAAACACGTGCTAAAATTGAGTAGAAAACAATAAATTTTAAGGGAATTACACAAGTAGAAAAAATTTCAAATCAATTTTGCTTACAAGAGTTGCCAGTTCAATTCAATCAAAATGAAAGAGGAAAATTTCAAAATAGTATTTAAATATTTTCAGCTTTATATCTGGCATCACTTTGCTGGGAACCCCTACCGAAGTGTATTTGTATGGCACCCAATATTTGTATATTATCGGGTCCATGATAATTATGGGCCTTTTAATGCATTATTTCTATTTGCCAGTTTATCATGAACTTAAATTAATATCGACTTATCAAGTGAGTAATTTTTTGTTATTCATTATGAAAATAACATCATGTTTTCATGGGACTTAAATCACGCTTTTTAGACTAAAAATCTTGTTGATATATGAAAAATATACTTATAAGTTCCTGACTTTGGACTAAAATATAGAAGAGAGACTGTACACAGAAAAAAATAAAAATTTATTTCTATTAAAAAATTTGTAAAATTAATTAAAAAATGGTTTTAACTTGCACCAGTAAAGGCTAGTTTACACGGTAATACAATGTATTACGACTTTGTAGAATCAAAATAATTCTCTCCGTGCTTAAAAGAAAAAAATAAAAATCTGTTGTAAGTATAGTTCATGTTTACACGGATGGTATAAGTAAAATCAAAAATAATAACAAAAAAGCAGATGGTTGCAGTTTTACAATTTTAACAAGAACAACATGAACATTTCCTGAGTTGTTTTTGTAATTGTATAAAAATGCTACCACCTTCAATATACTCTGTTAAAATACACCTCTGGTGTGATGAGAATACATAAGTTGCTAGAATGGTTTAGAAAAAAACCATTTACCGACCGCCTGTCAGATTTTGTATTCTCTTTTGCTCAATACATTTTGCTTTTACATGATATGATTTTTCTCATAAACATCATGTCGTAATACAATGTATTACCGTATAAACTAGCCTTAAACAAATTAATAGTATCAATTAAATATTTTTTGTTAAATCAGAACATTTTCTAAAGTAATGTTATTGATATAAGTTAACGTTTAAATTTTTTTATTAAACCTGATTTCATTTTGATTAGTTCTTAAGTTAAGTTAAGATTGGTGAGAATTTTTTCTGTGTACTGCCGAGTAAAGTACATACTACACCATAATATACTAAATACTACACTATAAACTACAGTATAAATAGAATAAAATGCAAGACACAAGCCTATAAACAGTACTATAGAAAATCCTTTTATTAAACTATAGAATAGACAATACTACAGAGCATAGAAATACACTAAATTATACACTATAAAATACACTAAATACAACATTATAAATATAATAAAATGCAAGCCACAAAGACACAAATCTTTCAAACGGTACTGTAGACAAACCTTTTATAAAACTATAGAATAGACAATACTACAGAGCAGATAATTACACTAATTTCTACACTATAAAATACACTATAGACAAGACATAAGCAAAAACTGCGAGCAAGACTGCAGCAGGACTATCAACAAAACCAAGAACAAGACTACATACAAGACGATTCTTTCAACTATAGGTAAGAATAAAAGCAAAACTACAACGTAAACTTTGAACAAGGCTAGAGGCATACATTTAATAAGATTAAAGATAAGATCAGCCTACATGCAGGACTATTCATAAGACTATTGAGCAAGTCTATGAACAAAAATATATATATTGCACTTTAGACAACACTATTGACAAAACAATAGATAAGAGTATAGACAATAATATGGAAAATAATATGTCAAAAACTACTAAAAAGTCTTAAGACAAGTCTACAGACAAGAATACATATACATAAAGAAGGCTATTAATAGAACAATATCCAAGACTATAGCAAAGACACAAGCTATAAATGGTACTATAGACAAACTTTTAATAAAACTATAGAATAGACAACACTACAGAGCAACGGAAATACACTAAATGCTACTTTATAGTGTACACTTGAGCGAATTAAAAAAAGTGATTTTGTTACCCTTCTGCTTCAAAAACTATTTTCGATGATACCAAATATTATTTATGTCGTCTTGAAGCAAAGTACAAACAAATTCAAAAAACTGAAAAAAATACCTTTTTTAAAAATGGTCCAGTTACAGATGGTCAACGCTAGAACCAAAATATTTTGGGAATCATCATAAAAGATATCAAACTTTATTTTCAGAGGGGTAACATAATCACCTTTTCAGCTCCATGACTATGACTATAGGCTATAGGCAAGACTATAAGCAAAACTCTGCACCAAACTATAAGCAAATTTTTGAGCAAAACTGTAGACATGCATTTGCAAGGGTCTAAAAATAAGATTAGCTTACAGGCAGTGCACACTACATACTACGCCAGGAGATACACTAAATGATACACCATAAACTACACTATAGAGAAAACATCAGCAAAAACTGCCAACAAGACTACAGCTATCAACAAAACCACGAACAAGACTACAGACAAGACTATGAACAATTCTATAGACATGACTATAGGCAAGGCTATAAGCAAAACTATGCATCAAACTATAAGCAAATTTTTAAACAAGACCGTACCCATGCATTTGGCAGGGGCTAAAAATATTATTAGCGTGCAGGCAGGATTAAAAATTAATATATGTACAAGATTATGCAGAAGACTTTAGATTGGACTATGAACAGAACTATATATGTATAAAAAGACTAATCTCAGTCTATGAATAATACTATAGCCAACTCTGTAGACAAGACTTCATATATAGAAGACTTAAGGCAGGACCATATGCAAAGACTAAAAATAGTGCTACATGCAAATCTATGCCCAAGACTGTAGGCATGACAACAGACAAGATTATGGACAGTACTAAAGACCAAAATGAACAATAAAACTAAAGAAATGACTGCAGACTATACCATATAAATATAAGACTATAGACAAAACAACAACTTTAGTCGACAAAATTGCTGACGAAACTTTAGAACTCAAATTTAAAAAATAGACTATTAACTAGACCATGAAGTAGGTTTCGAACACGTCTTTAGAGTAGAATACGATCTTTTCTACAAAGTTGACTAAGAACTCTTCTGAAATATTGCTCATACTATAGACTATACTTCTGACTACTATGGATTAAACTATAATAAAGCCAATACTATGCATATACACTAAATACGATATACACTAGTTTATACACTAGACTTTAAGCCTGACTGTAAAGTGTGTAAACTTTGTTTTTATCTAAACTATAAACTAGACTATTTTCTATCCAACAAACTTTATTAGAATAAAGTCTATGGACTAAACTATAATATAGTCAATACTATACATATACACTAAATACGATTTACACTAGTTTATACACTAGACTATGATTTTTTCCATTGAGTTGACTGAGAACTTAGCTATAGAGTAGAGTGTAAACTTTGTTTTTATCTAAACTATAAACTAGACTATTTGCTAGCCAACAAACTATATTAGAATAAAGTTCAAATTAACTGTACACTAGAATTTTTACCCAACTATAGCCTTATCTAGAGTAGTTAATGGACTAAACAGTAGACCAAATGGTTCTCATCTGTCATACTTATCATAAACTTTAAATATTTTCTTTATAAAAAATGTCTTTGCTATCCCTGTGCAGTATTTAGAATCTCGTTTTGATAGAAAAGTCAGACTATTCGGCTCCATACTTTTCCTATGCGGCACGGTAAGTCTTTTTTGCTTTTGATAGCAATAAATTATAGAAACTTTAAATTTTAATTAAAAAAAAATCACAGATGTTGTGGCTGCCCATAGTGATTTATGTGCCCGCTTTAGCTTTTAATCAAGCCACTGGAACTAATATACACTTCATAACTCCGATGGTGTGTTTAGTGTGTATATTTTACACCTGTGTGGTGAGTTTTGAAATACACCTAAGAAACAAAATAATTTTCAATAAATTTGCTTATATTCCAGGGCGGCTTAAAAGCAGTGGTGTGGACTGATGTTGTACAAACCTTAATCATGTGTGGTGCCATGTGTTTGATAATGATTAAGGGAACCATTGACATTGGTGGACCTGGGGTGGTGTTTCAAAAAGCTATGGATAGTGGCAGAATAGAGCCGCCTAAGTGGGTTATGCGAAATATTTAATTTATTATCTTTTTTCAATTTACACTGTTTTGGGGTTTTCCAGTTTTACCTTTGATATTACCGAACGTTATACTGTATACTCGCTGGTTATTGGTGGAGTTCCTCACTGGCTAAAATCGAATGCCATTAATCAGAACATGATCCAACGTTATTTGTCTTTGCCTACTTTAAAAAAGGCCCAAAGCGCTATTTGGTATTTTATATCGGGAGTGGTAATATTTTTGGTTATATGTGGTTATAGTGGCTTACTGATCTATGCAACGTACTCAGATTGTGATCCTTTGGAGACTAAAGTAAACATTTTTTTAAGGTTTTTCCTTTTTTAAGTACATATTTAATTTTTAGCTCGCCAAACGCAATGACCAATTGTTGCCTTTGTTGGTAATGGAAACGTTGGGAGATTATCCCGGCTTGCCAGGTCTTTTCGTTGCAGGAGTTTTTAGTGCTGCCTTGTCTTCCCTATCTACGGGCTTAAACTCCATGTCGGCGGTTATTTTGGAAGACTTTTTCAAATTGTTCGCCAGTGAACCTTTAACCAAAAGACAAACTTCATTAATAATGCGTTTAGTAGTGGTAGTGTTTGGCGCTCTCTGCGTATGTCTGGTATTTGTAGTGGAACACATGGGCACTGTTTTACAGCTAAGTATTACGCTTTCGTCGGTGGCCAATGGTCCTTTACTGGGAATATTTACCTTAGGCGTAATGATACCCTGGGTGGGAGAGATTGTAAGTAAAGTGTTAAATTATATTTAAAGGAGTTGGTTTTAAATCATAATTTAGGGAGCTTTAGTGGGCGGGTGCACAGGCCTCATGTTTATGGCCTGGATGTGTCTAAAGGCTCAGTTGGATAAGATCAGTGGTGCTGTGGTATATGTGCGTAAGCCTTATACAATATCGGGCTGTAATTATACTTTCCCTGATATGGCCGCTCTGAATTTGGTGGCTGAAAAAGTTACAGATACTCTAGAAGAGACCAGGTTTGGATAGAATTTAGGAATTGAAAACTAAAAAAATTGCTCTAATTAATTCTTAAATAATTTCAGTGATACTCCCTTTAAAATCTACAATATCTCATATCTCTACTACACCATGGTTGGAGCTTTAGTCACAATTTTAGTCGCTTTATTCGTAAGCTTTTGTTTGGGCTTTAACAGCCTAAAAAGTGTGGATACCAAGCTTTTGTCGCCTTTTGTAAGACGTTGGATGGAGCGCCGGCAATTGGATAAACCTATTATTTATACCTCGACGGATCCTAAACTGACAAATGGAAATTTCCAGACGATAAAGGAAACAAAAACGTAAATTTTTTTGTATTTTTTAATGTTAAATTAGTTATATTAGTTTTATTTTTTTTTTTTTTTAATAAATAAATGGAGTTCCTTGTCTCGAAAGAATATTTTATAAGAAAACAAAACTTTAAAATAAACTATGTTAGTTTAAAGAATATTAATTTTAAGTTAAATTATAAAAAAAATAAAATAATTAATAACTAAAATGTACACAAAATAAAAAGCTTTCAACGGAAACAAGCTTTTTAAAACTTTGTTAAAAAGTAAACAGTTCTGATAAATTCTCATTGCTTTATCTTAAAATAAAATAAATAATAATAAAAGCTTTATAAAAGCTTCTGAAAAACTTTAATAAGAATATCTTAATAAATAATTTTCTGAAATAAAGTTTTTTTAAGACAAAAGCTTTAGAAAACGCTTTACAAAATTTATTAAATATATAAAATTTTTTTAAGACAAAATCTTTAGAAAAAGCTTTAAAAAATTTATTTAATATATATGGGGGATTTCATGTCAAGTGACCCAATTTTGAAATCGATGTCTTCCGATTTGGATGAAATTTGCACCAAGGTTAGTCCTATTGGATAGTAGTTTAGACACAAATTTTCAACAAGATCGGTCTAAAAGTTTCTGAGTTAGTGGGGGTCAAAATTTGACATTTTGGCCATACAGGTGTTCTTTCTTATCCATGTAACTTATTACCTATTGGTGTTAGCAAAATTTGTCCCAAGTAGCTTCGATAGCTATTTGATCCATCTTTTGAAAAAAATTTTTTTTGTTTTTTTTAAAAATTTTTTTTATTTTTTTTTTTTAAATTTAAAACTTTTTTTTATTTTTTTTTTAGCGGGAATGTTTTTTTTTTTTTTTTTTTTGTTCAAAAGAAAGCTTATGTCTTTTCCTTTAAGGTAGTTTTGGTCCCTTTTTGGGATGCGAGCGGCTTATGTATAAAAAAAAATAATTTCTAACTCTAGACAAGGGTTTTTCAATTTTTAGCATATGCAGTGTTCTTTCTCATCCATTTAACTTATTACCTATTAGTGTTAGCAGAATTTGTCCCAAGTAGCTTCAATAGCTATTTGATCAATATTCTGAAAAATTTTTTTTTTGTTTTTTTAAAACTTTTTTTTTTAATTTTAAATTTTTTTTTTAAATGTAAAATTTTTTTTTTATATTTTTTTTATCCGGAAGGTTTTTTTTTTTTTTTTTTTTTGTTCAAAAGAAAGCTTAGGTCTTTTCCTTTAAGGTAGTTTTGGTCCCTTTTTGGGAAGGATGCGAGCGGCTTATGTATAAAAAAAAATTATTTCTAACTCTAGACAAGGGTTTTTCAATTTTTAGCATGTGCAGTGTTCTTTCTCATCCATTAAACTTATTACCTATTAGTGTTAGCAGAATTTGTCCCAAGTAGCTTCGATAGCTATTTGATCAATATTCTGAAATTTTTTTTTTTTGTTTTTTTAAAACTTTTTTTTTAAATTTAAAATTTTTTTTTAAATGTAAATTTTTTTTTTTTATATTTTTTTTTATCCGGAATGTTTTTTTTTTTTTTTTTTTTTGTTCAAAAGAAAGCTTATGTCTTACCCTTTAAGGTAGTTTTGGTCGCTTTTTGGGATGCGAGTGGCTTATGTATAAAAAAAATTATTTCTAACTCTAGACGAGGGTTTTTAAATTTTTAGCATATGCACTATTTTGAATTTTTTCCTATTTGTGTTTAAGTGTTTCTAAAGCCTTAAAAATAAAACGTTTGCAAAGAAACTAGACAAATTAACCTTTCCGACGGTATGTTACAAACCCAATTACTATTTTATACCTTCGATACTATAATGCCCACAATATGTTAATCCCAGGAATAAAATCACTTTTTTTCTGTGGAAATGTTGACAAATTAAATTCTTTTTATTAATTTGTAATAATAATTAAATTAATATATAATTATAATAATAATAATTTCTAATAATAATAATAAAAAGATAAAGATAAATAATTTAATAAAATTTATGTAGGAAAAATTAAAAAAAGAATTATTTGTCAACAGAAAAAAGTGATTTTATTCCTGGGATTAACATATTGTGGGCATTATAGTATCGAAGGTATAAAATAATAATTGGGTTTGTAACATACCGTCGGAAAGGTTAATTTGTCTAGTTTCTTTGCAAACGTTTTATTTTTAAGGCTTTAGAAACACTTAAACACAAATAGGAAAAAATTCAAAATAGTGCATATGCTAAAAATTTAAAAACCCTCGTCTAGAGTTAGAAATAATTTTTTTTATACATAAGCCACTCGCATCCCACAAAGCGACCAAAACTACCTTAAAGGGTAAGACATAAGCTTTCTTTTGAACAAAAAAAAAAAAAAAAAAAAAACATTCCGGATAAAAAAAAATATAAAAAAAAAAAATTTACATTTAAAAAAAAAATTTTAAATTTAAAAAAAAAAGTTTTAAAAAAACAAAAAAAAAAATTTTCAGAATATTGATCAAATAGCTATCGAAGCTACTTGGGACAAATTCTGCTAACACTAATAGGTAATAAGTTAAATGGATGAGAAAGAACACTGCATATGCTAAAAATTTAAAAACCCTTGTCTAGAGTTAGAAATTATTTTTTTTTATACATAAGCCACTCGCATCCCAAAAAGGGACCAAAACTACCTTAAAGGAAAAGACATAAGCTTTCTTTTGAACAAAAAAAAAAAAAAAAAAAACATACCCGCTAAAAAAAAAATAAAAAAAAGTTTTAAATTTAAAAAAAAAAAATAAAAAAAATTTTTAAAAAAAACAAAAAAAATTTTTTTCAAAAGATGGATCAAATAGCTATCGAAGCTACTTGGGACAAATTTTGCTAACACCAATAGGTAATAAGTTACATGGATAAGAAAGAACACCTGTATGGCCAAAATGTCAAATTTTGACCCCCACTAACTCAGAAACTTTTACACCGATCTTGTTGAAAATTTGTGTCTAAACTACTATCCAATAGGACTAACCTTGGTGCAAATTTCATCCAAATCGGAAGACATCGATTTCAAAATTGGGTCACTTGACATGAAATCCCCCATATGTATTATGTAAAAAAAATTGAGATAGTACTTGTTATAGAAAAGTTAAAAATTTGTATGGTTTCTAAAAAGCTTGGTAAATATAAAATAAGAGTTTTTAATCAAAGCTGTTCAAACTTATTAAGCTTCTAAATTTTGAATATGACACAAAACTTTATCTCGAAAGTTCTTTTAATTGCCTAAAAAGCTTTTATTTATATATAACATTTTTTTTTATTTTTTAAAACTTTTATTTTGAAATTCAATAAAAATTGTATGAAAAGTTTTGTAAAGCTGTTTTAAGATTTTTATTACTGAAAGCTTTTACAGGTAGAGCATTTACAAAAACGTTTTTTGATTTGCCAACAAAAGCTTTGCAAAGTTGTTGAATTAGTTATAAGATTGTTATTACTTTCAGCTTTAACATGTAGAGCATTAACAAAACGGCTTTTTTAATTTGTTAACAAAAGCTTTTTGTTAAAGATTTTAAATTATAGTTTTTTGTTAGAGCGGTTTTCTTAAATTATAATAATAAATTTTCGACCTAATATATGTAAGTAAAAAAAAAAAACTTTTTGTACAAGCTTTTTACAACTATGGGTCCAACTATATTCATAAGCTTGCTTAAGGCTAGTTTACACTATCACACAAGTCTAACGTATTCCATAATACTTTGTAAGAAAGAAATCTAATGAGTTTTGTTGCGACTGTCAAAAAATCTAATTCAACATAACAGTTTCTATTCACACTATCACACATGAACATGCTTTTGTTAAAACGCAACCCTGATCAAATGAAAAGTATTAATGTTTTGAAAAATTTCAAAAAATTATAAAGTCGTATGGGATCAAATTGTTGTCAAATTGTTTTTCGTAATATTTGTCATTTTCATGATACATTGCATTCACACTATCACACACTCATATTACTTGAGTTTTTGACATGTATTAATACAAAGTACAATAGTGTAAACTAGCCTTTAAGCTTCTGTCAAAAGTTAACAAAAAGCCTTTTAAAACGCATTAAAAAAACAAAATCCAAAAACATTTGATTCCGTAAGGAAAGTGCGATCAGTTTCGCACTTTCCTTAAGCAAATGACAGATTCATAGAATTTAACAAAGAGATTCCTTAAGTTCAATATGCTTTGACTCATTTGATTTACATGCATTCGCACAGTGGTTTAAGCATATTAAACATTTCCAGAAGGAAAAAGCAGAAGCTTATAGGCCTTCTAAAAGGCCTCCTTGCAACATTTCAACTTTATTTTTAATTTACACGGCGTGTTATTGAAGACTTTGGCCTTGCCCTCTTGAATCTACTTAGAAGGCTTTAAGAAATAATTAAGAATTAAACTTTTTTTTAGCAAAGTTGTTTTTACTTATAAGAATTTAAAGAGAGAATTTAAAAAAAATTGAAAAGTAATTCTCACATAACCACTTACTACTTGAACGACTTTGACATTCCTTATCTTGGAAAGGTAGTTTAAGTTTGTAGAATATTTTATAAAAGACCTTTTTAAAGAAGGCAGAGTGATTACTCATTTCACTAAGAATGCAGTTTTAGACCCTCTTAAAGGCCTGAAAAGTAGAAGCTTTTGTAATTCTTCACTCTAAGTTTTTAGTATATTTTCCTCTTCTTTGGAAAACTTTTCGTCAAAATTTCAAAATGAACTTTTCCGCGAATGATTAGAAAGAAGTGCTATTCTCTTTTCTTTTGTCTTAATAATAACAAAAAAAACGCAACCCCAACATCAAATATTCTTCTCATGAGTTCTTTAAGGAAAAAAAAGCACAACAAGTGTTAGAAACAAAAAACAAATAAAAAAAGGACACACAACTCAAACAAAGTCCTTAAAGTATACAAAACAACAACAATAAAGAAGTGGCAATATCCTTGTATATTTTTCTCCTTGTTTCTTTTTTTATTATTATTATTATTATGAACCCTAAACAGCAACCATGTGATGATGATAAAGATGATGGGGAAGCAACATTTGGTGGTCACTTCTTAAGATGTATTGCCACTTGTGAGTAGTTGTGGGGCACTCAACAAAAAGCATAAAAAATAAAAAGAAGAAGAAAAAAATCATAAGGGTGGCATAAGTATAAAATTGGCACAAGCGCTTGGCCAAACCTCAACAATGTTTTATAACCAACCACCTCCTTCCTTTCTTCGCTTTGCCAGCCTTTTTTTAGCAATAGGGAAGGAGGGGTGTTGCTAAAAATTTACAACATATTGTGGTCTATTTTAAAACTTAACTCCTTCTAATAGAAAAAAAACTATGGTATGGGCTTTACCATTTTTTTTTTTAGATTTTGGGTTAAAAAATTCTAAAAAAAAATCTTGGAAAATAAGAAAGAAAATAAAAGGTTTAAAAGAAAAGTTTTTCATTTGTAGTTTGTTTTAGAAGCAGAAAAAAAGAAAAGAATTACAAATGTTTTTAAAAAACTAGCGAATAAAAATGAAAAACTTTTTACTTCGAAATGCAATAAATGCTTAAAAGGATTTATCATCTAAGAAAAATTTTCAATGTATTTTTTTTTTTTTAAGAAAATATATAAAAAAAAATATAATAAAAACGACTGATTTTTTTAAGAAACCAACAAGGGTGAAATTTACGCCATTAAGAAAAAAAGGTGAAAGCGAGGATAAAAACCTAAATTATTCGAAGGTACTGAAATATTGACTTAATTATAACTTTAATTGTAGTCTAGTCTATAGCCTTGGATATAGTTCAATCTATAGCCTAGCCTATAAAATAGCATGTATTCTTGCTTATAAAGCCTGGCTTAAAGACTTGTCTACAGTCCTGCCCATAGTAAAATTTTTAGTCTTATCTAAAGTCTAGTGTACAGTCTTACGTTAAGGCCAGTCTGCACTCGCGCCTATAATAAAATGTATACACTGAAAAAACAAAATAATGCATCCCAAAACAGGATTGACTTAATAAAAAGTGAGAAAAATTAATTACAAACTGTGCTTGATTCGAGAATTTCTAAGACGGTTAATCTTGATTCGGTCTTGAAATAGTCCGAAAGTAAGATTAGATTGATTCTAACCTTAACACTTACCTTACAGAGCCAGAGAGCGTATTATTATTTTACTTACCCGCTACACCAGTTTATTTCACTTTTGCTGTTTAAAAAATAATTCTCAATTATAAGGCATCAGCAGCATGGCCGATATGGTTTTCGTAATCAATCTACTTTAAAAATATATCTAATTAATTTAAAAAATAGAAAATGGGAATTATTGCTTCTTATTTTACTTTTTAAACATGAAAATAATCTATATTTTTCTTCTTTTACTGCTGTTGTTGTGTCTATAACAAACTTTTGTAAAAACACGCGTATGCACGCATAATAGTTTTCGAAATTTATCCCATTTTGGATTGTTTTAATTACTTTTAATTGTTATACGTACTTAAATTTTTGAGTACGATTCGTACTAAAGTAAGTACTACAAAAAACTTAAATTTAGTACGAGTTTTGCCTAACGTCCAGTCAGGCTTGCCAGTTTAGCACTTTAAGTGCTAGATTTGGCACATTTTTTTCTGAATTAGCACTAAGAATTTCGAAAAAAGTGCTAAGTGCTAGTTAAGCATATTTTTAAATTTATTTAGCATTTTTAGCACTTTTTTTAGATCCCAAAATTACTAAAAAACTCACATAATCAATTCAAGAAAAGTATCAATGTTTTAAGTGCATCAAGAAAAATACATACATATTGGGCAAATAACTTATTACCATTTTTGCAAATAGGAAAAATGGCATAACATAGTCGAAAAGAGCATTTTTTTTTAAAAATCACATAAAAGTTTTCGCATCAAACGCAATTACCAATCAGCAATGCCAGCACTCAGTAATGCTCGTTGGAATTCTGACACTTTTGTCTTTTATACTTATTCCGAAATATCAATTGCCATTATTTTCTATTTGTAAATATGTATGTGAGGCTTAGAGCGAAGTTTGGGTTTTCTGATCATACTATCAACAAAAAAAATTTCGCCACACTAGAAAAATGATTGTCGGGCTTTAGAGCAGCAAATTAATGTTTTTTCAGACATTGGGACAAAAACCATCAGCTATTCAGAAAGTTCAGCGAGGCAACCTCCTATTGGACCAAACCCCTATTGGATAGACCTGGCAAAGAACTATAATGAAAACAGAACTGTTATGTTCAGTTATACGAATAAGAGACAACGTTTGTTGCAACACTTTAAACATATCGGACGACATTGTACAAAAATCGGTTTATCTGAAAAGTACCAAAATGAGATGGTATGTGAGGTAGATGAAAATGACATAATTGAAGTTTTAAACAGTTGTAACAACTTTATTTAATGGCGATTTATTTTCTGAGAAAAATATGTTACAGTATATACGTGTAATACTTTCTAATGTTACCTATAATCACTCGAAGTGTTTCATGTTGTTCAACTTCAATAGAGCAAAATTAGCTGATTTTTTTTACAACTATTACACTTATATCATTTATGTGCTTCATAAGCGATTTTTAAGGCTATTTGAGCGGTTTCTGCACGCTATTAAGGGTTGGCAACAAATATTGACATCACTAATGGCTTAGAAAAATTAAAACGATTATAATATACATAGATTTTTTATACCCTCCACCACAATTAGTTGTGAAGAGGGTATACTAAGTTTGTCATTCCGTGTGAAACTTTTTTATTATTCATCTCAGACCCCATAAAGTATATATATTCTGGCTGCTTGAGTAATTCTAAGTCGATTTAGCCATGTCCGTCTGTCTGTCCGTCTGTTGAAAACACGCTCACTTTCGAAAAACTCAAAAGAAATAAACAAACTAGGTGTCAAATTGCTTGTAGTTATCCTAAGCAGTTTGGGATTGAATTTCAGCAAAATCGGTTCAGTAGGACCAGAGCTATGAATCAAAATGTGGAACCACCACCTTCAAAAACTTGATAATTTTGTTACAAAAACTAACATAAATGGTGGAAAAATGCACGGAATGACATAAGATTTTGCACAAGTCCGTTTTATTCGACTAGAAATGACACTGTAAAATTTCGTGAAGATCGGTACATAATTTACCCTAGGCCCCATATATGCCCTACTCCCGGAAAACAGTTTAGTCTCCTAAAACCATCAAAGTATCAAGGTATCAAAGATTCGGCACAGCCGAATATAGCACTCTAACTTGTTTTAATTTTGATATGTAAATATTTTTATATGTATTATGTTCTAAAACAATATTTTTACAAAATTTTGAGCGGTATGAATTATGACAAAGAAAATAAAACATTGGTTCTACAAACAAAGTTAGTACCAAAGTTGTATAACAGGGCAGTATGAACACCTTAAATAAAAGTAAGGGTAAAATATGCAACATGCTTTGCATGTTTTTGTTATCAACTTATTCACAAAAGAACTTAAACATTTTTCACACAGTTTTATTTTTTGTACAAACGAACACAAAAATGTGGAACATTTACATTAATGCAACATATTTCTCAGAAAAGAAATCGTCATAAAATATTTCATAATGTAACATTATAATAAGTGTTTATATGAAACAAAATGAGTGTGTAAAAAAAATGTCAAATGTAAATTTTTTATTATATGTATTCATAAAAATCAATGCTACAAAACTAGCACTTTTATTTTTCACTGTAGAACAATTTAGCACTTTTTTTTTGTCGACTAAGCACTTTTAGTTTAAATTCTTTTGGCAGCCTGCGCCCAGTCTATAGCCTTGTCTACAGTAAAGTTTTTAGTATTGTAGTCACACCTATAGTCCAGCCTACAATCTTGCCTATAGTCCAGTCTATAGCCTTGCATATAGAGAAATTTATAGTCTTTTAGTCTAATCTATAGTCTTGCTTATAGTCTAAGCTTTAGTCTTGTCTAAAGGCTCATTTTACTTTAAAGATTTGATGTTTTAAACTAAATAATTAAAAGAAATAGAATTTGGGAAGTTTTGCTTCTTATTTTACTTTTTAAACATGAAAATAATGTTGATGATACACAAAATGTGGCATCGAATTATGTCAGTGTAGTCATAGCATAGATGACGCATAAAATATGAAAAAATTTTATAATAATGTTCGTCATTGGATTGTTGCCACTTTTTGCCTCATTGATGCCATTTGTAATGGCATTGATGTCACAATTCTAATGTTAGAGCATTATCAATATGAAGATGCATTTTGTTATGAGTGTTTACTCTTACAAAGAGTCAAATATGTTTACTAATGGGTAGTCACTAGGGTGTTTAGTCGATTAATTCTTGTTTTTGTTGATTAATCGAACAATTTTAGAAAATTAATTCTTCGAATAATTTAAAATTGCTAATTTCGATTAAAGGATTAATCGAAGAGTTTAAAGCGATTAATCGAATGTTATTGAAAAAATTTCGTAATGCATAAAATTTCTGTATTTAGAATTATTCGATTAATCGATTAATTTTAAAATTTAATTTGTGTAATCGAATAAGTTAAAAATGCCAAAAATCGATTAATCAAACCCGATTGATTGAACACCCTAGTAGTCACGTCTATAAGCTAGTTTTAAATGTTTTCTTAAGTTAAGTCTTACATCTAGGTCGAGTCCATGGACAATTATATACAATTGTCTTTAATCGGACCTTAAGTTTGCTCGATAGTCTTGACTTTAGTCAAAACTTTAATTTAGTTTTAAGTTTTTTCGCAAGTTTATAGCCTTGACTATAGTCAAGTCTATAATTTAGTTTGAAGTATTTTCTAAATAATGTATGTCTTTTTTTTAATTTCCTAAGCTTTTTAATTTCTAGTCTACAATTAAGTCAAAAATTTCCTCGATAGTCGGACAGGAATATAGCTTTGACCTTAATCGGGTCTAAAGTTTGGTCGATAGCCTTGATTATGGTTTAATCTATTATCTAATTTTACGGATTTTCTTAGGTTAGGTTAATATCTAAGCTGTTGTTAGGACCGCTTCTATGGTCTTAGTGGAACTTAGTTAAAAGTTTTCTCGATAGTCCAGTTCATGGGCAGGAATATAGCTTTGCCTTAATCGGGCCTAAAGATTGTTAGTATTTTATTTCAATATCCAGTTTTTAGTATTTTCTTAAGTAAAATCTAATATCTTAGCTTTATTTAAGGCAATGATCGATTTTATGGTCTTGTCTACAACTTAATGAAAAGTTTCTTCGATAGTCGAGTTCAAGGCTAAGAACATAGCTTTGTCGGCAATCGGTTTTTGAGTTTAGTCGATAGCCTTGACTATAGTCTAGCCTTAATCCTAGCTAAGGCCTTAGGTTTTCTCAGCTCTATAATTTTGTTCTTGGCCTTACCTTTAGTTGCGGCTAAGGATATTCTTGTGTTCTTATATTTAATAAAAAGTTCGAGCAAGTATCAAAATATTTTTTTCCTTGCTCCTTAATTTATTTAATTTTATTGCTTTAATTGTAGTTGTTGTTAGTTGTTTTATTAGTACTTGAGTTACTTTCGGTCTTTGGAGCAAACCAAAAATTTTGTGTAGATGAAGAAGTTTCTTTACGTTTAATTTTTCTTGAAAAAAAAAAAAAAAAGTTTCAGGTGTCTTTAGTGGTGTTCTAATTACTAAACAAACTTAATAAATTCATGTTGCTCAAATACTCAGCAACAAAAGCTCTAACATGATCTTAAGGGAATTTTTTCTCCAATTTTTTTTTGTAAAGTATACTTTAAGGCTGAGGTTTATTTTATTTGCAAATAGTTGGTGATTAAAATGCTTTTATAATGTTAAAGAATTTGTTGTTATTTCAACAAAAAAAAAAAAAAAAAATAAAAAAAAACAAAATTATTAAATGCACAAGAATCTTTTACATCTAACAAATTTCAAACAATGAACTTACCACATGTGTATAAATTTTTGGTTTTTTTAGTTACAAAGAATTACTTTTTTTTTTTTTTTTGTTTCTTTTGGCCAACAAAACAAAAGAGTTTGTTTAGAAGTCTTTTACTTGGCTTTAGATTAAGAAGAAGTTGAGGTTTATTTTAAAAGAAATTTATAACTTTGGCTAAACATGAACGAGCAAACTTCCATTAAATATATCTATTGTATAAGAAAATGTCCAAACTATGTAAAAGGCAACCTCTCAAAATGACCGTCTATAAATTTTGTTAAATAAACTTGAATTTAACAAAAGTTTAGTTAAGTTTAAGGCAAAAATGGCAAAAAGTTCTTAGAGGTTTTGTTGCTCCTTAGCCATGTTCCTGTTTTATTACCCAGCCATTAGTTAGTGACTTTTGTTAGGACTTCATATAGTTCTCTGCTTTAGTTTCATTCATAAGTTTTTTTTTTATTTTTTTTTTTTTTTTTTCTTCTCATTTTACGATATTTTTATTGGTCTGCTTAGGTAATTTGCGGTAAATGAGCGAGCCAAAGAGTGCCTTAAAACCTTCAATACCAGTTTACTTAAGTAAATAATTTTTCTTATTATATATAATTTTTTTCTCTTTTTTTGTAAATTGTTGCACTAAAAAAATCATAAAATATTTGTAACATTTACCATTTTATGAATCTTCTTCTTTTTTTTTTATTGGGGTGGGAGGCTTTTTTTCGTTAGAGATGTTTTTTATATGAGTTTGAAATGTTTTTAGAGAATGTTGATAAGAAACGTGGTGATTACTAATGCAACTCTGTTGAAATATTTATTCCTAAATTGCGGTTCAAAAAAAGCCCATTAATGTGCCATAAATTAACCAGTACATACTTCCAAGTAATGACAGAAATGCATTAAGTGTCAACTTGGTTTTAAAAAGTTTATAAATATTTCAAAATATATAATTAATTTGCGGTTTTTACTTTATGATAAAAATACATATTTTCAAAGTTAGTGAAACTTTAATTATAGAAAAGAAACGGCATGACACAGGCAGCTTAACCTGTGTAATATTTATAATATTGAAAACTCAATCATAGCTGCAAAAAACTAAGAATGTAGCTATAGCTTTTACAAAAATTTACTTTTTAAACTTAAGTGTCTTCTAAAGACTATAGTACTGTAACATAAAGTATGTGCATCAGAGAGAAAGAGAGAGAGAGAGAGAGCGAGAGCAAGGCGTTTTCATAACTCCAAACAGTGATGCAGAATGTGGCACAATTGTGCCATTTGCGGCACTTTTGAATGTCTTATGGTCCGTTGGAAATCTATTTTGGCCCTTTCAGGTCAAAATTCAACACACTCTTTTAAATCGTTCAATACTATAGGGACTTGGTCTTTAAATGTTTCGTATATTTAAAAAAAAAATAGGAATTTCAGTTTATCAAAAGTATGAAATGGGAATTTAGCACATTTAAACGAAACCTTTGACAGCTATAACTGAACTTGGTAAAATTTGGGGTAAGATAGAAAATCTTTTTAGCTATAAATACCCTGTTAAATAAGTAAAATGTTATTTTTCCACTGTTTCAGACATTACTATTATTTACGAAATTGTTTTGTTTCGTCATGGCCAAATAAATCACACAAGCGGTTTGATCTATGATATGAAAAACATATGAAGCATGTTTGTACAAAAATAAAAAATTTTAAATTTTCACAAAAAAACATCCTGCTTGTTGTTGTTGTTATCAAGCCGATTGTGTAGTTTATTTGGACCTTTTAAGTAATAACTCCTTACTTTTATTTGCGAGTCTGTCTCTTTTTAAATTGAAATTATTTTAAGTGAGTATCAAAAAAAAATAAAGTAGACTGAAAAATGGTATTTTGTGTTGAAAAAATACATTTATTGTTGCTTTTAAGCAATGGTATTTGTGAAACAAACGGCCATATTCTAGAAATAAAAATTACGTGATATTCAAATCGATTGATATTTTCAATTGAATTATTTTTAAAACTACCATAGATTTGCCTGATTATAGGACCAGTTTCTGGTAAAGATAAGTGGTCCACAAATAATGCGGTATATAAAAGAAAATATTTTTATAAACTTTAAACGCAGTTTTAAAAAATGATTGATTTCAATTTCACGTGATTTCGATTTCCGGAACATAATTGATATAAAGTGTACGAACACACATTAAGATTAAACAAAATGGACAAAAATACTTTTAAACCATGTAAAATTTGTTGTTTTATAATGTATAATGTATTACTATCTATTAGTTATATTTGAATACAAACACAATAATGAAATATTAAAAACATTTTTTGGCCCTGTCAAAAGTATTTTGGCCCTTTTAAATCGTCAATTTGGCCCAAAAGAAAACAACTCAAAATGCATCACTGACTCCAAATAGTCATAACTGGTTTTCATTTCGTATGTATGAGTCAAAAAATGTGCATATGTGCGGTCAATTTTCTTTTCCTTACAAACGCTTAGGTTTGATTTCAAATTGAAAGTGATTTGAAATCAAACTTTTCTGAAACCACGTTTGATAGAGATTTAAACATCTTTTGAAAATCATAACATTCTCAACAAAATGCGGAAACTATTTTCAAATTGAGAGCCGCATTTCAAACGTTATTCTCAAATGTTTTTCAAATTTTGATTTTAAAATAATATGGAACATAAATGAAAAATATTTTTTTTTAATTTAAATTCAATATTTATTTAAAAACTGTCAGCTAAACAGTCGGCATCATACCTAAAAGAAATAGTGCTCTTTGCGTCCTCAAATTCTTGGAAAGACGAAAACCTTGGCTCCTTTTTGTTTTGAAAATTGTCATGGCGTAGTAGCAACGCGATCGTATAACAAACTTATATTTTCTTCACTTTTCCGTTTCATTATTATACTCATTCTTTCTCTTTGTAATTAATTTTTTACTCACAAATAATTTCTATTTGTTCACAGAAAATTAAGGTTTTCAAAGGCGAATTCGCTTCACGTAATATGTAATTTTTCTTTAATTGTAAAACACATTTAACTTTAAGCGCCATGTTTTAATGTTTACATTTATTTTTCGCTTGTGTTGCCAAGTTTATTTTTGGTTTGAGAATAACATTTGATATCAAATTGATAAAACATTATATCGTCGGCTTAGTATGCAGCTGGTTTCCACTTTTTTGATGCCGTGTGGTAGAAAAAGTTACTCCTCGTCGACCAGCATGTAGTTTTTATTCAATTTAAGTCTGAAAGTGTGTTAAATGAACAATATTTTTAGTTTTCTTCGCAAACAGCAAATAGGAAAAATAAAAAGATTTTCGTCTCTCCTGTAAAATTTGTTGAAAGGAAGTTAGCAGGTTTGCACATTAAGCCGACGATATGTCAAATGTTTATATTCAAATCATTGACGATTTGAATTCAAATGTTAAAATCAGACAATTGAAAGAGGTTTTAGAATTGTGTTTGACGTCAAATGATAAAGTCATTTTGTATCAAAGGTTTGACTTCGTGTTGTAATGTTGTAATTTTCTGTAAACACATAAATTTAGGAGTATGTATGGGTATGGGTATGTATTCAAAAAGTTTATTAAAAAAAAATGAAAGCATGTAGACATTATACTGATAAAAACACCCCGTCCTCATAAATTGCTGACGTAGTCCCGGGCTGGTGTTAGTGGAGTTACCATGGGGTCACTAGCAAATTGCGCGCTGTTACTACATCCAACTGAACAAGTCTTAACTGTGGTGTACTTTATAGGCTTGACTTTAGTGTATCCAAATTCTGGATTATAATGTAGTCTTTAGTCTTGAGTGTTTTCTATCGTATTGATTTTTTCTATAATTTTTTTATGACCATTTAAGCAGCTAACTGGACATGTTTTTGTATTAAAAACCAGGAATTTTATTTGCTTCAAAATAACTGAAGGGGAAAAAATTGCCAAAAGGCAAAGGCCGCTAAGAAGAATTCGTCAGAGAAGACGACAGAATATGAATAGTTATACTAATAGCGATACTTATAGCAAAAACATAAATGGGATCACTCCCCATCGAATCCGCTCGACGCTAAGACAAAGTGGAAAAAAATACATAAATATTGATTGTCGAAATTCGATATACAGATAGAACCGATGTATGGGAGGAGCAGACCTTGCTGACAGGTTCATAGCGTATTATAGAATTGCTATTCGAACCAAAAGAATTGCCGTTGAAAGTGTTTTGGGATCTTGTGGACGTTGCCGCATGTAACTTATGCCTTGGTAATGTATGAAAAACACAAATATGCTTCCAGCGAAAATCAAAAAAAACTTGTAAGACCTAAATTTGTATATTTAATTGCTGGTGCTTTTGAGAAAAAGAAAACAGCATTTCCTCCACAGTTGGAAGACAAACCCACCACCAGTGTATTTCGTGTAACATGTTTCCCTAAGTGCTTTATGGAATTTCATTCCTAATTGATAATCAATATCTATATAAAAATCGGCAAAGGTAAAACAGTTAAGAACACTTTCCTCGGCTGTTTGTCATCCGATTTGAGCTTAAGCGACAAAAGCAAAATTTTACAGGAAAAGGTTTTTATTTATTTTATTTCATATAAATTTTGTATGAAGGCTGTCGCTTACGATTGTGTTTGCATTTTAGGAAATAAAGCAAGTGTTCAATAAAGTCATTTATTAAAAAAAAAAAAAAAAAAAATTGAAAATGATGTCGCTTAAGCTTTTTTGCAGAAGTGCCTCGATATAAATTTTATAAATTTGCTCATTAAAATATTAAGCGAACAGGTGTCTGGTACTTTTTTGAAAATTGGCCCTTTGGAACTGTTTTGTTACTTCATCTTTCTTCCAAACCAATAAATATAGCAATAAAAATTTGTCACATTCGTAAGTTTTCTAAAAAATACATATATAAATTTGGTAATCTTTCGAAATTCAAAAGGGGTTAAATTCATACCCTTTTTTGGTACTTTTTTTAACAAAACATTTTTCTCCATATATTGAGATATACATACTTATTATTTTGATACTTTAATGGGGAGAAAAAAAAATATCAAAAAGGGTAAATACGGGAAATTAAATTTCTGTCTTTACTTTTCCGTGCTGCATGTGGTAGTTTTTGGATTTTTTATAATATGAAACTTAAAAATATAAAATTTTAGGTGCAGGGTCCTGAGTGAATGAGAACCTATAAGACGAAAAATTTTGGAACTTTTTTGTCCTTGAATTGGTACTTTTTGAAATTTCGTTAATATTTTACCTTGTAACATAAAATTGAGCGTGCCTGATTCTGAGTGAATAAGAATCTGTAAGGGAAAGCTTTTTGGTACTTTTTCGTTCTACAACTGTTACTTATTTAATTTCCGTTAATATTGGACCTAGAAACATCAAATTAAACGTGCAATGTCCTGAGTGGGAGAGAATCTATAACAAGTAACTTTTCGGTACTTTTTTGTTCCTCAAATGATACTTTTTGAATTTCCGATGGTATTGGAGTTAGAAACATAAAATTAAACATACAAAGTCCTAAGTGAATGAGAACCTATAAGAGGAATCTTTTTGGTGCTACTTCGTTCTTCAACTGGTACTTTTTGAATTTTTAATAATACTGAACATAGAAACATAAAATTCAAGCTGCAAGGTCTAGAGTGTTTGAGAAACTATAAGAGCTGATTTTTTGGTACTTTTTGTTTTTTAATTGGTACTTACTGATTTTTTTTATATTATTGAACTTGCAAATGAAATTAAACATTCACGGACTTGAGTGGATGATAATATATGGACCGGAGGTTGTTCTTTCGCCAAATACGAAGAAAAAACAAGTGCTCGAAACATGTCAGTTCATATACTTCACGGAAAGATTAATTTACTTAATTTTGCTTAATTTTCGCCCAAGCCAAAAATTTTTGGATTTTAACTTTTTTTGTTCTTATTTAGTAAAATTTTCTTAAATAAAGAAACATTTTGCTTAATCCAAGCCAAACATATATTTAGAATAAGTAATTTTTGGCTTCGACGAGAATCATGCAAAATTTTCTGGGTTCAAGCCATATTTAGTTAATTAATCTTTCCCTGTTATATGTATGTTTTCTTCATATTTTCATAAATAATTATGGTGGAATTTCACCCACTGGGCAAACACTTGTATTGATAATTTTTTCCTTTAATTTTAATTCAGAAGTATAATTACATTCATGAATTTAAAAATAAAAATATCTTTAAAAGTTAAGTTTTTTGTCCATTTAGTTACAAATGTCCAGGCAGCTGCACCTGCAATATCTCAGAATACCTTCGTCCTTTACGTTCTTGAACAAAAAGATTATTCTGTTATGTCTTTCAGAAGCATAAAACATATTTTGGGAGACCTCCGACGCTATGTTTTCCTTGGGACTGAATAAGCTTTCGTGTACTTTTAGTAGTGTATTTTTTAAAACACAAACTCTAAATCTGACTTTTGTGTTGGTAAATTAGTACACAAGCAAAATATGCGGACGTGTAGAGTTTTTAGGGTACATGTTCTGTATTTTTTAGTGAACGCGTATTGAACTTTTATTCTGTTTTACTTTTAGTGTATGCGTAGTGAGTTTTAAATGTACTTGTTTTTTTTTTTAAAGAAAGATTGAAAATAATAAATTCTATGTACGTATGGGAAAGAAAATAAAAAATTTAATTTTATAATGGTTTGTTTATTGGAATAAAAACTAACAACTGATCTAAACTTACAATGTTCTTTTCTCTGCATTGGAAGTGCCTACTTCTATTCTAAGCTGCTATAACATTACTGCAATTGGTTTTTCTATCTTGATTACATCTATTCACATTAAGAATTTAATATACCAAAATCAAAACAAAATATGTACGTCATTAGTCCAGGGTTTAAAAAACTGCAGTCGAAACCAAAAACTGTCGAACAAAAAACGAAAATTTGTGCACAACTTTTCGATTTTTGAGTTGGTTTGAAAGCGACTGTTTACATTTAATCAGAAGTAATAGCAACAGTTATTTTATTTTTTGTCCAATGACAAATGAAGAAGTGGCAGTTTTTCAGCTTTGTCTGCAGTTTTTTAAACGCTGCATTAGACTATTTCCTACACACTCACGCATAAAATTGTCTACCCTATTGATAGGTAGTTTGTTGTAAATAAGTTTCTCAAAACACAAACGCACTTTTATCTTTCTTTCCTTTATTTTTGAGCGACTGCTACAAACACCCAATAAGACATCCTTTTGCATGTTTCTTATATTTTTGCACTCCTGTTATAAAACTCACCTTCAAATCAAAATTTGGTTTTTTTTTCAATAAATAAACCATTAAAAATTTATGTTTTTTTATTTTCTTTCCTTTACAAACAAAGAATTTATTATTTTAAATCTTTCCTTTAAAAAACAAGTACATTAAAAGTTTACTACGCAAACACTAAAAAAACGGCACACGTTAGCTTAAAGTTCACTACGCGTTCACTGAAAAATACAGAACATGTAGCCTATAAAATACTATACGTACGCTAAAACAAGATCAGCAAGTTCTTATAAGATGGGCTTCGTGAGCTCACAATCGTTACGTATTATACTTTGATTGTCTACAAATTCACAAACACAAAAAAAATTTTTTTTTTTTTATTAATTTTGTTTTCTTGAATAGAACGTGTTTGTTCACTTCACTGTTTTTTTTTTTTTTTTTTTTTTTTGAGAACTCTGGTCTTGACTATAGTTTCGTTTATAGTTTTGGCTAAAATTTACTCTATTAGACTTAACTATAGTGTAGTTTAAAGACTCTTGTCTTGATTTGATTATTTTCTGTAGTGTACTATATAGTCTTAACTTTAAACTATAATTAAAAGTATTGAGTTAACTATAAATCTGTAGTCTAGATTTTAGTGTATTCTTTTTACTTGACTCTAGTGTAGCCTTTTGTCTTGTCTAAAGTGTACTCTATAGTCTTGATTTTATTATTTTCTGTTGTGCACTTTACTATAGTCAAAACTATATATCGTTACCTAAAACGCAAAAGGCCCTAACTAATAAAAAATAAAAAATCGACTTTTTCATGAAATCTGATGAACTGCATCAACACTAATGTCCACAATAAATTTTGGAATCTTTCAACCAAAATTAGAGCTTTTATTAATATCAAAAAACAAACGGCCCTATCTACAAAAGATTATATGGATACACGCTAAAAGACCTTACTAACAGTTTGCATATTATGCAACATTGTCAATTGTCAAAACAACTGGTAGGTTTTACAAGAAAAATAGAAGGAAAATAAATTATAAGCAGTTTTAGGCAATTTATCTATTAACATTTTGAATAGTAATTTGCTTCTCCTGTAAAATTTTCAAAATGTTAGATAGGGCGTTTTGCGTTATAGGTAACGATATATAGTATATAAATCTTTTTTCTTTACTTTAGTGTAGCCTTTTGTGTATATATATACACTATATAGTTTTTTAGCCTTGATCATAGTTTTTCTGGTTTGATTACATTTTTTTATATATAAACTAGACTCTTGGGTGCTTAGTCTGAACAACAGAGTAGTCTTTAGTCTCAAAGAAAGATTTTTTTTTTATTTTTTTAGAAATTGAAATTTTCATTGAGGTTGTTTTCCATTTTGGTAGCCTCTTATTCCCGCAGTTAATCCCCTTGGTTTGTTTTGTTTCTTTCTAAGTTTTTTTTTTTATCTGATTGTCATGACATAAATATTTTTTTTTATATATTATATTCATATTCTAATTAATATTTATAAAAAAATAAAGTTTATTATATTATGAACATGGATTCCATTTATGACATTTTCTAGCTAAACAGATGGGAAATGTCGTGTTTTTTTTTTGACACCCATGTTACTGCGGGTATGTGTATATATATAGAAAGTCCTTTGGTTCCTTATTATTTTGTTGTCATTTTCATTGTTTTTAGAAATTGTTTTTTTTTTTTGGTTTTTAATAATTTCTTTACATAATAAAACTAGTGGCAGTGGATTGTTAGAAAAATTTGTTAATGTGATGAAAGCCCGTTTGCAAAAAAGGCCTTTAGGGTATTTTAACTCTTTTTGTTTGTGTTTTTTTTTATTTTTAAATTACATTTACCTTTTAATGAGATTAAAAATAATCATAGAATATAATAAAGAATAGACAAAAAATATTAGTTGTTTTTGTAGATTTTTTGGCAGATAAAGTCTTTGATGTCTTTGTATGACGGTGGGTTAGAGCTTAGATCTTTTAGACGTTTTGTACGTTACAATTTTGACAATTTCAAAACTATTGTTTAAAGGTTTTCTGACAGTTGGGGTAGGGAAGAGGCGTTTGCTTTTAATTTTTAATAAAATTATAAAACGTGTATTTAATAAAAGTTTTTAGAGTTTGTTAAATATTTTCTTAGAGATTTATTATTTAAATATTTAAATTCTTTAGCACTAAATAACAATAACTTTTTTAAAATTTTAATCACTTTTTTCGGTTAAATTCTAAAACACTTATTTAATATCGGTTAATTCGTATTCCGGCAATTTCTCCCACAACTCTTTTAAATCATTATTTGTAACAGCCGGATTTTTGTGAGACAACATATCGTAACCAATCTGAGGTGCTTGCACTCTGTCCTCTAAACTGGCATCCTCCACAGATAAAGAAGGATCCCCCACTTCAGCCGAAAATTCAGAGCAGTTCTACAAGTATTAAATTTTATAATTCTACCTTCGTATATTCTCTAAAATATTTACTTACTGCTATTTGTAGCATCATAAAGATTAAAAATATTAAATAACAAAATTTTATTTGAATATGCATTTTTATTTTAAGTTTTTTTATCTGCTTTTGTTTTGTTTTTTTTCTTCTTTTTTTTTGGAAAGGTGTTGATAACAAATTTGCTTAGTTAAATTTCTGTTTCTGAGAATTACATGTTCAACGTTGGCTGGTTTTAATACTTCTAAATAGCAAAAATAATTTATTTTTCGTACTACAGCTTTCTGATATTTTATTTGTATTTTTGTTTATGGTTTTTGATTTTGTATTGTGATTTTATTTAAATATTTTTTTTTGTTTTTGCAAAATTATTAGTCATATTTTTTGTTGGTTTTTTTGTGTTTTTCTTCTTAATGTAGTATTAAAATTTATTTTAGTATTAATTTGTTTGATGTTAAAATTACTCACTCAAAATTGTTATTACTGCAATATTATTTGCGTAAAAGGGGAGTTCACAGTTTGTGGTAAAATTCAATTAATAGAATTAAATAAAAATAACAAAATCCAGACAACGAGTTTTATAGATAAGTAGAAATAATTTTTCAAGCCAGTCAAACTTAAATAAAAATCAACTTTCCATCTTACATTTTTGCAGAAAGGGGCATATATCTAGTCTGGATTTTGCTGAACTCTGTCGTCTTAAGTATAGTGTGCTCAATAGCCTTGACTCTCGGGCACTCTATTGGGTAAAGGGAATATAAGATTCGTCATAGCGAAATAAAGCAATCTGACTTTGTTTTTATTGACATGTATTTTGTATCTGTTTACTTCGCAAATGTCAAAGCATCTTCTGATAGTGTGAAGACTTTTGCGCCAACTTTTCAAAACCCTTTTCAACTGCGGTGAAGAGAAAAAAATGGAAAAAATTATATCCTATTTAAAGATTTCCTAAATATGTAGTTTTAAAAATTTAAAACTGCCCCATTCGAGAAAATTATTGACAAATTTTTCTCCAACAAACTGTGACTATCCCCCACTTCCAATGACTGTCATTAATTTATGAACTCTTTTGCTAATAGCGTGCTTCAATTCCAACAACAAAAAAACCAACCCCAACTGAATGAAAACAAAAAAAAAAAAAAAAAAACGTGAGAGCTTCTGATTTAAAGCTTAAAGGCCCTGTTAGCCGACCGTAAATGTAGAAATGTAAATGTAATGTAAACAGCTGATCGTTTCTGTTATATGGAAAGCAATGCAACTGCTTAACTGACTGTAATGTCACTTTACCGTAACGTGCCAACCTGTAGAAAATAGAATTTCATTACGAGATTACGTGACAGTTGTAGATAGTGATGGGCTGCTTGTATTTTAAATGGAATGCGGGTAAAATCACTCCTTTTCTTTAGTACATTTTTAGTAATAATATCTGTGGACTTTTGACAAAATAAGTTACAATCCATACATATTTTCATTTATACAAATATATGTTTGGATGTATAAAATAAACAAATGCATACATATCCCCAAACAATAAAAAGTCTGGTTTTTAATGGGATCAAAACCTTGTTTTGTGTATGCACATTTTGAAAATAATGTAAGAACATGTGTACGAATATGCTATACATAATACATATTTGTTTATTGTAAATCTGTAATATTAATATCAAATATTTATTTATTTATATAAACATACAAGAAATACCGTTTTAATGCTATTTAAATCACTTGGTACTTTTTCTTCAAAGCGGTCGCCATTTCAACACTTTTAGTTCTCATCACTTTTCTCTTTTTTGTTAATGTTTTTGAAAAACAGCTGACACGTTCTTACATGTTCTATAAGTGCACAAACGAGCTTACAGTACGTTACGGTACGTTACATTGCATTTAATTACATTTACGGTCGGCTAAAGCGGCCTTAACACTTTTCTTTTACACTCATCTTTGGCTGTTTATTAATTTTTTTTTTTTTTTTTTTGTTATTTTTATTATTAATTAATAATTGTCTTAACAATTTATTTATGTTAATACCTTAAACGACGTCTTTATTATTATTTGGTATTAAAAATTTTTTGTTGTACTTCAATTGCTTATTTACATGAAATTAATTTACATTTCTGAGCAGTTCAATAAAATGAGTAACGAGTACAATGACGCTTTGTTCTGTGGCGCGTCTTTAAATTTGATTTGCAATTTCAAACAAAAATTCAGTTTGATTGTTTTTATTTAGTACTTAATTTGTTTTTTTCTTCGGCTCTTTACCTTCAATATTAATATTTACAAAATAAAATTAAACACTAAATAAATTTGCAATTCAAGCACGTTTTTTTTATAAATTATAATTTGGGTTGTTGTAGTTGTAAATTTGTTGTAAAATTAAGCAAGGTTGCCAAAGAAACACACAAATAAAAGCAATTCAAATAAAAACGGGGAGGAAGTAGTATTTTAATATAATATGTTTAATAAGCAGTAATTGATTTTCAGTCTACAGTATAAAGCACGAAATTGTTTTAAAAATAATGAATAGCCTAATGCATACTATAGTGTAGAAATCTAGTGTACAGCATAGTGTAGTCTGGGGTGGGGGAAATGTTAGGCATTGCCTAGAGTTTATTATAGTATACAGGGTAGAGACGGGGCTTCAGGGTTAACCTAGTGCGTAATTAACTTTATTTTATAGTGCATAGCAAGGCGGTGGAGTCGGAAAAAAATAATTCTAGCTCCAAGTCCAACCGCTGCATTTTTTTTTTAAGTGCTACTCCGGCTCCAACTCCTACTCTAACCTTTAGCCTAAATGTATATGAGACTTGTCCTTAATTGATTTTAAGTTTTTTTTTATAGAATACTGCAGTGCCTTTTAGGGCTATTTTTAAAACTGGAAGTTAGCTGAAGTTGACAAATAGTAATGTGTTATCTGTCAAAAATCGTCTGTTATCTTCCGGATAACAGCTAACGCCAAATTGCAATAATGGCTCTTAAGTGGTTAAATATACCAAGAATATTATTCTGTAAAAATTTTTTATCTCTGTTTTAATTCTAACGCGTGCCGCATTTAGCTTTACTATATTTAGTTACATATGTAAAGTAGAAAACTTTTGCAGTCGGAGTCGCGGAGTATAAGTACTTCGACTCCGGTACAAAAACTTTAACTCCAATTCTAGTGTGTATAGGTTAGTGTAAAGTCTAGTGTACTGTTTTTTCTATTCCCCAGTGTAAAGTCTAGATAATAAAAAAAAAAAGAACATTTTACAGTGAAGTCTGTTTTCTAGTCAATAATAATGCTTATAGTGTAGTACAGTATAGTGTAGTCAAGGATTACCCTAGTGTATAATTTACTGTATTGCATAGTGTATATAATTGTGTTTAGCTTACAGTATAGGGTATATTCCAGTCTAATGTGAAGTTGTGTACTCCGTACAACACTGTTTAAATTGTTCTAAATATAGCACCGCATAGCATTTGTAATTTAGGTTGTACACAAAAGTCTTGCACACACACACATTTGATTTTCGTTGTGTGTTTGAATTTTAAATTTAAATTTTAAATCCATAGAATATTTAATAGTCTTCTGAATAATTATTTATATAGTTTGGTCTATAGTAACCTCAAGACTTTTGTTCAATTCACAGTCTAGTCCATAATCCATTGTATAGTCCATTACCAAAGCCAAAGCCTAGTTTAATCAACATGCCATAATCTAGTCTTTAACTATATTTCAAATCCTTGCAACGTATATCCTTTAAACAAACTTATGCCTGTCTAATGCTTTCCCTTATAAAAAATATGCTTGTGCAGCAAAGCAAACAAATATCTGAAAACAACACTTTTGCACCTTGTCACAACACTTTGTTACTCACTCTCAGAAACTGCTATCGATATGCTAAATTTGCCAACAAATAGCGCAATACATCGACAACGGTCAAAGGTAAACGATTTTCATACCTAAGGGTTACAAAAATTCAAGGAAATTTTACTAGGAAAAGCAGCAGCAGAAAAAAAGGACGTTGTTTTGCTGATGTTTGATTTTACATATCACAGCCAAACATCAATAACATGCAAACAACGAAAAGTATATTCGTCCATGGCAGGCTTAGGCCTAACAAATACTTACAGTATGGTGTTGAGGCAGTTGTCCTTGTGTCATCCTGCAATGACATAGAAGTATGTCGCCTTATTGCTTGTGATGAGTGAGAGGTGATTGCTAACTGCTGACAGACTGACTAAATGAATGAGTGAATGAATGAATGGTGTTTGCTTTAGAGCATTTTGGTGTCACCGTTTTGTTTTGTTGGCATCCGCAGACTCATCATCGGAAATGAATCATTTGCTTCGTTTGTTGGCATCCGTTTGGCGGCTATTTCCGTTTTTTGTCCTTATTTTGGCCATGTTCACTAAAACAAACAGCAACCAACCATTTGGTTTATTTAACGCTGGGCTGTCAATGTGTGTGTTTTTCAGAGTGTTTTACCAATATGCCCCCTCATATTTAAAATATTTATGTACATTTATGTTTTGTAAAGATTTTTAGTTGCAAATATTTCTTCTTTTTTTTTTTTGTTGTTATTTATATAATTTTATTTTGCCTCATATTGTCCATTTTTGAAGGTTTTACATGTTGTGTATTTATTTTTTTATTTTTTTAATACTTTGTGGTCTTTGACACCTGGTGACAGGTTAAAATTTTTGTGGTACCATCATTACAATATAAAACGGATACCGGAATTACACATGTGAATATTTTTGGTTTATGTTATAATTATATGCGAAAAATGGTAATGAAAATTAGAAAAGAAATTGGAAAACGAATAAAAAATTGCAAGTTATAAAAAATAGAACCAAAGACTGGTCCTTGGATTAAACAAGACGTTAGGAAAGAACTTAATATAAGTACATTAGTGTACGCTATAGTGTAAATTATAAACTTGACTATAGACGTAAGCATACACTCACAATATTACTACAGTAACGGACTGTAGTTTATTTAAGAAATATTCCGTTCAGTCATTTTTAAATAAATAAACATTTAAAATTCCAAGCAAATTTATTTTTAACTGATTCTAACAGTTATTCAAAAAACTAAGTGCACATTAATACGGATTTTCAGTTGCAGTTAATATTGTCCGTTGATTGAGTTAAATTCTTCTTTATGTTAAAGTAAATAAAAATGTAATTTAAAGCAACGAAAAGTTCATTTAATTTTTACTGTCAAAAATTCAACCGCGAATTCCGTAAAAACAAATCAATATTCAGTTATCTTATATAAATTAATTGTCAAAAAATTAACTGCATATTCCGTTAAAACAAATAAATATGCAGTTATTTTATAAAATTTTACTGACAAAAATTCAACACCATATTCAGTAAAAACAATTAAATATTCAGTTATTTTATATAATTTTACTACCAAAAATTAATTTTTACTTATCTATAAAAAATGAATTGCTTGTTTTTTGTAAGCAATTGCCATTTTCTATTTGATAAAATAATTTAGTTAAATACATCAAATTTTAAAAGTAAAATAATTGCGAAGCCATATCGGTCATGCTGCTGGTGTCTTATAATTGAGAGTTCTTCTGTAAACAACGTGGTCAGTACAACAAAAGTAAAACAAACGTGTGTAACTGGGTAAGTAAATAAAAATATTCTCCCTCTCTCGCTTATAAGAAAAACAAGCGGACTTGTGTCTGTCTGGTATTTTTTAGAAATTCGGCTCTTTTGTGGAGTAAACGAAAACTTAATAAAATAACTGAATATTTAATTGTTTTTACTGAATATGGGGTCAATTTTTTGACAGTAAAATTTTAATAAATAACTGAATATTTAATAGTTTTTACGGAATATGGTGTTGAATTTTTGACAGTAAAAATTAAACGAACTTTTTGTTAAAAATAAATGAAAAATAGGTAGACCGGTTTATAATTGAACTTTCATTTATTTTATGTTACAATTTCAGTTAATTTTACGTACAGAATATTGTGAGTGTAGAAAGGACTATATAAAGGATGTCCCAAAAATAACGCAAGATCTTAATTTAATAGAAAACACAGTTTTTAGTCTTTTTAGGATTGCTAAAACTTTGCTGCACAAATGGTGACAAATTCTAAACTTGCGTTAATTTTGGGATACCCTTTACTATAGAAGACAATATGCTGCCTATCATGAACTAAATTCGATTTTAGACTATAGTCGAAATAGCTGATCAAACGAATTTTATTTGGTATTATGGCACACATTCGATAAAAAGCACCATTTGGGAATTTTACTGATTTCTCTTATTCACGATAGTACATTTCTATCAGCTGGCACTTCAAATTAAAAAATTTTGCTTACAATTTTAAAAAAAAAAAATTAAAAATTTAATATAACTGATGGAATTATGGTTCGATGATTCTACGGATGAAGATGAACGTTTAAGCTGCCTACACACGAGTGATTTGTGTGCGTGATTTGTTCGCATGATTTGTTCGCGTACCATTTCACCACACACGACGTAAAATTCACAATAACCTTAAACGTCAAAAAAGAAAACAAGAATTGTGAAGCGGATGATGCAATTGCACTTTTGATAATTTATTTTCGTACACGAAATTAAAAAAAAGCAAGCAAATGGACGAATGACTGACTGGCTTTAAAAAAAAATAGGAGTTTCCATGTACTTTTATTAAAAAATATGGAAACTACATCTTCGCAACAGATATAATTAAACATTTCAAAGTACACTAAAACAAAAAAAATTTTAAATGTTCGCGCACAAGGCCACTAACATATCGAACAAATCACAGAAAATTTCTAATTTTCAATAACTTGTGATTTGTGCGCGCACAGCCCCATTAACAAGTAACAAGACGTCCAGCACGAGCAAATCACACGCACAAATCAATCGTGTGTAGGCAGCTTTACGGGAACTGGCCAGAAGCAGAAAAGGTTTGAGGGATACTGCTAACATATTGGAACTAAGCCACAGTTTTGTGCCCAAGGTAGAGATTGTACGAACTCAGCCTTGGCCTATTCAAATAGGCTTGGGCTTGCACAGCTCACGGTATCTGTAGCGCTGTCAGAACTTCTAGAAGTTTAGGAAAATTGTGTGTGCCAAAGATGGATCAAATACAATTATTACAGTACTTTTCGCTTATAGTCCACTACTATAGTTGCACAACTTTTGTGGACTATAAGCGAATTTGGACTATAACCGATTTTTTTATAAGCCATTTTATGGATAATAAGTGAAACCTAGTATAATCCACATTTTGGACTATATAAATATTATTTTCTTCAATAAATCCACTCTTTTTAAACCAAAGAAAAGTTTATTTAAAACATAACCAAATATTGATTTATTTTAAATAAATAGTTAAAACAAAAATCTTTTTAATTAATTAATTCAAATGCTTTAAAAGATTTAAATAAAAACAAATGCGTATGAGATTCATTTTAATTCTTTGGATGACGAAATCAAACACAACATAATTATCAATTTCATAGGATCTTTACATAAGGTCTCCACCTGACAGTTTTTTGTTATACCAAACGTCATTTATAATACAGTAGATGCTCAGAAATTCGAACTCTCAGAATCAACTTGATGTTGTTAGAGTTTAAAACTCAGTTTTTTTGGTGTTTGTATTACACATACTAAATAAAGTCAAATGAACTGAATTGTTATTTTTTATATTTCGTTAAGTTTTTTATAGTTTTTATGTTAAATAAACTAAAATTTAAAAAAAGTATAGTTTTGTATATCTTTATGGTCAAATTTATCTAAATTTTTGTAAAAAAAAACCGTCCAGAAATTCGAATAATTCGGAAACTCGAATCGCCCTAAAAACAAAGTGGATCGAATTTCCGAGCGTGTGCTGTAATTGCCAGAAAGGTAAATTAAAACATGTCGTCAGTTGATTAAAAATATATAAAAAACAGAGTGGACTATAAGCGAAAATTTTTGCATGAAGAATTATATACGCATGCTAAGAAAATGTGGCTTTTAAACGAAAATGGACTACAAGAGAAATGGACCTTATAACAAATAATTTGTATGAAATTCGAAAAAATCTGCATGTGAATATGACAGTTTTGGCTTATATCCGTTTTTGGCCTTTAAGCGGAATGGACTATAAGCGAAAAGTACTGTAGCAGCAAGAAGCAAAGTAGCAAAAACAAGCTTTGGCAATTGCTGCTTACCACTTACGACCTAAGACCTGCATTTAATTAACAAATAAAGTGGTTTAGGTCCACCAAAGCAAAACAATTGCATATATTTTCTTACACTTTTAACAAATTTTTAAAATGTCTTTACATTGTCGAAAGCAAAATAGTTTTTTTCAAAAATATTCGATGCACACCGAAATTTTCGACAGTGCTATCAACTCATAATTCAACATTCAATAGTCGATGTTCGATAGCCAGCGAAAATTGTTTGTCAAATGAAACTGTGATACAAATAGATCTGACTTTCATAATAATACACAGAAAAAAATTTCAATTCAAAAAATGATTTCAATTAAAAAATTTGTAATATGAATTAAAAACATTAATAAAACAAATTAATAGTATTAATAGCATCAATTAAATATTTGTTGATATTAACAAAATTTTCTGCACAAATGTTGTTAATATAAGTAAACGTTTAATTCACTTATAAAATTTTTAATTAAAACTGATTTTATTTTTGATTAATGGTGTAATTGAAACAAAAAAATTGGGGAAACTTTTTCTAGGTACAGATTAGTCTTTATGCTGGTCTATAGACTAGATCACGGGCTAGAGCGCCAAAGGTATCCTTAGTAGTGGTTAAGAGAAAGGACGACCCTGCCAACCCTAATTGTGGCTAGTATTAAGAGTGCAGGTAAAAAAGTTGGAATAATTTGGCGCAATGCTGCTACAGGGCAAGCAGAAACCGACCTTTATTAGGTAGCAGTGTTGCCAATTTAGCCATTTGGTGGCTAGATTTAGCCATTTTTTCACCGTGTTTAGCCATTAAAAAATGAGTTTAGCCATTTTTCAACTTGTTTAGCCATAACATTTTTTTTTGCCATTTTTCTTTTAAAAGAATAATTTTTATTTTGTTATAAAAATTTTTAAAAGTAAAATAAACATTTTAAACAATTAAAACGCTTTTAATTTAAATCACAACTTTTATAAATGTTAAAAATGGCTATAAACTATGATGATGAAACATCTTTCAAAATAAATATTAACGGTCTAATTTATAAAAATTTCTTGTTTCAGCTTTAATGCTTACAATAGTTATCAAACACTTTTTGTTTTATAAGCCATTAATAAAAAGTCAGATTTATAAACGCTTAATAGGAGTGGATTAACAATTAAACGTTTATATTACTTTTGTATTTTTATGTTGGCAACAACATGTTATTTTAATTGTAATTTTTGTAATAGTGATGCATACAACTGGGGATTAAACAATACGAGATCATACAACGAACGAATTTTAAGTGAATTTCTGTTTTGTTTTCAATTTAAAATGAATTTCTGTTTTTTAAAACGTAATATTTAAAATAATTTTATGTTTTTTTTTTTTTGTTAATAAAATACATACTACATATTGAAATCGAAGCGAAATATGTAAATCATTTATTAGCAATATCAAATTTTTACTGCTCAAACTCTGTTGGTTTCACAAAAGATTATACAGCTTTATGTTTAATGAATAATTTAACCAATTTTTATTATACATTTTTTATACGCAGATGATTTGAAAATAAAACCTCCTAACCCTATAACTGCCAAAATATTTTAGGTTAAAATGTTTTTACCTGGAACAATATCATTTTCCTCAATAGCAATGTTGTGAAGTACTGCTAGGGCGATAATCAATGTTTTCCCTTTAGCCAGATAAACCGTCAACCCATCTAACAAGCAGCGAAATCGTTGCTTCCAAGCCCCAAAGCAGCGTTTAACAGAGTTTCTAGTGCTTATCTGTGCAGCATTATATTTGTTCTCCTTTTCATTCTGTAGTTTGGATAGTGGGGAGAATAAATAAGTCTGCAGCTTATATCCTGAGTCTCCCAACAAAATACCTTTGAACTCTCCGCTTTCAAGTTTAATAGTTGACTCATTTAAAATACGGCAGTAAATCTACAAATTGTTTTTTTAACTTAAATTTAATTTGTTATAAGCGCTTTTTTGGTAATTGCTGAAATAAATTTATAAAGTTATAAATTTAATTTCGCCGGGAGGTTTCTGGTGGACACATTTTTACAAAAAATTAGTTTTAAATCAATTCTATATAACAATAATAGCGCCCTCTTTTTTTAACATATAATCCCTTTTTTGATAGCTCGAATATAATAAGAGATTTTGAGTTCTAGCATTGCCTGATATCTTTAATTTTACAGTTCTCTAAACATTGTTTTGCTTCTTTCGTCACTTTTTGTGCTATGAAGCAAATTTTTGATGCAAAATTTAAAATATTATTGTTTGTAATTGCTGTGCTGCATGTTCCATTCAAAGCATGTAGAACAAAACATTTTTGTTCCGTGCGGCAAACAAGTAACTAACAGACGATACACTATGTGGTTTTTACTTTGTGTTTGCTTTAACAAATACTTTACCTATTTGAAAGACATTTTAAAATATAAGTGTAATGAATGGTTAAAAAAGGTTTGCAATATTTGAAATAAATCTTAATAGCTTTTTATATTTTACTAGCTTAACCCGGTGCGCGTTGCTACACTGCTTAAACCACTTCTTCAGTTGAGAGATATTTAATATATGCATCCTATGGAAGGTTTTTCCCCCTGCGCCTTCCCGCTTTATTTTTATTTTCAAAAGTGTAGTATACCATAGGAGTGACTTCTACTAAGTTTGAACATTCTTACTATAACAGTTCTTAAGATATGTGATATTAAACATTGGCGTCCTATGGGGGGTAACATTTCCCCGCTGCTATTTTATTCCAACTTTGGGGTTCAGAAGATCATACTACAAAAAGTTTAATAAAAAGAGTGCAGTGGCTCTAAATTATATTTCTATCGAGGGGTACTGCTCCTCCTCTGTCCATTTCTATATTGAAATTTAAAGTTTGCCATAATAGTAGCTTTAACCACGTTTGAAGACTCTCCCTTTAATAGTTCTTGAGTTGAGAGATATTTAATATATGCATCCTATGGAAGGTATTTCCCCCCTGCGCCTTCCCGCTTTATTTTTATTTTCAAAAGTGTAGTATACCATAAGTGTGACTTCTACAAAGTTTGAACATTCTAACTTTAATAGTTTTTCAGATATCCGATATTTTACATTGGCGTCCTATGGGGGTAACACTTCCCCCGCTGCTATTGTGTTTAAATTTTGGGGCTCAGAACATCCTAATACCAAAAGTTCAACAAATTGCTTGCAGCGGCTCTTAATAATATTGCTATCTATGAGGGGTACTGCTCCTCCTCTGTCTACCCCGCCCATTTTTATATTTAAATTTATAGTTTACCATAGTAGTAGCTGTAACCATGTTTGAAGACTCTCCCTTTAATAATTCTTCAGTTGAGCGATATTTAATATATGCATCCTATGGGAGGTATTTCCCCCCAGCGCCTACCCGCTTTATTGTTATTTTCAAAAGTGTTGTATACCATAAGAGTGACTTCCACAAAGTTTGAACATTCTCACTATAAAAGTTCTTAAGATATGCGATATTAAACATTGACGTCCTATGGTGGGTACCACTTCCCCCGCTGCTATTTTATTTCAATTTTGGGGATCTGAAGATCCTACTACCAAAAGTTCAACAAAATGCGTGCAGCGGCTCTTAATTATATTTCTATCTATGAGGGGTACTGCTCCTCCGCTGTCAACCCCGCCCATTTTTATATTGAAATTTATATTTTACCATAATAGTAGCTTTAACCACGTTTGAAGACTGTCCCTTTAATAGTTCTTCAGTTGAGCGATATTTAATATATGCATCCTATGGGAGGTATTTCCCCCCCTGCGCCTACCCGCTTTATTGTTATTTTCAAAAGTGTTGTATACCATAAGAGTGACTTCTAGAAAGTTTGAACATTCTCACTATTACAGTTCTTTAGATATGCGATGTTAAACATTGGCGTCCTATGGGGGATTCCACTTCCCCCGCTGCTATTTTATCTTAATTTTGGGGCTCAGAAGATCTTACTACCAAAAGTTCTGCATAATGCGTGCAGCGGATCTTAATATATGCGAAATTTAATATTGGCATCCTATGGGGGATACCAATTCCCCTGCCCCTATCGAAAAAATAAGTAGCCTATTTTATTTTTAGGGCTCACGTGATGTAGCTGTAAAAATTTCAGGAAAATCGGTTCAGTAGTTTTGGAGTCTATAAGCCAACAAACAAACAAGCAAACAAACAAACAAACAAACATACAAACATTTTTCATTTTTATATATATAGAAGATAGAAGATAGAAGATAGAAGATAGAAGAAGATGCAAAAAGTTATAACGACTTTAAGTTTCAACATAATTGCATTTTTCGTGCAATTATTAAAATTTTATTTTAACAAACATTGAAATGTCAACTTATTAAACGCTTAAAGTAGGGTAAAGGCTACAATAAATATTTCAAATTGATGATATGTTTATTAAACGTTTAATAGGCTATTAAACATTTATAAATACTCTTTTTTCGACTTTTGCTTATTAATGACTTATAAAGATGATGCGTTTATAAATTAGACTGTAAATTTATAAAATGGATCAACACAAACATCGGTGTTTCTTTCTGGTTGCAAGTATTTCAATAAAAAGATGCAGGCGGCAATAATTTTTTTTTAGAAATTTCAGAATTGTCTATAAAGTTGCTCTCACTTCCATGGTCTAATGCTGAAGTAGAGAGGGTATTTAAACAAGTAAACATCGTTTAAAGTAATTTGAGAAAAAGGTTACATTTAGCAACCGTTAATTCGATTTTACCAATAAGGTATCGAATTTCGTCGGTTGCATGTACTATCACACGATTCGGTTACAATTACTGAAAATTTCGTTGCTTAGCATAATATTTTTGATAGCAACATTGGAGTTTTAGTACACTATCAGTTATAACAACAGATATTGTTAGTTGTTAGTATGATTATTAGAAACAAAATGATGCTTATACCCGAATATATGATAGATGCAACTGAATTAACACATAATTGGTTGTTTGTAACCAAAGATTTGATTGAATTTATCAATATATTTTTTCAACCGCTTGCATAAGCCATTTACCCGATTTTTACATAGAAAATCCAAATAAATAAAATAAACCCCATTTTGATTATTACATTGTTTAATTTTATGCAAACACATGCATACACAGAGAAAACAGATTCGTGATCACAACCGAATTTGGCACCAATCGAATTTCTTCGGTTGCATGTACTATCACACAATTCGGTTACAATTACTGAACATTTCGGTGCTTAGCATAATGTTTTTGATAGCTACATTTGAATTTTAGTACACAATCAGTCATAACAACAGATATTGTTAGTTGTAAGTATGATTTTTAGAAACAAAACTGTCCTTACACCCGAATATATGATAGCTGCAACTGAATTAACACATAATTGGTGTTCATAACAAGAGATTTAATTGTCGTTATTAATATATTTTTTTTAACCGGTCAAATGTAGCCCATAAGGGGCAAGGACTTGTGCAAAGGTAACCCCAATGAATGGAAAAATGGCTTATTTTACAGTACGATGTCCTAGGGCAGGACCATATAACCCAGCTTGCATTACAAAGGAGTAGCCTTAAAACTACTCCATGGTTTACTCCAGAGGATTAGCTTTGAAATCGTTTCTAAACGAAAACATGTCGTTAAAAAACGAAGACGTGTCGTTTCACTGCAAACTCTTCTTAATAATGACATGGTCCATACTTGCATTACATTGGACCAGCCCAGGATCAAAATGGATCAAGTAGTCCAATATAATTTGTAGGGCATAAAAAAATATTACATACATACATACATATGTACGTGCATATGTTCATACCTATAAGAATACGTAAATTACTTACCCCTATTTATTAAGTTTTTGCACATTTCCCATTTTTGACCGCAAAGATATTTTTTAAATTTAAAATTAAAAATTATTTTATTCTATCAAATTTTTTGACAGAAAATTTAGTAAGCAATTGGTGCTTTTAACTATTTTTTTGTTGTGAATTCCGAATAATAATATTTTCATTTGTTGTAATCGAATTGAAGCAATACTAACAATCAATAATTAGCTGCAATAGATGAATATACATTTTTATTACAAAATTTATTGACAAGAGCAAATTATTGATTGTAATGCCCAATATTCAGTATTGCCCTGTAAATTCGGTTGTGATTCTAACCATTTGTACTAATTTTTAGAACTAAATTAAATTAGTTATCATAGCTAATAAAAGAATTGAAGCAATTATATTTCAGTTAGAACAACGTTTTAATAATCAAGAGAATTAAAACTCACTTACAACTATATATATTTAATAGTTGCAATAATAAATCATGTTACTTGATCAATATTTTATTACTGCAACCGTTTCCAAACCAATTTGTTTTCTGTGTGTATATATGTATGTATATGTATGTATGTATTACATTTTGGAGTTAGTTAATTTAAAATAATTACAAATTTATACATGTATGCATAAATTTTGAGTTTAATGTAAAAGATAAACTTTAATCATTACACTACACAATAATACATTACAAATAATTACACAATTCCATAATTCAAATTCGTCTTCTTCGTCCAATTTCTGATAACTTTTTGCGATAATTGTTGTTAGGATCACAAAGTTTTCCTTAAGCTGTTTGACCATTTTTGGCGGGAGAAAAATAAAGTTCAACAAGCTCACTTGGCTAAACTTTATTTGCTAAATCCGCGAGATACAAAAACTCTTAACGGTTCAACCAAAAAAAATTAAAATCTGTTTTATAATAAAGTTTTTTATGCATGTATGTATACACTGTAAGTAAAATTTCCACTTTCGAAATGACACAGAAAAACGCCGGGACTTAAGTTTGGGCCGTAGAATACAGTGGTATACTCCGTTTTAAAAGGTTATGTCTAAATCAAGAGATATTGCATTTTTAATTTTGTATTGCCTCTCAAGCAATTTTTTGGTGTTTTAAGAAAAAAATCTAAATATCTTTTGAAATTACTTTAGCTTTTGTTTATTTGTCGAAATTAAGCTCTTATGATGATGGCCTTCAACCTTCCGGCTAGCACAATTAATTAGTTATAAATGTGTGGTAATATTTAATCCAATTTTTATCAATTTTATATATGCATATAATTGATAAAATTAGACTGAATAGTGCCATGGAGTGAAAATAATTGAATGTATCCACCTGAAAATAGACGGCTATCATTGTTAGAGTTTAGCATCGAAAAGCAAATAAAATAATAATGTTATTTAAAAAGAGTTTTCGAAGCCTTTTTCCATATATGTATGTGTAGTATAAATATTACTTGCGAGTCAATACCACTGTTGCCAACTTTTTTTGATCATTTCCCGCCAAATCGGAGTTCAAAACCGCTAGAAACCGCTAAATATTTAATTTAGCGGGAATTTTTTTAAAAATACCTCTAAAACCTAAACATTTTTATAAGTTTTATATAAATCTAGATATAGGCTGATTTTTCAAAGGTATATGACTTTCAAATTACGTTGCATACTAAGGTTTCCAACTTCCCTATTTATTTTATTCCCAAAAATTATGTTATGTATTCAGCTGTGCCGAATCTTTGATACACTCCACCAACAGTTAGAATATTCCCGGAGTGGTCTTTATATGGGACATATGGTAAATTATAGGCCGATCTTCACGAAATTTCAACAAATAATTTATAGTTTTGTAAAACTTTGACTGACCAAATGTTATTATAATAGAACACAGATTGAGAGCTCTACGGTTCTACGCGTACTAAAGCTTTTTCCGAGAGTAGGGTTTATATGAGGCCAATGGTAAGTTATGGACCGATCTGATCGATAGTTGACAGTGTAATTTCTTGTGATATAGGACGAATTTGAGCAAAATCTTATATCAATATGTGCATTCCGCCATAAGTTTTTGTAACAATATTTTTAATTTTTATAGGGTGGTTGTTCCACATTTTAATTCATAACTCTTTTCCTATTGAACCGATTGTGCTGGACTTCAATTCCAAACTTCTTAGATAAATTCTTAACAATTTCATGCCAATATTTATCTTGTCTTTTGAGTCGTTTGAAAGTGAGCGTGAGTGAGATTTCAACAGACGGACATGGCTTTATCGACTTAGGATTACTCAAGGAAACAGAATAAATATACTTTATGGGGTCTAAGATGAATATTAAAACAAACTTAGTATGTAAGTAACGCTAGTTTTGGTAATTATTGGCCGTTTTAAGCAATTAGATAAAATTAGTAAGATAAAAGTTAGTGAATTATATTGCTTGGGATCTATCGAGATAATAAACGTTTCCTTACCTTTTGTTTCAAAATTTTAAGCAAGCTAAAAGTTGTGAATTGTCACATACATCCCTAACAAAATAGTTACTGAAAAAAGTAAAAAAATGTCATATACAATCTTCAGTTCACTAAAAATACAAAAGTGAACATAAACAAGTAGATTTTAGCCAGATAAACAAAAAGAAAAATTAAAAAATCTGTTAATTTTAAACTTTAGAAAGGTTTTTGAAGCGAAAATGAGCCGCTGAGAGTTGTTTGAAAATCGCTAGATTTCCCGCTTACCGCTAAAACGTATTTTTTCCCGCGATTGACGTTTCAAAAACTCTAGATTTAGCGGGAAAATCTCTAAATTGGCAACAGTGGTCAATACAAACTTTAAAATGGAATATCTCTTGATTTTGACCTTAACTTTAAAAAGGGAGAATACCTTCTACTATTCAACGGCCCAAAATTAAGTTGGGGGGATGTTTCGGCGTTTTTCTGTATCAATTTGACGTACATACTTAGAGCGTATTTATTTTTAAAACTTAATGCGATTATATATATATATATATTGATTCCTATGGTTCCAAGTTGGAACAAAGGGCCGTAACGAAAATCTTCCATTGGGATCTGTCCTGTGCGATTTGTCTGATCTCAGACCAAGTTCTTCTTGTTTCGCTAATTTAGGATTCTAGTTGCCTTCTCCAGGTGTTAGCTGGTCGACCTCTTCTTCTGCTGCCATGAGGGTTCCAATCAATTGCCATCTTTGATATATCATCATGGGGTCTTCTCAAAATATGACCAACCCAGCTCCATTTCCTCTTTGCAATTTCTATGCGAATTGGTATTTCACCTGTTCTTTGCCAGAGGTCTCTGTTGGAAACTACGTTCGGCCAAAATATTCGCAAAATTTTTCGCAAGCAACGATTAACAAATACTTGCAGGGATTGAATGTCGCTTGCAGTAGAGTTCCAGGACTCACATCCATATAGCAGGATAGAGCGAACATTAGAGGAAAAAAGGCGAAGCTTAGTTTTTATATGAATTTGTGGTGACTTCCATACTCTTTGTAATGCACTAAAAGACTGTTTTGCTTTCCTTATGCGATATGCAATATCATCACGTGAGCCGCCTGTTGTTGATATGATACAGTAGACGCTCGCAAATTAGAACCGCTTTGTTTTTGAGGCAATTCTAATTTCTGAATTATTCTAATTTCTGGACGTTTTTATTTCGAATAAAAAATAAAAATTACTTAAATTTTTTTTAATTCAATTTTATTTGATTGACATTAAATGTATTTTTTAAAATTAAAAATACCGTGTCGTTTCTTATATTTGGAAAACTATCCATTGCTTCCACGGAATGCATTTTCATCTTTATAGGGATATTCCTCTCTAAATATTTTTTTAGCTTTCTCTTTAAACCACTCATACAGACGACTTACCATATTTGGGTATTCAGCGCTGTGCAAAGATTTATTGCTTGCTTCCTGATATGTGTTGAAAACAGCATTTAATATTGCTGTTCTATGAGATTTGATATAGCTTATTGAAGATGTCGTAACATTAATATTCCCTTCAAACCCTTTGTCAAGCTTTTCTAATATTTTGACCTTCGTTTCCAATGATAAAGTGTTTTTTTTACGTTTATTTGACATTTCGAATGATACACTTTCACTTTTTAATAGAGACTTCCAAAATATGTACACATGTTTCGAATTTCACAAATAAACTAGCCACAAATATATATAAATGCGACAAAAAAACAACAAATAAGGAAACATATCTAAAATTTGGTAATTCCCCTTTTTAGTTTTACATGTTCAAACAGAATAAAAATAAATTGCGGATTTCTTGTGTTCAAATAACAAAAAAAAAAAAAACGCTCTGAAATTAGAACTATAAATTCGAATTTTAGAGCGTTTAATGTATTGCAAACACTGATTCTAATTTCTGGACGTTCGAATTACTGAAAGCTCTAATTTGTGAGCGTCTACTGTACTTCCTAAGTAGCAAAACGATTGGACGTCCTCGAGTTCTATGTTGTTTACTCGGAACTTGGAGAGATTAGTCGAATTGATACGTAGAACCTTAGTTTTGTCGAAGTTAATGTGAAGACCGACACCAGATGCTAGCGATTACTATTCTCTAAATAGTTCGTGGAAACTACTTTCTCCTCTTAAATAAGCACAGTTTCCGACCACAAGGATATTTTTAACTACTAAATTAAAATTATTTTTTTTTTATTTACTTATTTCATTCACAAATTTGTTTGTTACGTTTGACAGAAAATTCATTTGTATATGAAAATAATTAGTTTAGTACTCACAGTTACCAATTGGAACTTGTAGCCGAATTGAAACTATACTAGCAATCAATAATTAGCTGCAATAAATGAATTAATATTTATATTACAAAATTTATTGACGAAAGCAAATTATTAATTGCAATGACCAATATTCAGTATTGCCCTGTGTTAAATTCGGTTGTGATTCAAACCATTTGTACTAATTTTTAGAACTAAATTAAATTATTTATCATAACTAATAAAAGAAACGTTTTAATAATCAAGAGTATTAAAACTCACTTACAACTATACATTTTTAATAGTTGCAATAATAAATGATGTTACTTGATCAATATTTTATTACTGCAACCGTCTCCCAACCAATTTGTTTTCTGTGTGTAACAATAAAATATGTATACCAACACCCCAATAGTGGAGAGGATGGATACTAACTATGCGTTTGGCTGATGTTAGTAACACCTTTAAATATTGGGCCCAAGCCTACCTTTACGTATACCGATTGACTTAAAATCACTTTCTGAGTCGAATTAACGATGTTTGCCCGGCTGGCTGGCTGGCTGTCCATGTAAACCTTGTGCACAAAGAACAGATCGCAATTTTGGAGATTATTTGATAAAATTTGGAACATAGGTTATAATGTGGTGTAGGGTATCATATAGTCGAGGTTGACCGACTATACTTTCTTACTTATTTTTTATTGTAGATCTGGACTCAAAAGGTTGGGTAAATGTTGTCGTGACTATGATTTACCTTCACATTATTTTAAACTAATAGGCACGAGTGATTCCTATGAAAAAACATAAAGACATCGAATTTATCGATGATTTAATTTTTTAAATACCTATCAAAATATTATTTTACTTTTATTCTCATTTAACAAATTGGTCTTTACTAAAAATTTCATCGTAAAAAACTTCAAATGAAATATTTCTGTTTTGTTACTGAATTTTAATGTGTTTTTATTAAAAAAAAAAACTTTTAGCCACTTTGTAGCCCATTTTTTAGCCATTTTTTTCCGTAAACTTAGCCATTTTTGGTCAACAAGTTTTGGCAACACTGCTAGGTAGACATCCATAGGGATACCTTTAAGGTAGGAGATAGGAGAACCTCCAATTTATGAACTCCATCGATAGGCATTAGTAACAAGCCCAATACGATCTTGATAAAAGTATTTCTTAAAACGGGTGTCCAACTTCGAGGCATAATCGATCAATGAGAATATGTGGTTTAAAAGGCTGGTGCCCTTGCCACACAGCAAGAGAAACAATGGATCTTTTAAAAGAAAAGTTTACAAATCGCATAATTTCTCGTAGAGGAGGAGTGAATTGGCAACCAAGATCGTGCGATTTGACACCTTCTGACTATTTTTTTGGGGGGTTTTTTGAAATGAAAAGTGTACAGCAATAATCCTACAACAGTTCAAGAGCTGAAAACAACAAAATCGAGCAGATATCAACCATTGACAATAGTTTATTAAAAAACGTGATTGAGAATTTTTGTAAAAAAAACTAGAAGCCTCGTGAGACAGTAGGGGGGGGGTCACTACACCGACATAAAATTTCATTTTTAACTGACACCGATTTGTTATAAACTAAAATAAAACCATTTTTTATCTCTGTTTTTTATTAATATTGAAATGATACCTTAATTTTGAACACCCTTTAAAACGTTGGTAGAATAACACTTACTAAACTTTGGACTAGCTACTGACTACTTTAAGGAATAGACTATTGGCTAGACAATTGAATAGACTATGACTACACCTCAGATTAGATTACAGACTACTATTCGAATACTTCTTTTTTAAAATAATTTAATTTATTTGGGGTATTAATGTTAATATTTCATCAAAAGGTAATATCTTGTGTAGTTTTTTTTTATTACTTATTATTCAAACCAGAATATTAATTTAATGTGCTTAACATTTAATTTGTTTATTTGTTATTAAAATAATTAACTTTCCACTAAGCGATCAGCTTGGCTTAACAAATGATTTGTTTAACCCATTTCTTACCGCCGCACAGTGGCACCCGTAGAGCAAACGAGGTTGCAAAAATCAAAATTTTCATGAGCGCCGACGAAGTTTTGAATAAACCCATGTTATAGGAAACTTTTCAACGATTTCAAATATGCCACTCTTAATAATATCACATTTTTAGTTTAGAAGATATAACCGTTCAAAGTTGACCGACTTTCGGTTTTCAAAAAAACACACAATTTTTAGTCAATTTGTTGCGATTTCAGGTGTAATATCACGAAAAATAGGTAACGAATCGCCTTATTTTTTGATGTATTGATTAATGTATTTATTAAATGTATAATGTTAAAAAAAAAAATTAACTGTTTGCTTTGTGTTTCTCCTGGTAAATCACTATTTAAACACTATCCGTTTTTTCACTATTTTTCAACTTTGACGGAAAATAAAAAAAATCTACATTTTTCTATATTTGCCATATTTGCAAAACCTGTTCTTTGATTATTTCTTAACATAATTCAAAAGGTTTGATCTGCCCGTACGTGCCCGTTTGCTTCTAGAGGTAAAAAAGGATAAAAAGACATGGTTGCAAAAATTGTATGGCGTGCATCCCTTATATATAATATATTGAATGCAACTACGAGTTCCACCTGACCATGGTTGACGGAAAAGTGGTATACGAACTGACAGGAACAACCTCAACAATGTCATGCCCGATTTGCAAAAAGAGTCAGAAGAACTTTGGTAATTTAAACGATTCTACAAATGAGGAGAATTACGAATATGGAATGTCACCATTGCACGCAAGAATAAGGTGTATGGAATTCTTGCTAAAACTGGCGTATACCCTACCACAAGAGGAGGAAAACTTCGATGAAAATACATCAATAAAGGATAAGGAAAAGATCAGAAAGAAGCAAATACAGGATGCTTTTTTTAAACAAGTTGGACTAAAAGTAGACTGTCCCAAGCACGGATACGGTAACTCAAACGATGGAAACACTTCTAGGAGATTTTTTGAAAATGATGAGGCAGTAACTAGAATCACTGGAATTGACAGTCAAATCGTGAAAAGATTGGGAACGATCTTGGATGTTTTAAACTGCAAAGAAAATGTCAATTCTACAAAATATGGAGAATAGGCGTCGAAAACTGCATCTCTTTTAGCAGAAATGTATCCACAGAAGAAGTTGACCCCGACTGTCCATAAAATATTGGCGCATGGCAAAGATATAATTGAGTACCAGTCTTTGCCAATTGGAGAGCTTTCTGAAGAAGCACAGGAGTCTCTTAACAAATTTTATAAAAAATATAGATTGCAGAACACATTCCAAGCATCAAGGGTAAGGCAAAATGAGGACCTCTTCAACATGTTGGCAGCTTCTTCCGATCCACTTATTTCTTCCCTGCGGCATGTGAAGTCACGAATAGAGTTAGAAAATAATTATAGTTTAGAAATGGTTAGTCTTTTAGATATACCTTCTCTTACGAACTGTAATGAATATTTTGCAGAAAATTGAAAAAATAAATTTAAAAAAAAAAAAATTTTTTTTTTAATTTGTTGGGTAATAATTTAAAACATAAAACCCTAAAGAAAAAAAATAAAAACAATCTAAAAATGTAAAAATAATTTTTTTTAGTGACCATAAAATTGATTTTTCTACTAATTTTAACTTTGATAACCCATAAGTAGGCCCCTACAAAGCGTAGCACCCTTTCCAAACGCTCATTTCATAGGCTGAACAGTTATCTATCATATGCTGTTTAAACTGTTCAATTATCTTATTCGGTTCAAAAGATATGATTGATATGAAAACTCAAATGGCGCCACTGTGCGCCGTGTGTTTGAACACACGTTTATCATTTCTTAACTTTGAGTAAATAAAAATCACAGACAAATATAAAAAACAAAATGTATGTGGCGTGTATAAATATTAAAGTTTGGTCTCTTACGAACAAAAAAAATATTTTTGAAAATTTTTGCAAGCCTCTCCCCCTTTCAAAAGAGGGGGTTTAAAAAGTGTCCAAAAATATACTCTTTTAAAATAAAAAATCTGAGAAATCTGAGCAACCTAAGGCCATTCGCCCATCATACTGGTAAATATATGTGCCGCTAGGTGGCAGTAAATACCACGTTGGTACTAATAGTGAGATTAATTTGACAGATATTTTCTTTGTGTGACTGAATTTTTTGTTCTTTTTTCAACTGTCCATAATAATTATTCTTCTAATTTGAAATTATTTAATTTGTATTGTAACTAAGAGTCAGATTGGCTAAAATGTCACGCCAAGAGTACCTTACTGGAGCGATGATGAACATGAACATCAAGGAGAAAGAGCGTCCGCGATTGAAACTGCTATTTATTTGCCGCCCGATAATACTGTCGGTGATTCGGATACGTGGAAAACAATCTGTTTCGGATATAAACTGTGGGCGCTTTGCTTGAACAATGGCTACATGTTTCAGTTTGTCCCATTCTCGTGCTTCCGGTATTTTCAATAAGAGTTTGGGCCTCGATGCATTCGCATAATAGAGCAAGTATTATCACATTGTGATCATCAAATGGAACGCACCTTCTACTTTGACAGTTTGTTTTACCTCCTATTACTTGCTGTGCTTGTTGAAAGGGAAAGGATTCCGCGCAAGAGCCACTGTTCCACCCAATCAGGTTACCGGCATCGCGTCAAGAACTGAAAAGGCCTTGAAAATGTACAATACCGATTATGCACGAAATAACGTTATGGTAACTTGTTGGACGGACAATGTTGGAAGGAAAAGTTACTCTCGCAAATAATTACGACGCAACCGATCCAATGGTAACAGTGCAACAATACATCAAGGAGAAGAAAAAAGTTCGTGTTCAACCGCCCCTCGCCATCAAAAATTTCAACGGGCATATGGGTGGCTTGGATTTACATGGCAATGGGGTTGCCAATTACTCTATTGGCATTCGTGGCAAAAAGTGGTAGTAGCCGTTCTAAGTCTTATGCATGGGTAGCGCTGTGGTAAATTCGTGGAAACTGCATTTCTTTATAGCAGCTTCGCAAAACGCGAATCCTATCTCATAGTTTGACTTCAAAAACTCGGTGTCCAAGTCTCTGCTGCTTTCGTCGGAGGATGCAACAGACGGAATCGAACCGTCGTCTACAGAAGATTCAGACACTAATTATAAGCAACAGAACTTTCCGAGGGTAGACGGCTTGCACATTCCTTTGAAAAGCACCAGTCGTCGCCGTTGCATTGTGTGTACACCAAAAGTCACCATATTTAAGTGTGAGAAGATCAACGTCCACATACATCTATACAATTGTTCCCGAAGACAAACAAATTTTTCAAAAATTTTTTCAGAAAATCCAAAAATTCCAACGTTTAAATTTTTGATAAATAATGGGTTAAACAAAAAATCAGTATTCAAATCAATTTTTAAAACACAGCACAAAATGACACACATTTTATTTAGATATATAGACAGACAGACACCTTCAAATGAAACGCTTTAAATTAAACTGATTATTTAAGCAAAAAAAAAAAATTTATAATATAAAAACTTCCGTAAATTATTGTTTATCAGTTAAAAGGAAATTAAATTATTTGGAAAGAAGAAAAAATCTAAAGAGCATTAAAGGAGAAAGAAATGGCATGAGGAAGTGTAAATAAACAGACAAATTGCAATTATTGCACTCCAATAAATTTATTTTTATGGCAAACATTTTGGTCCAAATTCGTACAATTTGTTTCAGTTTTTTCTATGAAACCAAATATGGCATTAACACATTTGTCCTTTTTACACTTATTGTGCAAAAGCAAACATAAGAACGAAAGGACCAATTTTATTTTCAAGCCTTTAGATTTTACTTTTGGTTTTTGTTCCATTTTTTTTTTTTAATTTTTTTCTATATATTTTTTTCTATTTGTTTCTTTTACTGCCAAATACACATTTTTCCATCAGTCGCACTCATTTGCGTCCCGCATAAATCAATTGCACTTGTCATCAACTCAATTAATTTTTGGCAAACAAAGTGCAGTAAATCAATTGCTTTGGCACTTGACTCTTGCTCTCTCTCTCTCTCTCTCGTCCTCTTTCTCTTTTATATGGCAACTAGAAAAGCCTGTATAAATTATTTATTTTTGTCCCATTAAAAAAAAATGGTAAATAAAACAAAAGTGGTCTTCAATACCAAAATGGTTACATGGTATCTGTATCTGTATCTATTCATATAGAATGGTTGACAAAACAACCCAGCAAAAGTTTTAAAATTAAGGTCCTACGAAGCAGGAATTTTAACTTTAAATAGAACTCAAATCAAGAAGTATTGCTTAAGAACTAACTCGGGCAATTTTCTTACCTCGAACTTATTGTACTGCTGCTTTTAAAAATTTACACAAAAGCTTTTAAAAATGGTCCTTTAGGACAATAAAAGTCTTAAAATTTAAGAAAAAATGCATTTAATTCTTTTAAAATAAAAAGAGTAATCCTTAAAACCTTAAGGTTTGTTAGAGCAAAGTACAACACTAATACAAAATTGTAAAAAGCACAACGCAAATTGTGGTCCTTCGAACCAACTGCTTGTATAACAACTTGGGTCGACCTGTCTAAAGTTTTACTCCCGTATTCATAAACGATTACTAAACTTAACAAACGTTTATTTAGGAAAATTTTCATACAAAATTTGTTTTGTAAACCTTTATTAAATTTAAAAAATTTTAATGAATACGGGCGTTAGAAATTAAAGACTGATTATGTTTTATTTAATCCGTTCGTTATCACTAAATCTTTCACTGGGTAATAAACCATTTTCGAATTCAATTTTATAGCTTTTGTATTTTTTTTTTTCACATGACATTTCACATAAATTTTTTTCCTATTCCTACTATTTGGTTTGCTTGATTTTGTTAAAATTTTTTCTTTTTTATTCACATGATACATTTTTTTTTGCAGAGGACATTCAATGTTTTATCATGTTCGAGCATTCAGTTACATGCCACAAAATAATGCAGACAACTCGACATTGGCATGTTGCAAAATGTAAAAGAAGAGTATTAAATTGGGGTTAAAATGTGATTAAATTGCGATTTTTTTCGATGTTTGTTGCTCTTGTGACGCGGTTGTGTCACAAACAATTACTAGCCTTTTTTATAACGTTTATTCCAGGAATTTCAGGGAAATTAAACGCTTTAATTCTGATAAAGAAAGAGGGGGCTAAAATCGAAAATGTATAGAAAAGCAAGAAAGTCAGAAGGATCATATTTTTTTTAAAAAAACACAATTTTATTTTGAAAGACCACACTTTGAAAATATTACATAATTGGCTCTTAGATCTTTTTTTGGACAATATTTTTTTTAGGAATATCAGGGAAATAATACGCTCTAATTCAAATAAAAATGGATAGCCCTCTTCCTTTCGGGCTAAAATTATCGAAAGTATAGAAAATAAAAAAAAGTCAGTAGGATCATAGTTTTTAAAAAAGTTAATTAAATTTTAAAGGACCATATTTTTAAGCTATTATAGAAGTGGCTCGTAGATAGATTGGGCTATTGAAGACTTTTCTATAGATTAGCCAACAGACTAGGCTGTGAATAGACTACAGACTTCGGAAAAAAATACAGTTTTGGCACATGGAGAAACTATAGGTTAGGCTATACAACAGCCTTTAAACTCGGTTTTAAAAAAGATTATAGACTCGGGTATAGAAAAGACTCTAAGCTAGACTATCCGTGTTCTGACAATCGCAAGATTTGAAATCACAAAACGAAAGATTTTGTTATGCTGTATCGAAACTCGTGCGTTTTTCTTGCGATGTGCCATAGTTTTTTAAAAATATTATAATTCCATTGAGCATATTTTTGCGATTTCAAGTCAAAATCGCAAATTTTAAGCGTTTTGCAATTGCCAGAACATGTCCAATGGGCAGCCGACACGAGGACGACTCACTTGTGTCCTTATAGCGGTCCATTTGGGATACCCTTAGCCAGTGACCAAAGTCAGCCAGTATCCCCAGTATTCCCCAGACATCACTGCAGCCTCAAATCAGCCCGACTCCCTGCAAAACAAAGCGTAAAAAGATGGCAACTTTCCAAAATGCCTAATCCTAAAAGCCCCCTGACCAGTGCATTGCCAGAGAAAGTGAAACACCGTTTCCTCCTCCTCCTCATAATGATAAACTTATACAGTAGTCATCATAATCCAGACCCATTCTCTCTACATGAGTCCTTATTGCCCAGTGACCCGTCATTACCGATATCACTGACCTAATCTGGTCCCTACCGAAACCAACTAGCACGCGCGTTATCGCCGCGTCGTAGCCAGGCCATAGAGTCCTGGCCATCAAGCAGGTATTCTCATCCTGCCATCTTTCCTGAGCCCTTCTGCACGACTCACGTTTATTAAAAGTTTTACAGCGAACCATTGAAATGCCGATCAGGCCGTCGACGAACATGTCGTTCAAGAGACAGCCCTAGAACACTAAACAACATGATTAAAGTTATTCATACAAAACTAAGGGCCATTATTGCAACCTAATGATAAAGTTGCTGATAGTTAACGTGAACAATAGCTCTCTTGAACGATAAAGTGACCAATAAGTTTTTTCCATTATTACAACTGTCCGATAAAATAAAAAATGTAATTTATATACTGCGGCAACATTGCAGTATATACCGACTACTTTTGGTTGTTTAAAATACGTAGTGGCAACGACTTAGTTTTGTTTTATTTATTAATTAAAAACAAAAGTAAATTTTTGTGCTTTATTTTTGGTTTCAATGGTAAATTGTTTTGTTTTTTGTGTTAAATTGTGTTTTTTGAAAAAGTTGAGTAATTTAAGACTATCATTGAAGTCACCATATCTTCAGCAGAAAATATGGCATCTTCAAGTTCTTAAAGTTCACTTGTAAAGTTACTATGAGGACAAACCTGATGTTAGCTTATCAGTCACTTTTTAGGTTAATGTTAACTTGTAATAACCAAAAACTATTTATCTGTCAGATAGCATCCTAAAAATAACTATTTGTAAGTTGTAATAATGGCCCTAAGAGAGATAGAAAAAAAATCAGTCAATAACATATACCAGAGAGTTGTTAAGCCAGTTAGGCCCGCAGGCTGTTAAAAAACGAAGGAGGTGTTTAGTATTAAGATTAACACCAGCCTAAATAAAAGAAGACTATAAACGAAACTACAGACTCATCCATGGGCTCATCCGTATACTAGACTTCAAAATAACAATATTGTCAGCTTATTACTGGTTTGGCGCATATGCCAACAAGTCGTGGTGGAGGACAATGAAGGTTTACGTAAAGTTTTCTGAAAATATACCCCATAGATTTTTTTTGTATTTTCACCACAGCTTACGGCATATGTTTTGAAGAAAAATGTAAATTTTTGTGAACTTTCGTGAATGACGTTAAAAGAATATAGTATTTGATTAAAAGTCAAAATTATTGTTTTGTGCCGCATATGCCACTTTTTCAATTTATTTCTACTAAGAAGCTTTTGTTGACATTCTATTTTCTCTTTGTTTTAACCAGGGTTTAAAAGCTGCAGTTGAAACCAAAAACTGTCAAACAAAAAACCTAATTTGTTGTACAACTTTTCATTTTTTACATTAAATGAATCAAAAGTAAAAGCATCAGTTTTTTTTTTGGCTAATGACAAATGAAGAAGTGTATGAAATGGCAGATTTTTACTTTGACTGTAGTTTTTTAAGCGCTTGTTTTTTTTAACTACTTTTTTCCTACGGCAATGAAGCAAAGCAAGAGTGAAATTTATTTTCTTGTTGTCATTTTATTTTGTTTTCTTAAAGCGAATTACTTATTTTTTTTCTTAGGGCAATAAAACAAAGCATGAATAATATTTTTTGCGCTCGTTTTTGTATGAGGAATTTGCTGCATTCGCCAAACAGTAGCGCTTGCTCCGAACGCCACAAAACTTATCAAACTTTTAAATAGTTGTTGTCGAGCAAAATTAATGCTTCTTCAATGGGTATTCAAAATGTATACCCAACTTATTTTTTTTTTTTTTTTTTTGTAAATGGTCGGTAGGTCAAACCAATTATGAGGCAAGTCTTTAGTATAGACTATGTTAACGGTCTATGATTTTAATTAAAAAAAAAATAGTTTAAAGCTTTTCCTAGCTTAAAGCTTCTTTAAATCTCTGATTAACAACTTTAAACCATAAATTTACGATTTATACTAAAATTCTTTATCATTTCATTCTAAAATCGTAATAAATATGGAAAAATGCATAAATTTGCATTTTACTTAAAACTTTGTTTTACTACATTTTTAATTTGAAGATGCTGTTTTACTAATTTTAGATTTTTGTTAAATTTTACCAATAATTCTTGTGTGATTTATGACACATTCCAACATTCGTTTGAAGAGCAAAGAACAAAATGCATACAAATAAATAAATGAGTGAAAGAATGTTTTCCCAACAAAGTCTTTTCAAAGATTTTTCCAGGTCTTTTTTTCTAGTTGTTGTTATCGTTGTTGTGACTTTGAGTTAAGACTTCTTGACCAATTTTCTATGAGTGTTGTTTGTGGTTTTGAATTATGGCAGGATTCATTTCGATTTTTGGCACAGGGCTTAATTTCGACAAAAAAAATAAAAAAGAAAAAACCTCGAAGAGCATGAGTAAGAAAGAGTCACATATACACAATTCTTTCCTAAAGTGTCATAGGATATTAGCACAACAACAACGACAACAGAACACAACAAACTCTTAAACAAATATGAGCCTATTTTATAAATGCACTCCAAACATTGCAAGTATAGTGCACTTTTAGGGGTCGTTTGTAGCATTAGGCTTAACAAAAGGACTTCTACCAAAAATTAAAGTAAAAAAAAACTGCCGCAATAAGAAACCCAAGTTAACAAGACTACTACTGTTGGCTTTAATGTCCATTTGTTTTGCCAATGCTAAAGTTGAAAATCCTTACGTATTTTGTACGTTCTGTGATTTCATCTGCAATTCATGGATTTTTGTTCTTGCTTTACTTTTACACGCAATCACAATGCGTTTGTTTCAAAACGGAAAAGAAAATGCTATATGACATTAGTGGCGCTCTCAAGCCCTCATCTTTGCTTTACTTACTTTAGCCGGACTGTTGGCAAAAGTAATGAAAGTGGAAGAGAGGACTGCATTCAACTTGCAGGTTGGGTAAAAGTGCCCACATACCTCAAACCTTTGCTTACTGCTAGGCCACTTTAACTTTTTTTTTTCATTTCTCATATGGATAAGAATTCATGTGTGCCCAGAACTCGTCATGTTGCAATGCGGCCTTGCATTTTATGGTTGCATGTTTCGTTTGTTTTCGGGGATTGTTGGCGTTATTAGTGTTCATGCAAAATTGCCAACAATTTGACTTTGAAATTTTGTAAGATAGAACACTTGAACAATACCGCTGGTAAAAGACAAATTAAGAAAAGTTACAGGACATAGAAGTTTTTTTCAGAAGATCCCTATAAACGGAGCTATAGACTAGACGAAAGGGAAGACACTATACAAGACTAAAGAGTAAATTTAAAATAACTGTAGTTTACAGATAAGAATAATAAAGACCAGACCAAGGCGAATTCATTTTGGTGGCGTTGAAAGCATAGCACACAGAGGGAGGAATGTCAAAAGTTTCTTGTGTTTTTGACGTATCGACCAACGGAAGTAAAAAATAAAATACAATGTTGTGTTCTTGGTGTTAAAGTATCGCCACCACCGTTTGCATGAATTCGCCTTGGACTACACTAAAGCAGATCCAGGCAAACCTACTAAGTCGTGCTTTTTTCTTTTTTGATCTCACACATACCTACACTCATATCTTGAGTCGAAACAATCAGTCTCGCTTGAGCTTTCACATAAGATGGATGTGTTTTTACCTGTTGCTTGTATTCAGTGTTACCATTTAAGTTTATTTTCATGATTATTTTTTAGCGGTGCAAATCTGATATTATTATAAAAAGGATTTAGCTTGGCAATTAAACCGCTACTTCGTGAGCGTCTCCTTTTATTTCATGGACATAGTTATATCCCAAAGTTTATGTTTCTAGGTCTTAACAAAAAAGTTCCAACATTTTTTATCTTATAGGTTGATATTTACTCAAACCTTACACCTATAATTATCTGTTTCTTAGTTCAATATTAAAGAAAAATCAAAAAGTACTATATGTATAACACAAAAGTTAAAGAATAAAACTTAATTTCCCAACGAATTAAGAAAAATATTTTCTAAAAAAAGGATAAAAAATAGGTACTATTTTCACCCCTTACACTTTCGAATTTCGAAAAAATACCAAATTTGCATTTTTATTTTTTAGATAAGTAACGAATGTTTTATAATTTTTATTTCTATGTGAATTGGTTTAAGCGATAGATGGTGGACAAAAAATTTTACTCGATTACTCCCTAAAAGGGCCGAATTTTAAAAAAGTACCAGACGCCTGTTCGCTTTTTTTATTAAATGAACAATAATAAATACATATTAAATTTAAAAAAGTACCAGTTTAACTAAAAAAGTACAATTTAAAGACCTAAAGCACCAAAAATCGCTCTTACAAATTCTCATTCACTCAGGACCTTGTATGTTGAATTCTATATTTCTAGGTCCAATATTTTAAGAAATTTAAAAAGTACCAATTAAAGAACAAAAAAGTACCAAACGGCCCGCTTACAGATTCTCATTCACTCAGGACCTTGCATGTTAAATTGTATGTTTCTAGGTCCAATACGTACGGAATTTCAATAAGTACCAGTTAAAGAACAAAAAAGTTCCAACTTATAGATTCTTATTCACTCAGGATTTTGCATGTTGAGTTTTATGTTTCTAGGTCCAATATTAACGATAATTCAAAATAGTACAAGTTGTAGAACCAAAAGCTTAAGAAATAATTTAAATTTCTCGTTTTTCCCCTTCTTAGTCTTTTTTTCTCCCCATTGAAGTATTAAAAATTTCAGTATTGAAGTGGAAGCCCATAATTTAGTACGTATATGTCAATTAATGGAGACAAAATTTTTTTAAAAAAAAGTACTAAAAAAAATTACGATTTTCACCCCTCAAACGTTCGAATATTGAAAAAGTACCAAATTAGTATTTGTATTTTTTAGATAAGTTTCGTATGTGATATAACTTTTTGTTGGTTTGTATGTTTGTTGGTATGTTTGTTGGTTTGATGGGGTGACAAAAAAGTACCAAAATAAACGTTTTACCCGTTAACTCCCTAAAAGAGCCGAATTTTTTCAAAAAGTACCAGACACCTGTCCGCTTATTTTTTTAAAGAACAAAAATAAGTTTTACGTTCTCTTTTAGTTTTTGATATATAAGGTTAACAAGTTTTCCCGTTTTTACCCTTTTAACCCCCTCAACATTCGAATTTTCGAAAATCCAGTTTAAGTGCATCAATTTGGCGAGATACCAGCCTCCAGTCCAAATTTCAAGCTTTAAGCTTCAGAGGCTTAGGCTGTGCGGTGATGAATCTGCTGTCAGTCAACTAATCAGTTAGTCAGTCTATATGGGAGCACTAGATGATAGTTTGCTATGACAACGTCCAAGACTCTAGGCTGATCTAATGACTATACCATGGACTCCTTTTAGTCTTAAGACTATACTTTAGACTAATCTAAAGATAAGCCTTCAGACTAGGCTCTTAACTCGTGTTAAGTATTCTCTATTGTTACCATGTGATTGTATATGTTTTTAAAAAACATAAGACTATTTGCCTGCTTAATCACTTAAATGATGCAATTAATTTCAAATGGAAAATTTTTGCAAACAGAAATCTTCACACTACCAATGATGCTGACAAGTGTCATTATTCATATTGAAATTGCTCAATACATATTTAGGTACATTTTAAATGAAATAGAAGAAGAAAAACTTTTCTATAAAACAAATACATTTTTAGCAATCAAACAAATATTTTAAATATTTATGTGAATGTTCGTGTAGAACTCCTTCTAAAAACAACAACAATGTGTGATAAGCCTTCTAAAGGACTCCCACAAAAATCTGTAATCATTGCCTGTGAGGGAGGAGTGAGTTACTTGCTACTGCTGACTAGTTATTGCATACCAAGACCAAAAGCAAGACCATTCTTGATGCCAAGATTGATTTACGTTTAAATAGATTTTTGCAGCCATGCTTAGCAAGCATGTCCTTGCTGTTTTATACTGTCCTCTTACGTACAAGGACTACAAATATACTTTATAATTTTTCGAATTTCCAAAAAAAAAAAAAAGAAAAAACCCACACTTCCTCAGTAAAAAGTCTTGCCTGTAAGTAGCTGCTCCTTTTTTTTTTTGGATAGTTGCAAAGAAAATAACCAAACGAACGAACAAATGAATGACTGAGATTTATCAAAAGGTAATTTATATATTTATACTACTTTTTTTTCACAAACAAATCTGTGTTTCTTCCTGCAGATTCTTCTACATACGAGCTTATATGACTACTGTTTAGGCCTTTAGATACAATTTTTCCATTTGAGTTACTGCACTGAAATTGTATTGGTTTCTTTGTCTGTGATTTTAAAAGTCCAAGTAGTTGTTGTTGTTGTTTTGTTTAGGCCTTTACTCCTAAAAGTATACTATACATTTATAAAACAAATGGCGAAATTTAAGAGAATTTCAAAGTAATAAATCGCCTTTAACATTTAAACAAACTTTTCTACACAAAACTGCACAAATAAAAGTGTAATAGAAAGGCAGAAAGCAACAATTTTTTGTTTTTGGTAATAAAAGGGGGCCATAAAAAAGTACTCTTTAGTACTCTATATTCTAGACTAGACTTAAGTATTGTTAACGGTCTGTGCTATATTCCAGTCTTGTCTTAAGTGCCTGTACTATATTCCAGTATTTAGTGTATGTACTTAAGTATCTATACTATAGTCTTTTTTTTAGTGTATGTACTTTATTCTAGTGAATAATCGGTTCCGTTTTCTGTATATCAATCTTAACTATTGTCTAGTCTTGGCCCATTATAATTACCTGCACTATACTTTATTTGTACTATAAGTGTCTGTACTATATTCCAGACTTTAGTGTCTGTACTATATTCTAGTCTTAAGTGTTTGTACTATAGTCTTGTTTTTAGTGTCCGTACTATATTTTAGTCAGTAATCTGTTCCATTTTCAGTATATCAGTCTACTATAAAGTCTAGTTTTGGCACCTTATAATAACCTGCACTATACACTATCTGTACTATATTCTTGTCTTAAGTGTATCTACTATATGCCAGTCTTTAGTGTCTGTACTATATTCTAGTCTTAAGTGTCTATACTATATATTTTCTTGTTTTTAGTGTATGAAGTATATTTTAGTAAATCAGCCTAATCTATTGTCTAGTTTTGGCCCCTTATAATTACCTGAACTATACTCTAAATGTACTATATTCTTATCTTAAGTGTCTGTACTATAGTCTTGTTTTAGTGTCTCTACTATATTTTAGTCCATAATTTGTTCCATTTTCTGCATATCAGTCTTATCTATTGCCTAGACTTGGCCCTTCATAATTCCCTTTTCTGCATAAACATAAAAATTGTTAAACTTAAACCTCTATTTACCATTCCTGAAATAAAATATATATTTGTGCACTCGGTAGTTTCTTTTCATTTGTTATTCCTTTTTTCATTCTTCATTTCTATCCACACAAACGAGTAGAGGAACTTCTTTTCTACACTTCTACACACAACACGAAAAAGGACCCTAACATTCGAAATGTTAAACATAGTCTAACAAACATCAACACAAACAAATGCATTTATAAATTATATATGTATGTATACAATGAATATGAATGATTTTTCATATGCTACTGTTTTATTTTATTTCATATTTTTTTTTGCTCCTTTTTGTATTCCTTTCTAAAATAAAAAAAAACAAGGATAAATTGAATTTATAGAAATTTTGTAAACAATTTTTGTTGGCAGAAACAAAAGGACTTTTTCTAATGTGTATTTTTAAGTTGAAATTTGTCCTATGTGAATTTTGATTTAAATTAATTTCAAATTCACTTAACAAAATTATACAAATAAAACAATAACAGAGTTAAAGTGTTTACACTAGGCAGCATTTTCAAGGAAGATTGTTATTTTTCATTTGCTAATAGTTGCAATGACTAGTGTAACTGCTGGAGTACTAAAAATTTACAAATCATTCTTAGGTCCTTTTGTATGATTGCTTCGGACATTTGATACATTTTTCTTGCTATTTTTTGGATAAACCTTTTTTTTAAGATTTTTTTTTGTTTTTATTTCTATTTTTATACCAGATTTATTTGAAACATTTACATTTTAAGATACAAATACTTGCATATTTAGATTTGTATGTGAATGTGCCTCTTAGTTGTATTAAAACATTTATTCATATGAGCGAATGTGTCCTGATAAATTCTTGAATTATGCCATGGCATGCAAAAAGGCATTTATTATTGCTAATAATAAATCAAATACATTTAAAGTCTTATAAATGAATAGAAATATACAGTAGAACCTTGAAGAAAATAAACTAAATTTAAAAATGTTAACAAGATTTTTTTATAAATTGATAACAAATTTTGGAAGAATAGCTTGAAATCATTTAGAAGAAGAATTAAAAATTTTGGTTAATGTTATCAAGGGCTTACTGTTATTCCTCTAACACCTTTGCTGTTTAAGATAGCACTTTAAATTTATAATACAATTTCTTTTATTTTTCTTTACTCTTTTGCTTATATTCAAATATTCTATCAATTATAACTACGATAGAAATAATTTGCCATAAATAAATTGGCATATTTTTGGTAAATATTTCAAACAAAATACAAAAACATGCCAAATTCAATTCAAATACATGTGGTGCTGCCTCTACCCACTCTCCTCTGACTGGTTACTTAACGGCAACACATGTTGTGTTGTGTTAAAACCCCCCTAAATTTTAAATTTAGTCTCTAGACTAAAATTCTAGTTTAACAAGTATGTAGTCAATACACATTTTGACACACTAAAATAGCAAACGTGCAACATATTTAATGACAAGCCATTTCAGAAGGCAATAGACCCACAGACAGACAGACAGACAGTATTGAAATAGAAGCATTTCGATTTTACTGCCTTTTTAATGCAACAAATGAATGAACCAGCAAAATGCAATCAATGCACAAGAGAAAGTCAATGTTTGCAAGCAAATTCAAATACTCTCACACTCTCTTTTCAACCAAAATGCATTTGTGTATGAGAATGAATATTGCCAAAGGACCTTTTTAGTTTAAACACGTATATACATTTATACTTTGTATGTATGTTGCAATGTGTTTTTGTTTTAAATGGATTATTCACACGCTATTGATTTCTAATTGAGTTGACTTCAATTTATCTGTCTATTGACATTCAAACCGTTTACTCTTTACCCTCCCAAACACTTGGATCTGAAGCAATTTGATATTGACAGGCATCATCAAACCAAATTCTATCGCATTATAAAACACATCAGTTTAGAACGGAAGTTAACAAATGAATTTTGATTTTATACTTAAAATTTACTCTCTACTCCTCTCTAACTCTTATACACTCTTATAAAAGCCATACAAATTTTAGATCTGAATGCACATGTGTTGGTAAAATATTGAAAGGGTGTTGAAGCAGACATAGATGGATGGATGGATGAATGACTGAACGAATTAATGGTTAGATGAATGATTTTGAGTGTTTAATGTCGTAGGAGGTGGATTAAATGTAATTAGTCAATTAATGTTATTGACTTTAATAATAAATGAAATAAATTTTAATTGATATCGAGAAATATTTTCTTTAAAAGGCTCAAAGAAAGCTATTATAAAAAAGTTTATATTAAATTAAATTAAATATAAAATATTTTATGTAAAAATTTTGATTTTTTAGTTAATTTTATTGCAAAAACTTCTTTTACTCTTACACACCTTAAATACTATAAACTTGTTATACTTAAATTTCTTATACATCATATATGTATAACAGTTTTATATATACATATATATACTAATAAGTTAAGATAATATTTAAATTTAAGCTACTGAAACTCTTATACACATTTTACAAAACAAAATATTTATTGAAAAATCCCAAAAACGTATGTTTTACAAAAGTTCTACTAAAAATGTAATTTATGCTTAAAAAATACTTCCTATGCTAACTTGCACTACCTTTATAATAAAAACTGTCTCTACTATTATTTTCTATACACTATAAAAAAAATAATATAACCAAATTCTCCTCTCCAAAATCGCTTTAAGACGAACAAATCTAATATAGATGTTGATATTTAAATAATAATCGGCACAAAGAACTCTTATATGAATATTAACATTATAATATGATTTGGTTTTGCCGGGTCCATGTTTGGCCATGGGCCTCAAATACGGAACAATCTCGAAAATGTGTCTTCATAACTGTGGTATAGGTTGTCATATTTTTTTTCTTCTGATGCAAAATACAAACAAATTAAATTTCTAAAAACAAAATTATTGATTGAGCAATTAAAACTCTTATACATCTTATATAAAATGGTCCGGCTTTACCGAATATACTTTTTTAATAGTTCATATTCTCTTTTTCTTTTTTTGCTTCTAATTCGAAATACGAACACAAAAACTATTGATTAAGCCATTAAAACTCTTATATATCTTACAGCTTAAAATTTTAATTTCTAAGAAAAAACTTAACATTAAATATATATGCAAACTTAGGCGGCATTTATACAATGTTTTTTAAAACATGTAATTTTTTTAATTATAATCGGATGAATCCTTTTAATTAAAAGATAATTAGAAACAAAAAACACGAAGACAAAACTCATGTCTTTTATCTAAACATCTCTTTTCTCTACCGAATTCGTCTTAAAAATTATCGTATAAGTGCTGCGTTAACTATGAATGACTGCTACTAAAACTCTTATACTCCGTTTCTTAATAAGTAAAACAGCTGATGGTGTTTTACTAAAATCTTTGAAACATCAACACTTTTGAAAAATCTCTTTTATACAAGAAACATTTGATTGAAATAATAATATTACTGCTACTAAAACTCTTACTTCTTTTCTAGATAAGTAAAATAGCCGATGGTGTTTTACTAAAATCTTTGAAACATCAAAACTTTAGAAAAATTTTTTTATACGATAGACATTTGATTTATATAACAATATTCCTGCTACTAAAACTCTTATACTTAAGCTCTTATACTTACTCTTATACTTACGCTTTATTAGATAAGTAAAATAGCTGATGGTGTTTTACTAAAATCTTTGAAACATCAAAACTTTTGAAAAATCTCTTTTGTACGAGAGACATTTAATTGATATAATAATATTTTTGCTCCAAGAAATTCTCATCCCAAGTACTTATACTAAGTTTATATTATTCTTTATACGATTTGTGCAAAATTAAGATAGTTTGGTGTACTGCTATCTAATATTTATATATACTTTTTATGTAATATTATTCTTTAAAACTTTTATACTATACTACTATTTTTTTTTTTTTAATTTTTTTTTTTTTTTTTTTTATTTATTTTTTTATTTTTTTTTTTATTTTTTTTTTATTAATTTTTTTTTTATGCTATTATACTATTCTACTTTCATACTATTATACGATTTTACTATTATTTTTTTATACTATTATACTAATATACTATTATACTATTATACTTTTATACTATTATACTATTATACTATTATACCATTACACTATTATACTATTATACTATTGTACTACATATTATACTATTATACTATTATACTTTTATACCATTATACTATTATACTATTTTCCTATTATACTATTGTACTATACTATAGTAGTATACTATTATACTATTTTACTATTATACTTTTATTATGTTATGCTATTAAATTTAAACTTAAGCTACTTTATATCTTTAAATACTTGTATCTTCTTCTCCCCTCTTTTAAACAATTAATAACCATTATCCTGGCTAACTCTTCATTAAACAATATCCTTTAGTAATTGACCATTTAGGCACTAAGCACAGGCAACAAAATACACAAAAGGCTCTTCATATTCAATCCTAAAATGAAAACATTGAAAAAGCCATTGAATTTCGTCAGGATAAAAACTCCAAAACCTTAATTGTTCTTTCGACATTCAATACATGCTTAGAATCTATTCAAATTAAACACATGAAGAGCATTTTGAAAAACAAAATTGGTCTTTGAATAAGATCAATTTAATAGGGAAACAATATATTGGTAACATTCTCTTACCATTCCTGAGAAACTCTGCAAAAGTTTATTATTCATTGCTTGAGTCTCCAATGTGTGTGTGTGTGTGTATAACAAAGAAAACTTTTCAATAAATTAAAGAATTTCATAAACGAGTTAATATTTAAAATCAAGTGTGGCAAAAGTTTTTTTGAAGGAGTAAGTTAAGAAATTTATTTCTCCATATCCACACATATAAAATTGATGTACATTCTCTAGGCCTTTGTTTAGCAAACAAGTGTAAGAAACACTTTTATTTTTCTTTATGGTATAAGAGTGGGTTATGGGGAGCAAAAGAAGTAGTAGGAGTTAATATATGTAGTATGTGAAAGTATATGAGTGCTTGAATGTTTATTTTCTTGTAGTTTATTATTCACGCCTGAATTAATTGTAAATTAAAGTTTTCGACACAATCAGGCATATTACATGCCACATATATAGGAATTGTAAAAGGAAAAATTTTGGAAAAGAATTTAATGGGACCAACTAGAGTTAAGAAAGATTGTTTAGTTTGTAAACGCTTTCCTCTTCTCTCCTGCTAGCTCGAACTTCGGTGATCGACTATCGATGTTGATAATGAAAGATGGGCCGCTAGCACTAAATTTCGGATTGCAAGGCACTTGTGGCCCCGCATGGATGATGGGCAATCCATTTCTCTACTATTGATGACTAAAAGAGACGGATCACATTTATCACGGGACATTGTCTTATATGTAGACATACACAATAGTTGGAAGCCGTACACTTTGATTAATGCCGCAGCTGTGCTGACGAAAATTAGAAGGAGAACTTCGAACTCCTTCTCTGTCACTATCCTGAACTGGCGAGAAGATGACTGGCCGAAATGTGTTCCGCCACCTTTGACGGATTGTACGATATCTCTGGCGCTGAACAGGAGCGCTTAAGAACTTCGTTAGAAGTTCACCTTGGTTCTGCGGTTGGGGGTTTTGTTAAGGGGAACTCCATGCTGTCAGAATGGATCATTCTTTCATACGAATTTGGTTCCACTGATACACCCGATTATAAATTTGGTTCCACTGATACACCCGATTATAAAAGTATTATAGGTATAGTATATAAGTACATAAGAATTCAACAATATACTTCAAATACATTTGACTTGTATACATCATATACGGAATGTAATAGTACAGAAGCCCTAGATTATATTAGTATAGCAGTATTAGACTGTTAGAGTATTAGAGAATATAACTAAAGCAAGATGGGTGTACAGAAGTATTGAAGTATAAGAAATTAATATGTTTTTACATTTTATACTAATATTACTTAACATCTTATACTCTTTATGCCTTTAATTCAATGTATACGAGTAAAATATTTTATATGCATAGGAGTATAAGAGTGCAAGTTGGGTGTATAAAAGTATTAAAGTATAAGAAATTATCATGATTTTACCTTTTATAATTTTTCTAAATATCTTATATACATTATGCCTTATAGTCTCTTTATACGAGTATAATATTTTATAAGTATACGAGTATAAGAGAATAATAATGCAACAGTGGATTAAGAAAGTGTGTATGTATAATAAAAGAGAGTTTTACGATTTTTTAGTGCAATAAATGGTATAAAGAAATAAAATTGTAAGAAATTAATATTATAAGAGAATATAATAAGCCAAAGTAAAAATTAGTTGGTCCCCTTATTTCCTATTATTATTATTACAAAATATTTTCCGTAAACTCAAGCAGTTTATCATAAAGCAAAACTCATCTCCTGCCCATATTCGAAAATACAAAGAAATATTATTTACTACAGTGAATTTAAATTTTTAAGGTATTGAAAGGTTTTGTCTGTCCTTACGTCTGTCCGTAAATACTTTTGAGGTCAGCCTATTTTAAGTTCAAGCAAAAAACACATACTGTAAACAGGATTCAGTATTTGTTTGTATTTATTTTGTCACTGGGGAAAACTCTTTAGAAATATTTTTTGCTACTCTACTTGTTATAATTGTTGCCATTTATAGACCAAAAGATACTTATACTTTTCTTACTATAGGAAAATATAAGAGTTTGTGTGTGAATCCTAACAAACTTTTGAATAATTTTGCAAGTATTAGAAGCCAAAAGGCATTCAAGTGTATATAAGACGATTACACATCATTTAACTGACTCCGATGGACTATTGAAGATACAACACAATATATACTTTTAGTTTTCAAAGGGAATAAAGAAAACTATTGTATTTAATAATTTCTTTCTGGATCCAAAGGTTTTTTTTTAAAGTTTTTGGTATTGTTTTTCTAAGCAACACTTGGTAGTAGTAGTTTTTTTTTAAGGATATTGATTATTGTGTTTTGAAGTTGAGAAAAATGCTCGAGAAAAAATGAGAGTAAATATAGTAGCAGTAGAAGTAGAAGCATATGAGTATAGAGACTTCTTATACTCTACGTGGTACAACTTGTAGCAACAGCAATTGCCATTTATTGTTAACTTAAACCTAAAGCTAATTATTTTATTATGAAAAATATTTAAGTTAAAAACGTTGAATTTTTATAATATAGACAGTAAGACCAATCGTTCACTTTCCCAGAAAAAAATGTTAATAGTATAAGTACCAAAATTCGTGAAAATAGTAAAGATTGTAAACATAGAATTAGCAGTTATAAACAAAAAATACTTACGATTGCGTTTTTACTATAAAAACCGTGTAGGAAACAATAGCGATTACAGCAATAACGAAAGTAACTAGTATTTAGCTAGAAATTTACTGGTTAGTTTTTACTTTAAACTAGTTGTACTTCTGATTTTTTTTTTTATATATCAAACAAATCGTTTTTATCAACTTTTGTAGTATTGTTGTTGTTTCTACAACAAACGGCGCCACGTACAAAGCTGCCGCAGCAGAAATTTTATCATCTTTCTCATTTTTCGACGCCTAACAACTAGTCCAAAAATTAACTAGTAACGATTTCAGCTGCAGGCTGATTTTTTTTTTTTTTTTGACCTTATTTTAAAACATTTTACTGACATTTTCTTTTGAGCTTTTATTGACAGACCGTTTTAAATATTTACATTAAATGCATTTTCAGTTTATAATTTTTAAATAAAGTTTTATAGCAAAGTGTTATAAATTTCTTTTTATTCAATATCTAGAAATAAATGAATTCAAGTGTGAAAAATATTCCAAAACAATAAAAAGTGTTCAGAAGACTTAAGAAAACTATTAAAAAAATAAAAAAAAATGAAAATTAATTCAACGCGATGTTAAGGCAAAGCAGCGAAAATCGAGAAAAAAACTTATAATTAATTAATTTAAACAATTTATACAAAATTTTAGATTTTTTTCTGCTTTAAGAATTAAGATATATTGCCTAGTTTAAGGGGCAAACAAATTTTAATTGTTTGTTATGATTAATATTCATTATGTTGTTGGGAAATTAGATTTATCTAGGAATTATTTGTAGTTTTAGTTATAATTTATCTGCTAACATAAACTGTTATGTCATATTAGTTTAAATTGTTATGAACGCCACTGTACGAAATTTTCTAGTAATTGGAATACAATATTTGCTACGCCTAGAGGTATACTTTAGATTAAGATGTATAAAAGTCATTTTTAATTAGTTCAAGCAGAAAAATCTGGAATCGACTAGAAATGGTTGTGAACTATAAATACAGGTTAACTCATAAAAGTTTTGTTTAATGTTTTTTGAGATTATAGAGTATAGGGCATTTTAAAAGGGGTAAAAACGGAATGAAATCGGTACTTTTTTTATTTACATACACATAGTATACATATAGTATACTTTCTGGGAGCCTAAAATGAGGAAAAATTGGTACTTTTGGTACTCTTTTGCCTTAGGTACTTTTTCCCTTTTCGATAAATGTGGCACAGGTCAAAAAATATTGTACTTTTTAGATGATAAAATTGGTACCTTTGATACTTTTTCTCTATTTGATAAATTTGGTATACGGCTTTCATATGGTTCAGCTTAAAATATGAGGCACTTTTTAAGAGGTAAAAACAGGATGAAATTGGTACTTTTTCTCTTTTTGGTTAATTTGGCATACACACAAATCGAAGCCTACATTAACATTCGGTTTACTTTTGGGGGACCTAAAATGAGGAAAAGTTGGTACTTTTAATACTCTTTTACCTTTGGTACTTTTTGTCTTTTCGATAAAATTGATATAGAGATAGCATATGGAACAGGTTGAAATTTCGGATACTTTTAAGGAGGTAAAAAGGTACTAAAATTGGTACTTTTGCTATTTTTTTTTTATAAATTTGGCATACGGACTGCATATGGTTTAGTGAACATATTTAGATATCCCTTGCTAACTTTCAACGCACTATTGACAAAATAAGACCTGGGCCCTATTCCACTTTCTGTTCCACAGAACTATTGAATTTGAAAAGTGATAAGTTGAAATTGATAAGTGAAATTTGTAAAGTCTTTGCAATTTTTTTATTCTCTTTTTAATTTCTGTTCCACGTACGTTCTGTTATGCAAAGTGCAAAGTTATTATTACAAAGTGTAATTTGCAAAGACTTTGCAAATAATTATGCTGTTTCGTTCCACAAAAACTGTAAATTCTATTTTTGCAATGCAAATTTTGATAAGTTTGTCAAAAATTTGCAAGGTAAACGATCTCTTTGCAAATTCATATTATTATAGCTAGTGTAGGGCTGCCAGAAGTCTTAAATCGTCGACCAGGACATATAATACAAATCACAACCAAACGTACAAAAAAATCTTATGTATTCCAAGAACTAAACGTATATAAATAAACCCCATCAAAATTTAATTTTGGTACATTTATCTACCATATATTTAAGATTTAAGTCCAACAATTTAACAACAGATACAAAACTTAACATAAAAAACAATAAACAAAAATAAAAGATTTATTTAAACTTTGAATAAACTTTATTGAAATAGATTAATTGAACTAAACTAAATTTTTGTCTGCATTTATCTGTATCAAAAACGAGGACAATTTAGGAGCGGACCAGGACACAAGGACAATTTGTGTAAAACCAGGATAAATCCTGGAAAACCAGGACGTATGGCAGCCCTAAGCTAGTGAAGCTTTCAAAATGTTAAGACGCGAGTTTTTGTTGGACGATAGTGGAGACGCGGTTATAAAAAGAAATTATAGAGTCCGAATTAACTTTTCGGGACAACAAAACTTTAATTTAAAGATTGCTTTCGTTTAAATCAAATCCAAGTTGATTTAATTTTAAATAAAAATAGTGCACAATAAACAGCGCAGTAATTCTTTGTCAGCTGAAAATCAACTGCTAGTGGATCGGCTCGGAAATGGTTGTCAGTACCATGGAGTTGCAGCTGTGCGTGGTGTTGTAAAATCAGCAGTTTACAAAACCATCCATAGGGTTGTCGATGTTATAGTAGACGCATATGTCCATGTTTTTCGGGCAAACGCCAGTTGCAGAGATTGAGCTTCTTCCTCCCAGAAAGCCTGTTTTTATAATTTATGTTCCAAATGTTTACAATAATTAACCATTTTTTAGAATTTGTTATGTTAATCAATTTCAATTTTAAAGCTTAATTGCCATACTTTCCTTTAATATTTTATATACTAAATGCTTAAGCCATCCTTTGTTAAATATTTTATTTTTAACTACCCTTTAGTAAGCAATGAAGTAAATTTTGTATGCAAAGAAAATTTTATAATTATAAGACACCAGCCGAATGTAATTGAAAAAAATTTAAATTTGGCTCATTGAACACATTCGAAAATAAAATTGGTTTATATAATAAAAATAACTTATAAAAAGAAATAATTCTCACATTATATTTACAATAATCTTATAAAAAAAAACTAACTAGAAAATAAAATATCTTTTTTCTTTAATAACATGTAACACTGCAAGTATTTGTGGAACACTTTGCAGACTCACTTTGCAAGACAACGCAAAGACTTTGCAAGAGAATGCAAAGACTTTGCAAGGAGAGCAAAGTATTTGCAAAGAGTGCAAGGAGAGCAAAGTTTTAGCTAAGTGCAAAGTGAGATTTGCAAAGAATGTTGTGGAACAGAAACACTTATCACTTTGCCAAAAAATTAAATTTGATAAGTGCAAAGTGAAAAGTTGATAAGTTGTTTTGTGGAATAGGGCCCAGGTATGCTCGAAAAAGTGGTGCAAAGTTCGACCGCCAAAATGACGGTCATAAGGCGCAGTCGCGGAGGCCATATGCATAAAATTATTTTTTAACAAGTGCCATGTTTGTTGTTTTTTATAAAAAAAAAAGGTTCTATGCCTCAAAAAAAAGGCCCTTATAAATATAAATTTCAAAGCTATCAAGCTTTAGATAAGCTTTAAATCATTTGTCTACTTTAGGAAGTATATATTCCTTAAAAATCATCTTAGACGTTTCATGGATTCAAATTCTTTGCCTTTTTTAAGGAGCAACAATATTTCTTCTTAATTCTTTTCTTTTAAGTACTTTAGGTGCTTTTTTAAATCAAATATTCTGCATACCTTAGGGATCTAAAAAATGTTAAATCTAAATAAAGATTTTTCTAAACCATTATCTTTTATATTTTTAAAAGTAAATTTTTCAAAAAATCTTTTCCATGAACTGATTCCATTTAAAAATGACATACGTTATTGAAGTTTTTGTTATCAAATCTAAAAAAAAAATAAAAACTTTTACCTGTTAAAAGTAGCATTTAATCAAAAAAAAAAAAAAAAACAAAAGAGAAGAGAAGAGAAGAAAATTACGTATGGAAAGTTTATTTTAAACTCAGTTGTTTTTCTATTTCTAAATAAAGGACAACTTTTCATTTTATTTTCACAGTGAAATATACCAACAACCACAAAGCAGTTTTATATGCAGTTTTTATTTATTTTTTTTTGTCAACTTTTTACAAAGAATTTTTTTCAAGAAAAAATTTTTACAACAAAACAGTATTTTTGTTTTTAACAAAAAAAAATTGAGATAAAGTGTTTAAACAGCAGTAAATCAGTCTCTGTTTAACGTGTGTGCTTGTTTTGTTCCCATTTTAAGGACCTTAGACTACTCTAATGGAGGAGAAACTAAAAAAAAATAAAAAATTGCATAAATAAAAATAAAAAATTAAATTGAAGTTTCAGTTGAGAAGAAAAAGTGTTTTGAACAAACAAAAAAAAACTTTAATATGTGGTTATTAAAATTTGCTATTAAATATTTTATATGATGGCTGGTTGTTTGGTTAAGTTGGTGTTAATGAAAAACTTTTTAAAAAATTGTTTTTTTTTTTTTTAAATAGGAAGATAAAAAAAATGTGGTAGAGAAATTATTGGAAATTAAGTTTAAAACAAGTTATAAAATTTCTCTAATAAAGTGTATAGCATACTGTAGGGAGCGTAACAGAGTTTTTATCTTAAGTATTATTTTGAGATTTGAAAGAAAATAAAAAAACCAAATTTTTATAGTTTTTATACTTTAAAAAAATTAGACTTATTAAGAAACATTTAAAATTTGACTGCTTATTCGATCAAATATTGAATTAAGATACATTTAAAATTCTGCTACTTATACGAATATACAAATCTCGAAGTATGTATATTTAATTTATAACAAATAATAATTATGCAAATTTTGTCTTACTTTTATCTTCTACCTTATTTACTTTTACTTCCCTAAGTAAACTTTTATATCAATTAAATAACACATACTATCTTCATAACACTTGTTATACCATTAGTACTATTTATAACTATTATAACTTTTATAATTCTATATGCATTGAAATCTCTTATGATCGGACATTTAAATGTGTCCGTTTCGATGGAATGTCGTCTAAAAAGAACTTAAATACTTTTCTTTTGTACGCTGCTGGGACTAGGAAACAGTGGCAGTGGAAAGGGAGGTTCTACTTTTAAAATTCGCCCCATTTAGGGAGAAAACAGGTATAACCTGCATTTTGGAACTTCTTTGTCAACACATCTATCTTTGATACTAATAATCATAGAAATAAAGATTATACCGAATTCGTTACTGATATAAAAAATACAAATATGAGTTTGGTACTTTTTCGAAATTCGAACGGGTAAAAATCGTACCTATTTTTGGTACCTTTTTTACAAAAATTTTTTCTCCATATACATATTAAAATATGGGCTCCCACTGAAATATTGAACGGGAAATAAAATTTTTTTTTTACCTTTTCCTTGATGCATGTGATAATTTTTGAATTTTCTAATATTAAACTTAAAAACATAAAATTATATGTGCAGGGTCCTGAAGCAATGAAAACCTATAAGAAAAAAAATTTTGGTACTTTTTTGTTTATCAACTGGTACTTTTTGAATTTTCGTTATATTGGACCATGAAACATAAAATTAAACATTCAATGTCCTAAGTGAAAGAGAATCTAAAAAAATACCTTTTTGCTCTTTAACTGGTACTTTTTGAATTTTCGTTATATTGGACCGAAAAACATATTATAATAATTAAACATGCAAGGTCCTGAGTGATTGAGAATCTGTAAGAAGGATCTTTTTGGTACTTTTTGTATCCTTTTACTGGTATTTTTGGAAATTTTATTAATACCGAACCAAGAAACATTAAATTCAACATGCAGAATCCAAAATAATTGAGAAACTTTAAGAGGAGACTTTTTGGTACTTTTTGTTTTTAAATTGGTACTTTCTGATTTTCCATATATAATTGAACTTACAATATTATATTAAACATTCAAGAACTTGAGTTGAAGATAACATATGGACCGCAAAATTGGTCCCTCGCCAAATCGATCTCATTCATTTAATCGATTTTTTACTTATATGTATGTTTTCTTCATATTTGCATAAATAATAATGGTCGAATTTCGACCACTAGGCAAACACTCATTTGTTTAATTATACTTGAGTTTCTTATCCAGCCCAAATATGAATTAAAATTCCCCGGGAGCACTTTCCCTTCTCTCATTTTTGTTATCTGAATTCATTGGTAAAAATGGGAAAAGGAAAAAAACTCCCTGCCAATTTTTATTCATAATTGGACTGATCCTTTTTATAATAGCTATATAATAGCTATACTTGTTATTCTTTTTATATAATTCGAAATAGTTATAAATACATGTTGTTTTGTTATATATCTTATACTACTCATATTTTTTATGAAACCTTAATTTTATACTTTTAAAATTGATTGTATTTGTTATGCTATTTAATTATAATTATACTACTTGTTTATACAGTTTCATTATGCATATTATACTTTTTGTACTACTTATAACTCCTATAGTTTTTATATTGAGCTTCTTTGGTTGAGTTTTTTTTTCTCTTAATTTATTCCATAATCTTTCACTTTTCTTAATTTATTTTTTCATTTACTTATTTAAATCATTTATCAGCCAAAAACGTATGCATTTGTGTGCGTGTGTGTTTTTTAAACAAAAAAACTTTAAAATCTGCATAAAATCAGTTAAATATTTTATGGACAAGTGTTGAAAGTCCTATTGAAATCTTAAGATTTTCACACCTTTTTCTATTGAAAAAAAAGAAAACAGAAAAAGGAAAAATCTTAAAAACAAACTAAAACTAAACGCAATTTATGAGGGAATAGATTGTTAAGAAATTAAACTTCACCTAAGTAAACAATACCACCAAACTCTTAGACACAAACTAATAAATTGAAAATAAATAAAGCAAAAACGGAAACAAGGAAACTTTTAGGTGGAAGGGAGAGGTGCTGTAAACAGGAAAATTATTAGCAAACAAGTTTAAACTTAATTTAAGGTTCAATACAATGAAGATCCTAAACAAACACACACATCAGGAAATATTTACAAACAAGCAAACACACCCGCTCTAACTCGGATTGAAAATTGTTAGAAAATACGGGAAAACTTGGGAAAATATGTAAGTATAAGTACTTGAAAACATTGTTAGACATTTAAGGAAACACATACTTTTGGGTAAAAGTATGTAAGCAAAACTTACGACTTTCGTCTTGTAGTCATATATAAAATCCTGTGGTTTATTAGATTTTAATAATTCACACGCAACCCTGTTTTCATATTGAACAACAGCACACATACTTTTCGGCAGCAAAAACTATAGACCACAAGACATTGATGACGACGCTGGCAGGAAGTAAAGGAGCAAACGAAAAAAGATGTGTTTAAGCTTAAGTTTGTTTACCTGTGTGAAGTTAACAAACTTTTTCTTAGCTCACGTGTTTTTTTTATATATAAATAAAAGGAAGGAAAATTTTTAGTTTTTGTCTTTGGAAAAGTAAAAATCATGTGTTTGAAGAATTTGTTATCATGTATTTAAGAAATAAAAACACCTATGGGTAAATTTTTGGTAAAAAACAAACACTTGATTTGCATTGATTTCTTGCAAATTTTTCAACACATACTTCAAGGCGTAAGAAAAACAAAAAATCAATAACATAGTTTGAGGCTGCAAAAAGAAAATTTTAATAAAATTAATAAGCAAATTTTTATAACGATGATTATAATAAGAAAACAAAAATTATATTTAGAAAGAAATTCCCCATTCTTTGGATGGCATCTTCAGGTATTATAAAAGACGAGTTACAATATTAAAACATACAACGACTAGCGCACTGTGCAAGTGCAATTTTGCATGTGAAGGCGACTAGTCGTTGTATGTTTTAATTGTTGTAACTCGTCTTTTTTTATTCCTGAAGATGCCTTCCAAAGGATGGGGAAATATTGGAAAAAAGAAAATACAAAAAAGAATACAATTTTTAAAAAAAATCAATTCTGGCCTCCAGCTTGTTTATTAACATAGAATTAAAATTTAAAGGCCGAATAAAATAATGGTATTTGAAATTATTTGCCTTTTGGAAAAAAACTGCTTAAAAAAATCGTAGCCTATACTAAGGCTGCTTTATATTTAAAGTTACTATAATTTCCTAAGAATTATTTAGATTTCTTAACATTTTATTTCTATATTATTTATTTGTTATTTATTAACAAAAAAGCAGATCATAATACTACTGACACTTGAAATATATATACATTTTTTCCCAGGCATTGTTCATCAAAAACTTTGTTCTTTAAACTTGCAACAACTTGTTTTTTTGATAGAAAATAAAATTTTTAACTAAAAAAAACGAGATACTAAAACTAAAAAAAAAAAAACACAAACACTTTCAAGAAGTGTAAATTTTCTTACAAATATCAAAATGTAAAAAAATAAAGTAAAACTCAGAGAAACTTTACAAACAGACCATATGAGTTACACATGCCTTGGCAAAATATCTTTGAGAAAATATAATGTAGAAAACATTAAGAAAATGTTGAAGAAGAGAAGAAAAAATAAATAATAAGTTTTATTATGGTTTAACCAAAAACAAAATGAAATAAAAGAAGAAAAAAAAAAACTTTAAATATTGTACAAGTTTATCAGTTACGCCAAAGAAATGTTATTTCATGTGTCATTTTGACAGCTGTTCATACATACGAATGAAACAGCTGATGGCGTTTTTGTTCTCTTGCTCTTTTATTTGCAGGCAGAGAGTATAACAATTTATTGTTATATTTTGCTAAAATTAAAATTAAAGTTCATAAAATTTAAAATGTTTTTTATTAAAGCCTAATTATATGCTACGATTTTATAAATAGCTTTTTTTAATTCCGATTTTATTCATTTTTTTTCATAATTTATTTATTGAAACTTAATTTTATGTCCTGCCAGTGCCGGACGGAAATTTTACCCACCGCGATTTTGTTAATGACTTTATAATGCTCTTCTTTTTCTTTTCATTATATTTTTAAACTATCGGTTTTATAGATATTAAGAAATAAAATTTTTTTTTATGATGCCTATAACTATGCAATGAAATTTTCAATATTAGGTATTAGTTTTGTTCTTTGATTTTTTGGTTTCTTTACATCCATTTCCATTTCCATTCAATTTAATTTTATTCAACACAAAAATTTTTTTTTATATGCCTAATAGTATGCTAGGAAATTTATTATATTTGGTATAATTTGTTTTCTTTAAGCCTTTTACAGTTTTTAGCTTTTACACTGTTGATTTTATAAAATATTTTTTTTTTTAATTCTCTTCACTTAAATTGACCAACAATTTATATAAGTTGAACAATTGCCTTTATTCACGTTTAAGCAACTAAATCCTTTTTCACTTTATTAGCCAAGCCAGACAAAGAAAAAAAACATTAAGACATTTACCCATTTCCTTAGCACAATTCATCTTAACTATCATCTATATTTCCCACTCTATTAAGAACCTTTATTTCCTTAACTTTTACCTTTAGCTTCTTCTTTTGTTTGTTGCCTACTTTCAGGCAAAATGAGTTTAACTGGAATGGGAGCCATATATCACCAGACACATTTCATTTGCAGTCGAAACGCACGAAACGGAAGTTGTTTAAACAGATTATCTTTTCTATGCATGTTTCTTTAGAAAAAGCAAAATAGAGAAAGAAAAAAACTACAAATGAAATAAAATAGAAATAGATTTGTAATTGGAAGGCGTGTTTTCCAAAGCCTTCTTTCTCTTCTTTGCCTCATATTTGGCGTTGAAGTCTAAATTATTGTATGAAAATACTTGCCAAAAAAAAAAAACTATATTGAGTTTCAAATTGAAGCAATTGTATAAAAATTGCTTGAAAAAAAATTATAACCGGAAAACGGAAGAGGCCCATTAAGTGATGCCAATGATTAGTGAGTATAGAGTTGTTAAGGAAAAATAAAGGAAATTATAGATTTCAAGCCAAATTCATACACAAGGCATTCAAAATTGCAATGAAATTTCAAAAAGAAAAAACTAAAGCAATCTATCGAATCTTGTTAACTGCTTAATGGATTTTGCACATAAATCAAGTTAAAATAAGAAATGAAAAAAAATATATCATGAAAATTAAAAGGAATATTCTTAAAGTAAAAATAAAGATCTAAAAGAAAAGTACAAAATATTGATGATAATTTAAGGCAAATATTTGACCAAAAAAAAGCTAAGACTGCAAAAACTTAAAAAACAAAGTTTTTGCTTGAAATCAGATCCATAACCTGCAGTATAATTAGCTGACTCACTACCAACAGATCTATAAGCGCACTCAAAGCTTAAAGCTATAGATAATATAAGTTAGTGAAATAATTATAATGCGCATATAAAGAATAAGTATTATAACTAACACCCAAGATAGTAAAAGTGTAATTGGTATAAAACAATCGGGATAAGGACACTTTCGAAAATCAATCCCAGAATTTCTTATAATAAGCTCAAAATTCTTAAACTAAGTAAACAAAAGAATTAAACTTTTCGAGGGCCACTCTAAAAGTAAAATTACAAAGTGAGCGTTTAAATCTCAGTTTGTTGTAGACTACTTAAACAACACCACACAAGTTGTTAAAAAACGATTTGCCTGTTGTATGTAGAAACAACAAAAACAACAGAACAAGTCGAAAACACATTGTTTTCATGTTTAAAAAGTAAAATTGAGAACTCTTGCTTCTCATTTAGTTTATATTTTCAGTTATATATGAACATTGAGTTTTTAAAGTAAGAGCCATGTCGGGAATGATGCTGGTGTTTTAAAGTTAAAATACTGTTAGGTGTAAAACGGGTAAGTAAATCAATTATAATAAAATTCTCCTTCTAATTTCACTTTTGGTTTATTTCAAGTACGAACTCGGGATTAAATCAACTTCACAATTCTTAAATCAAGCGCATTTTGAGATTGATTCAATCTTAGTTTTACTTAAATCCATCTCCTTTTCGAATTATTTCAAGTACGAATTCGGAATTGAATATGGATAAATTAAGTATTTCGCGATTGAAAATCCGTACTTCAATCAATCGTCCTGTACTTGATTCCAGAAAATCCGTACTCACCGTACTATTGATACTGCTTCGGATTGATTTGATTGATTTAGCCTTTAAGTGTGTGTGTGTGTAATTAGCGTAACTAGGTACAGTAGGATTGATAGTGGAAGCAGTTAAAGAAGTACAAATGCATATAATAAAGGTATCTTTACATAGTAATAATAAAAAGTCTACAAAGTTTTAGAATCAAAATATTATGAAATTCTCTTCGTGTTTATGGGCAAAAAAAAAGTTTAAGTTTTACCCCCCTAAGAATTTACTTCGTCAAGTTTTATGGAGATTCCCAAAATATTTTGACTCTAGCCCACGGGAGGGCTAAACCGCGTCAAAAAAGGGTCCAAAAATTGTATTTTTCATGAATAAAAAGTTCGGTAAATTTTTTTCCGTCCAATTAAGAAATTAAGGAATTCTTTGAGTCTGGGGTCTAATTACCGCATACGATATCTAGCCAAATTGATCGAAATTTTTTATTTTGGTATCATGACTCTCGATGTCGAATGAAATGTATCGTAATTTAAGATGATAGCGTTCGATATCGATTAACCAAAGACATAACATCTCTCGAGTTTTCATTCGATACATCAGTGTCTATCGTATGCAGAAAAATACGATAATTTACTCGATATCGAAATAAGGCCCCTGCATTAAAACATTTTAAAAATCTCCCCACAGACTCGAGATAGCGAGATGTTTGTTTCAGTTTTTTGATGCTTTTTAATTGTATTTTAATAAAAATTTAAATATCTTAACCATGTTTTGTCTGATTTTAATTTTCAATACGTCGCACAGAGGGATTTGTCCATACAATGTTTGGCAAAAAATATAAGGAGCGCTCGTAGAATGTTAAAATTTTGCTCTGAGCCTTTATTTAGCTCAATTAAGAAAAATATAAAGTTTCATCAAAATTGGCCACGCCCTCCACCCAGCGCCCATAGAACCCAAAATTTTTTTTTGGCCCAAAGTTTTTGAAATTTTGCTCTGAACCTTTATTTAGCTCAATTAAGAAAAATATAAAGTTTCATCAAAATTGGCCACGCCCTCCACCCACCGCCCATAGAACCCAAAATTTTTTTTTGGCCCAAAGTTTTTGAAATTTTGCTCTGAGCCTTTATTTAGCTCAATTAAGAAAAATATAAGGTTTCATCAAAATTGGCCACGCCCTCCACCCACCGCCCATAGAACCCAAAATTTTTTTTTGGCCCAAAGTTTTTGAAATTTTTCTCTGAGCCTTTATTTAGCTCAATTAAGAAAAATATAAAGTTTCATCGAAATTGGCCACGCCCTCTACCCACCGCCTATAGAACCCAAAATTTGTGAGATTCGGCCCAACGTTTAAAAAAGTGACTAAGAAATCGCTTTTGAACTGATTTTTTCACAATTTGAATTTCTTTAATAGTAAGCACCATGTTTTTTGTTTTTATGAAATCAGTTAATAAATCCACATAATTATTGCAATTTATAAGTTCCATGCACAATTCACTATATGAAACACAAATTGAACCCATTTTAAATATTAGTTACGTTTAATAATTTTCTTAAACTTTTTTTGGCAAATATTATTATTTCAAATAATCATATTTTTGTTTTGTTTTTCTTTTTTTGTTATGCACTTTTTCGATATTGCTGTCAATCAGTTATTAAAAAGTAAAAGTAAAAGCCTAAAAGTATACAAAACCTTTTATTGTAAATATGCATTGCAGTTTATTGTAAATATTCACAAAAAATACGTGAGTTTTATCACAAAATTTATAAGTTTGTTCAGCGATCGCAAAAAGTCGCAGAATTTTTTTACATAAAATGAAAGAAAACATTCCAAACTTTCATTTAGTAGTATTACCAACACGGAGGTAGACCGAGCTAACTTATTTTTTTTCTAATGAAAACTGCAAATGCTAAATTTTTTGGAGTCATTTTGATTTGCTCAGATCTCTTAAACTATATATATAATTTAAATATTTTTTCTTTCCTATTAAATTTAAAATACTATATCTTAATACAAATGCTCTAAAACTATTGGTAGTTGAACCATATTTATTGTATAAACAACTGAAATGTAGTAAAATTTTCATCAGTTTTCGTTGCATAATATTTAGATAACTTTAACACACTCTTTTTTATACAAAATTTTATTTTTTTCGAAAACAAATCATGGTTTTCTACTAATGAAACAGTTCTTTACAGAATTGCATCATTAGATTTCTAAAAAATAACTGTAAAAAAATAGACTTTTTGCCAAAAAAATACCACTGTGCGTCGTTAGAAAGGGGTTTAGTTACCATCGGTTGAGATTTTTGTCACCACATAAATTGGCTAAGCCAGTGGATATTTTACGCGTTAAGTGGATGTGTTTGTGGAAGTCGTTATTCTAACCACAATTCTCCACAACTTCAGAAGTTCGTAAAGGATATTAAATGGATTTTCAGACTGGCTCCATTAATGCTAGAAGAATGTTAATAACGTAGATTTTGTAAAATTAGTTTTAGTGTGCTTATTTATGTTTAAATAAAATAAAAATAAAAATTTTTGGGATAAAAGTTATCCCCACTGATACATAACTATAAAACTAAATAATTTATATTCAACATTTTTTATTTTTTCGAATTTATTCTATGAGTTAAATTTCAGTTATGTATTTTATAAAGCTTTTTGTAATTGTTCTATTCCTTAAATTTTTAGGAATGACTTTTATACACTACCAGACTATTATATTGTATTTTCTTGTTACATTTTACCTTAGCTATCCTTTGGATAGCAATGAAGTATATTGTATGTACAGAAAAATTTACAATTATTAGACACCAGCAGAATGTAATGCATTTTCTGGCCCGCTACGGCCTTCGTCAGCATTCTTTGTGTCACACTGGATAGTCATTCCTAAAAATTTAAGGAATAGAACAATTACAAAAAGCTTTATAAAATACATAACTGAAATTTAACTCATAGAATAAATTCGAAAAAATAAAAAATGTTGAATATAATATAAAGTAACCTGCGAAAGGAAATAATTCCCAGTTTCTATTTGTTAAAATAGTTGAGTTAAATACATTCAATTTATAAAGTATCACTATCCAGTGTGACACAAAGAATGCTGACGAAGGCCGTAGCGGGCCAGAAAATGCATTACATTCTGCTGGTGTCTAATAATTGTAAATTTTTCTGTACATACAATACACTTCATTGCTATCCAAAGGATAGCTAAGGTAAAATGTAACAAGAAAATACAATATAATAGTCTGGTAGTGTATAAAAGTCATTCCTAAAAATTTAAGGAATAGAACTATTACAAAAAGCTTTATAAAATACATAACTGAAATTTAACTCATAGAATAAATTCGAAAAAATAAAAAATGTTGAATATAATATAAAGTAACCTGCGAAAGGAAATAATTCCCAGTTTCTATTTACTAAATAATTTATTTAAAAAGAACGCATTTGGCAGCTTTTTGTTTTTAGAGGGGATATTTTAAGAAATTTTTATTTTAAATTTGGGAAAGAAAGAAAGAAGGTTATTTGTTTGAAAAATATTTCGATCATGATTAAAGGTTAAAGCTTCGGCATTATGTATGTATATGTTTTTTCTAGATTTTTTTCGCTGACAGATCTCTTTGCATACATAGATCAACTTTTGTCTGCAAAGCTAATATTTTAGTTTGACAAAAGTTGTTTTCTTTTAACGCACAAAACCCCTCCAGTTTTACTAAATGATCAACGGACATTTCGCCTGATTTAAGATTTGCTTATGGGAGCCGCTTCTGCTTTATATTGTCATATCTATATTTTATATCGTTAGTCTCAATCCGATACAAAACATATTATTTGTCAATTGTTTTAACATTCTAAAAAGATTACCAATAAATGTTTGATCGACTTATCCCGGCTTATGCCGGAAAAAGAATTCTAATGTTTATTTAAAACAAACTAAAATATTACACAGTAGTTTTACATGTATTTTTTTAAAGGAAAAACTAACTTATGATTATATTGGTGCTATTTCTGCAAGAATTGATTTGATTTTTGGCAAATTTTCACTTGACCACTTTAAATTCATTTCAACAACATGTACTGCCCTTTCCAAAAGCGAAGTTAAAGTACCGAACCTGTGTGCGTGCTTTTCCTTAAAAGCCCTAAGTTTATCTAATTGAGCTTTAGTTGTGAAGTGCTCTGCAATTTCCCAGACAATGGAAACAACGGATTTTTTACCACCAGTGCTGTAAAAAACAAATTTACGTTATTAATTGCAATATGTTTTTCAAAAAAAAAAAAAAATAAATAAATTATAAAATTACGCTTTAGCAATTAGTCCAATATTTTCATCAATTAAATACAAAACGCGGTCAACATTTTCGTTGTTTTTATCGCACAAATTATACAAAGCGATGACCCTGTCCACGGCATGTAAGTTATTGAAAAGGATTATTTCAAAAAATTTGTCCACCAATTTTCTGTCTTTGACGCAACTCAAAGATTCAAAAATCAATTTTTTTTCGCTAGCAACAGTTTCGGCCATGTATTTCTTATAAAGTGTGTTGAAATTAGTTTCGTTGCCTTCACGCATAACTGTACAATAAACAACAGAACGAATATTGACTTCAACGGAGCGGTTTTTCGAAATTTCATCGAAATGTACCTTGGCTTGTTCAACACACTCAGGTATTATATTTTTGCAGGCCCAATCCAAAATTAAGGTACGTCTGTAAATTTCTAAAGTAGTCTCATTTTTAGTTGGTGTAAAGCCCACGATTTCGTAGTTCTTTTTAATGATGTCACGGATGAAGGGAACAATGATATCTCTTTCGTTACCCAAACGTGTCATTAGATAGCTTAATCCTTTGTGAGCAGCAGCCCATGGCAAATAATCGGTTTCGTTTTTAAGATATTGAAGAATATTTAAAGGCACACGGTACTCAATATCACCCGCACGAGCTAAGTTGAGGAGATCGTCAACGATTTGGGCACGATTCAATACATGAATATCGTCCCTGCTTTCAGAAAACAATTTTTGGCCGATTTCTTTCCAAGAATTTGTATCATAATTAACGCGATATAAACCGGATTGCTGAATATTGACAATGAACCAGGTAACATTATATCCAAGATGCATAAAAGATGTGTGGGCTGGAAGGAAAAAACTGGCAGAGACGTTTTGGAAATTGTTTTTCAAACTTGTTGTGAATGTTATTGGAACATGGTATTTTAAATTGGCGTTAGCTGTATCAAAATCCTTTAAAAGGAAACGTTTTTGCCTGACTTCCACAAATATTTCGGAGAAACGTTTAAAGGTGACCACAGGGTAACCCTCTTGAGTGGTGAAGGAATCGAAGTATCTTTGAAAGAATTCTTTATGTAAATCAGGACAGTACTTCTTCCAAATATTAAATAGATCCGTAGGAATTGTGTTTTTGTATGCACTAAAATACAAAATATAATCGTTAAGATATTGTGATATTTTACTTGAGTAATAGAAAAACTTACTAAGTTGTAAGATATTCATTCAATGATGTTGTAAAATTCTTTTCTCCTAAAATAGATTTAGTCATACGGATAAAAGCGGCTGCTTTTTGGAAAGAAATTTGGTTAAACATGTCAATGATATCGGATCTTGTGCGAACATTTTTGTTACTCATTGGCCTGACATCGCTTGTAGCATCCTGATACATGATATTTTGGACGACATCTACGACAAATTGGCTTGACATATTAAAGGAACTATCAACCTAAAATTATACAATCAATCATTTTTTTTATAAATTAATTGTTAAATATTTACAAATAGTTTAATTTTGTTTTTAGGTATGTACATATATTCTTTATTTAGATACGGCTTTAATTTTTTTTCTTATTGGTTTAACTGTGTATGTTGTCCTATTGAAAATATTGAAAAATGGTTTGGATGTTGTGTTTAACCATAAGTCAACCACTAAGAAGAGTGCTATATTTGGTTTTACCGGATCTCATATACCCTTAATCATAGTTTTAAATTTATTATGTATAAGTATATTATTCGACCTTTTTTATTATAGTATAACTAAATTTTCAAGCTTGAGGTCGTTTTTTTATTTTTATATAAAATTTAAACGTTTATTTTTAACCAATATATCGGCACTTCTTTGAGTGCCTTCTTCAGGGTTTTTTTCTTTCTTAGTTAAATAAATTTAACAAATTTCTTATAACAACCCTGCAGGAAATGGTACTAGTGAATCTGTACTGATTCACTATTGAAACAGTCACCAGTACTAGTGACTTATTATACCCCAGACAATGTTTTTTACTATAGACATTTAACATGAGCGTGTCATTGGAATTCTACTACTTACGTTATTACTACTGACTAGGTAGTTCCTTTGGGAATATATCGGCCCCTAACCGTGAAAATAACGTAACGCCAAAAATCAAATTTTACAGGAGAGAGCTTTTTTTTTATTTTATATAAATTTTGTATGAAATTTGTCGCTTACGATAAAATTGTTCTTGCTATAAAATCGTAACGGTACCTTATGTGACCATGAAATTTTAGGAGATGATGCAAGTGTTGCCAATAAAGTCATTTATTAAAAAAACGAAAATTGAAAATCATGTCGCTTACGTTATTTTCGCGGTTAGGGCTCGATAAGTAGACATTGGAACCAGAGAATCACTAGTACATTTTAGTAAATGTACTCTACACTTTTGGTACGAATACGAAATCATAACAATCTTTTTTTATTATTTCTTTAACTTTTATAGGAATTGTACTTCTTAGCTGTTATTGATAGAAAATTTTTCGTATTCAAGCCAAATATAGCGGTAAAAGTAGTGTAGTGTAGACACTTCGTTGACAATGTCACCAAAATAGTCGACAAAACTGGTGACTTGGAGACACTTGAACCCAGGTTTCCTTCAGGGACATTCAACAATATACATTTGTATTTTAATGACAATTTTTAACTTCCGTTTTTTACTTTTTATAATTTTGTGACACATTCTCACACTTCAAAAAAATGCTTCATATATTTAATGAAACGTTTTCATAAAAAAATTTTCATTGGTTAAATGAAAATTTTCATTGTCTAAGTGGAATTTCATAGTTATAATGAAGTATTTTCGTTAAAAACGCTTCATTGGAATTTGTAATTACGTTAAAAATTTTCTTTAGATATATGAAAACTTAAGTTTGTCCAAGTTAAACAAAAAATTTTAATTGGGAACATAAAAAAACAATATACAAACATAACTATATTCATAAATTAATACAAAATTATAGTTTCCTTAAAAAAATGTTTAATTGTAATTAAAAAATGTAAGATTTAATTATTTCACACATCTAATGTAACATGCCATTAAATTTATGAAATCAAAAATTTTTTTTATAAAAGCAACATGTTTAAATAATTGAAAAAAAAAATTATTTTTAACATTCAAATAAGTCTATAATCTCAATAATTAAAAGTATAAAAATATTTCGATAAAGCATGCCTTCATGAATTTAAATTTTCATTATGACAATGAAAAATGTCATTATAGTAATGAAACAAAAACTTTCAATTCATAAATATGTATGTTTTTAGTTTTCTTTAATATTATATAATAGACTGGCCCACGCTTGTATGGGAAAGTAAAAGTATAGTCTAATAATTTATCCACTAGCTTGATTTTGTTTCTTTTACTAAAATATATGTGTATACCAAAAATTGGCTCAATGGGACAATATTTAGAGGTCGCAATGAATGGCGACTTATTTATATGTTTCACATTTTATATTACATGCATTTACTACTTGCTTATCATTATTTTACTTGTTTATGTATTGGAGATACTTTTTCACACTTTTCTTTGATCTTTACGAAGGCGATCACCATAGAAAAAAATTTCACGGGGTTTCTAAAGCTAATATTGCAAAAAAGGCTATCGATAATTTAAAAATATAATAAAATATGAGTTAATTTGTACTTAATTTACAGTTTTATTGATTCTTTATCAATTTGTTTTATTAAATATTTTTATTTTTAAATAAACAATGATTATCACCATAAAAAATCAGAGTATGGTTTATTTCTATCTAACCCCGAAAAATCATTAAACTATCGCAGCCTGTAAATATTGACGGGTTGTGCTCAAAATTGGACTTAACATTTTTAAGCACTATTCGAATAGGATCACCGTTGTGGAGTGCTAATATTCGATACTTTTGTATTTTGGGCCACCCTAATGTACATACCTACCTACATATTGTATGTAATAAGTTATGAACAAACAAATTTTCTCCTTTAAAAAAACACACTCTTATATTTTAAACTGTTGTTTAATCTCATATTTACGCTCTTTATTGAGTAATCGAAAAAAACAAGGTTTTTTTATTCAAAAACATAATTGAAATGTAACTCATAGAATAAATTCGAAAAATAAAAAAATGTTGAATATAATATAAAAATATAAAGTAACCTACGAAAGGAGATAATTCCCAGTTTCTATTTGTTAAAAATAGTTGAGTGAAATACATTCAATTTATAAAGTACCACTATCCAGTGTGACACAAAGAATGTTGACGAAGGCCGTAGCGGGCCAGAAAATGCATTACATTCTGCTGGTGTCTAATAATTGTAAATTTTTCTATACATACAATATACTTCATTGCTATCCAAAGGATAGCTAAGGTAAAATGTAACAAGATAATACAATATAATAGTCTGGTAGTGTATAAAAGTCATTCCCAAAAATTTAAGGAATAGAACTATTACAAAAAAGCTTTATAAAATACATAACTGAAATGTAACTCATAGAATAAATTCGAAAAATAAAAAATGTTGAATATAATATAAAAATATAAAGTAACCTACGAAAGGAGATAATTCCCAGTTTCTATTTTTTTTTTTTTACTTTTTTGAAAGTATTCATAGATCTAATCTAATGTTTCATTAAATACATTTTAATGAAACAGGTTTCATTGATCCAACGAAGCGCTGCATAGGTTCCTTTTTAATGCAATTTTTCATGGGATTAATGTCAAAATATATTGGTATTGCGAAGAAAATTCTTTCAGTGCAGTAAAATAAAAAAAGACCTCAAGCTTGATAATTAAGTTACAGTATTAAATTTATAAATAATATAATTATATCCACACCACCATAGTGGAGAGGGTATCATACGCTTGTGTTGATGTGTGTTACATATACAAATATTCGTTTACGACCCACGAAAAACGTTTGCGCAAAATACAGGTCACAATTTAAGAGATATTTTGATACTTAGGTTTAGTATAGTAACAAGGACGAAGCCTATTGAAAATGGTGAGATTCCGTCCATAATTACACGTAGCTCCCGTACAAACTTCTTTTCGAAACATCAAATATTTCATTAACGTAGTCTGAACACAACATATTTTTGAGTGCCAAATAAAATAAAAGCCGATTTTGAGCAAATAAAAATATTTACCGGCAAACAAATATTTGTCCAATGTGAACATAGTGTGAACACAAAAAATCAAATATTTTAGAAATTTTTGAGCCAACATTTATTTGATATTACAAAAAAATTGTAAGAGCAAACAACGACAAATAATTTTAGCCATGTTCGCGATAGAAGCAATTTTTCCTGTAAGTTTTCGGATTCTTTACAGTTTTAAAGATTTTTAATAATTATTAGACTTTGCTATCATGCCGCTGTTAGCAAATTTTTGCGAATTTCCGCTAATTTAGCAATTTTTACCGAATTTTTGCCATTCCTTATACTTTTAGGGACTTTTAATTAATTTTATGGCTTGTTTTAAATATTAAAATTGTTCGCGAATTATCGTTATTTTTTTCAACATTTTTTGTTTTTCCTCGACATTTAGTTTTTTAAACGATTTAGCGATTTTAATTAAATTTTAGGGTTTATTTACAAGCTTGCAATTTTTCGCGAATTTTAGCAATGTTCGCGATTGAAGCAATTTCTTCCTGTGATTCTTAGCAGCTTTAACGATTTTTTATAATTATTAAACTTTGCTATCATGCCGCTGTTAGAAAATTTTTGCGAATTTCCGCTAATTTAGCAGTTTTTACCGAATTTTTGCCATTCCTTAGCATTTTAGGGACTTTTAATCTATTTTATGGCTTTTTTCGGTATTTTTGGAAAAAAAATTTTTTTTTGTTATTTTTCGACAATTTGTTTTTTTTAACTGATTTCAAATAAATTGTATGGTTTGTTTCCAAGTTTGCAATTTTTCGCGAATTTTAGCCATTCTCGCGAAGAATCGATTTTTCCTTGTGAATCTTTACAGCTTTAACGATTTTTAATAAATAGTAGACTTTACTATCATGCCGCCATTAGCAAATTTTTGCGAATTTCCGCTAATTAAGCAATTTTTATCGAATTTTTGCCACTCCTTGCTTGATTGAAATATCTAAATTTTTCGCGAATTTTCGCTATTTTTGCAATTTTTTTTTTTGTTTTTTCCCTACATTTTGTGTTTTAACCGATTTAGCGAATTTCAAATATATTTTAGGGTTTGTTTCCAAGTTTGCAATTTTTCGCAAATTTTAGCTATTTTCTCAAAAGAGATGCTGCTCCACAGCATAAAACAAATAAATTAGCTTCTGCGCTCATTTTTACTATTTGTGAAATTTATTTTTGAACACTTTCATTAAATAAATATTTGATGCAAATGTTAGTTTTAATTTATTTTATTTGACACCATTTGCCAACTGTTTTAACAAACAAAAATTGCCAAATATTTGAGCATAGATTGAACATTAAACAAAATATTTTTTTGTTTCACACAGTTTGAAACAAATATCAGAACAAATATTTTCGCAAATATTTCATAAGTCTGAACGTACATTAAGACCCAAAACCAAAAAAAAAAACCAAGCGCTTAAAACACGGGAATTTATTCATAATGAATTTCGAAAATTATACAAATCTCCGAAAAAATGACATAACCCATTAAACAAAAATGAACTAAAACCCCATAAATGGAAACTTATTTCACAATGATATACAAAAGTCCCCGTTTTGAAAATAACACAAGACCACACATTAAAAAAAAAACTTATACGAATAATTTAAAATTTTTAGTTAGGCTATGCAGAGCAGCTTAATGGTATAAACACAACTGGGTTGCCATCCTTCCTCTTTTCGCCAGACACCGTCCTCTTTTTTAGGGAATCCGGGGGCAGTCCTGCTTCTCTTTCAGCAAGTGTCCGGGGTTTTCCGATTTTTTACAGTTTCATTGAAATTTTTTCTTGCACCTAAACTTTAAATCACAAATCACAAGATTTATAAAAACAGATTTAAGTGCTCGTACAATTACTTTTGAAAAAATACAATTTTAAAATTCCTCTTTGTACATTAGTTTTAAAGTAAAACTAAAGTAAGCGATAAAGTAAATTAATGTACATCGTACCTGATAGGTTAAAGTAAAGTTGTAATAATGGAAGACTTTTTATACAGCCGATACAATCCTACTTTTAGCTATCGGTAAGTTGTGAAAACGGGCCTAAGTTTGTCATTCCGTGTGAAATTTTTTTATTATTCATCTCAGACCCCATAAAGTATATATATTCTGGCTCCTTGACTAATTCTAAGTCGATTTAGCCATGTCCGTATGTCCGTCTTAAAACTCAAAAGAAATAAACAAACTGGGTGTCAAATTGCTTGTAGCTATCCTAAGCAGTTTAGGATTGAAATCCAGCCAAATCGGTTCAGTAGGATCAGAGCTATGAATCAAAATGTGGAACCACCACTTCAAAAAATTAAAAATTTTTGGTACAAAAACCAACACAAATGGTGGAACAATGCACGGAATAATATGAGATTTTGCAAATGTTCACTTTATTCGGCTTGAAATCACTCTATGAAATTCCATAAAGATCGTTCCATAATTTACCCTAGGCTCCATATAAACCCTACTCCCGGAAAACAGTTTAGTACGCCTAAAACCGTAATTTATAATGCTATCAGAATAAAATTGAATACTTCACAGTTTTATAGGACTAGAAAGAGCACTAAAAAATTTCGTGATGATCGGTCCATAATTTACTATAGGCCCCATATAAAGCCCACTCTGGTAAATTAATTAAATACGCCTAAAACCGTAGCAGATATATAGTTATTGAGGTAAAATTTCTTCCATCTTAGTTTCATATGGCCAGAAAAAATTTCATGCAATTTTGTGATATACGTTCCATAATTTACCTTGGATCCCATATTTAGCCGCATTCTGAAATTCACTGTAAACGCTTAAACTAATTTCACCACTGTATTTAATTATTAAAATTTGTATTTTTTAATACAAGAAATACCTCTGCGGAATTTTGGGATGATTGGTTCATAACTTACCATGGCTCCATTATAAGTCCCCCTCCTGAAAATCATTTAAGTTCGGCTTAAACTCTTACGAATCAAGATATTTTACTCAAGATTGTCGGTCAATAATTTAATATAGCTCTAAGCCGGAGCCAATTTTAATGCTGATGTCTGTTTTTATAATAGAACTAGCTGACCCGGCAAACGTTGTTTTGCCATATAACATATTTCTTTCAGATGTTACAGTATCAGCATACCAAATTTTAAGAAAATCGATTAATTAGTTAAAAAGATATAGGGAAAGGGGTGCTTTTGCCCCTTTTGCCCTATTTCATGCGCTAAATAATAATAAAAAATATAGGCTATAGTTCTGTCAAGCTGTAACACTTTTTGCCTGCAAAATTTCAGGAAATTCGTTTGATTAGTTAAGAACATATAGAGAAGGGTAGCTTTTGCCTCTAATGCCCTATTTTGAACCCTTTTCCCTATTTCCTTTCACATGTTACAGTGACTGCATGCCAAATTTTAAGAAAACCCGTTGATTAGTTAAGAAAATATATGGAGGGGGAGCTTTCGCCCCTCTTGCCCTACTTTACGCTATCTAGCTATATGCAATATATTTTACGACCTATTATCATACCTAACAAATGCACATACAAAATTTCATAAAAATGTCTGTGTAGCTGTTTCGGAGGAGTTCAAAATGGAGGGCATATTGTTGATATTTGTATGGGAATATATAGGAAAATCTAAATGCCATATCTCCGGAACCCCTAACCCGATTTCGTGCAAACTTAACATAAACTATCTACAGACTATCCCCAACGTATCCTTTTAATTGAAATCGGTCGCCCCGTTTCCGCAGTTAGTAGTGACATCAAAGTGTACACTTCTTTTTATATAAATATAGATAAATTAAAAATAAATAAACATCATATAGATATCACTCCTGAAATATTCGAACTGTCGGTAAAGGGTATCAAAGATTCGGCACAGCCGAATATAGCACTCTAACTTGTTATATTATAATAACAATCTTAACATTTAAAAGGAAGTTAAGGCTATCAAAATTAGGAGCTTTGGACAAATTAGAACCGATTCGAAAACAATTTAATTTCCAGTAAAATATGTTTGGGGTGAATTTAATATAAATACCAATACAATTAGATGGTTTAACGGACACAAAGAGTCTAATTTGTTTTTGGGGAATATGTGAAATTATAGATCGATTCTCACCATTAACATAGACTTATTCCTTAGTACAATTAAAATGTATTTGCCAAATTGGATCAAATTATCTGCAAGATTGCAACTTGTACTTTGCGCACAAGGTTACCAGCCAGACGGGCATTTATATTTAATGACAACCTGCCTTGTCTTACAATTTTAGATAAAAAATTAAATGTAGACGGTGGAATCGAAGCAACACGCTGATTATACAGATAAATATTTAAAACTGAAAAACCTAAATTTCGCAAAAAAAAATATCTAAAAAAGTTTAACATGTTTTAAAATATGCCTCAAAAAGGCAAAATATGCGCTATAAAAATAAATATAAAAAGGCTCTTTTAATTAAATTATGCAAAAAAATGATGTAAACCTTGAAATATGCAAAAATATGCACTAGCAAATCGATGCCAAAATTCATTAAAAGTTATAAAACGAATAAATATATTGTTTCTGCCTTAATTGGTTGTACAAGGAAAAACATGCAATTGCATATTTATGGTTTCCCTGCTGATAAGATTTTAATAAGGATTACAGTAAAATAATAGTTCGTTAGTTAGAAGAAACCTTCAATAGAGATTTATGAGTAAATATGAAAGGCAGTCCTGGTTTTGTGCTCATAGTAGACATTTCAAGATTTCCTTCATACTTTGGGTCTTAGGATAAATATTTCAACCAACACAACAATTAATTTAATGTGTTTTTGTATTATTATCTTATTTAACTTATGGATATGATATTTTTTGCACTTACCAAATCAGTACCAAAGTATTGGAAGTAAGTGGCGAAACCTTTATTCAACCAGAGATAACCCCACCATTTACAGGTTACCAAATTTTCCCACCACAACTGGGCTACTTCAAAAGCAACAATATTAGCAACCAATTGTTTCGACTTCAATGAACTCTCCTTTTTATCGTAGAGTCGCGAATATTCATCGAGTTCGGAATTAAAAACATCGTTCAAACGTATGACATTTTCAGTTATTGTGCTTAAACTTGTATTAAAGTAGCTACGAAAGGCGGCCAAAAGATTTTTACCACACTCGTGGCTATATTCTGTTTGCGAGGAGTATTTAGGTCTGGCAAAAACAACAAGTTTGCCTTCATCGCGAACATACAAATCGGTGTAAATGGTGAAAGTCAAAAGATAGGTGGACATTATAGGAGTAGTTTTATAATATCTCTTTTTAAGATAACTGAAATCTTTAATCAAAACATCAGTAGGGCCCACATATTCAAATGAAGGGTCATAAGTCATAGATAAATTAAATTTTGCCTTGAATTCCGGTTCATCAAAAGAGGGAAAGACACGGCGGGCATGAATTGGTTCGAACTGGGTTGCATAAAGCCAACTATTAAAGAATTAGAATTTCAATACAAGAAATTTTCAATAAATTTATTTTGTATTAAATAGGGGTTTTAAATCTTACTTGGTAGCTTTTGTGGTTGTGTATTTAGTGCGGTAGAAACCGCTCATCTCTTCATTAATGCTGCCAACATAATCAAATTCCAAGAAATAGGTTTCGCCAGCTTGTAATACTTCTTTTAAGTTGTAAACCACAATATCGGTTAAATTGTTGGGAGTTGCCGGGGGAAGTGGTTTTCTCTCTGATTCATTCTTTTTGTGATATGTAGCGAAGGACACATTCAAATTTTCCATATGCAATTGAATTTGGTCGGTACTTTGCACTACTTGGATTTCAATTAAACATTCACCATCGAAAGTAAATTTTTTGGCATCAGATTCCTTCAAGTAAGGGTCGATATGAATTTTGTAATGGATGGGCTTAATGTTTAAAGGTAAACGGTAGTTAACTTCGGGGATGGGTGTGAGTGTGGGTACATATTGGTCGGTCATGGCGTCGTACACCAACGTTGCAATTACTCTTACTACAATTGCAACACCCAATTTAATAAACGCACCTGCTATTAACCCCAGAAAAAACACCATATTGTATAATAAACCAATGTATGTATGTATATATATTTTAAATTTAAAAAAAAAATAAATTTTTTCCTGATATCTAAGTCGTTTTTTGTTTTTCTTTTACACACTTTTTTTCTTCACTAATTTACTAATTTGATTAAATAGTTGCCGAAATTTTGGGCCTTACTAAAGCTCTTAGCACTGCCGGTCTTTCTTTTATAAGAAAATAGTAATAAATTACACACACAAACGTAAAAACTTTCGGTTTATGGTTATTGATAATTATGAACTATTTGATCAAGAGCTTAATGAAATTTAAATAATGAAAACAAAAGCTAAACTCTTATTTATTTTAAAGTTTTTAAACTATCAACTTGGCATGAGTGACCTTGAGAGAGAGAGAGACAATCATTCATGTTCAAATAATGAAATTTTAAGTGGCGCTTTTAGCTATTTTAAAAACAAATTTTATAAATTATTCCTAATAAAGTGTTTATTACGACTTACATATATCAGAATAGTTTAGGAAATTTTTTACCAGAAAAAACAGACAGTCATGTTCAAATAACAAAATTTTTAATGGCGCGTTTAACTATTTGAAATACAAATTTTATTAATGATTCTTAATAAAGTGTTTATTACGACTTATATCAGAATAGTTTAGAAAATTTTTTTTACCAGGGGGCAAATTATGGCAGTCGTGATCGAATACTTTTTCGATTCGATAGCAATTTTATTTCTAATTCTTTCTGTCTATACTGAACGGATCGAAATTATTTTTTTAGTGTTGTGTTCGAATCGAAAAAGTTTTCGATCACGACTGGCATAATTTGGCCCCAGATCTACCTAAGGATCCAAAACAGACAGGGAGTTCGATCGTGACCGTCATGAGCGATAGGCGCATTAGGGAGATCAGATTTAATTGTTGATGCTATACTAAAACTTTATTGTTTTTTTTTTTATCAATATTCAAAAACTGTTATCATTTTGGTTGTTGAAAATCATAAAGTAAAATAAAAAACTGTTAAATTCACTGAGATGAGTCAGCGTAATGCTCAACACTCAGAAAATATTAAAAATGTTGTATATAACAATAACGATAACATCATAATCAAGAGAAAAAGTAAAAACAACAATATGGAATAACCATAAACATCAAAACATGTCAAACATAATTACTATGCTTTGCTTGATAATGATAAAGAATGTGACCAAGAACTTTTTAAATGTAAAAGAAAACAATGAAAAAACCCAAAAAGTTAATTTAGCGGCTCCACGAAAAGCCCCCCAATGAAATAACGCCCAAACGAGAAATGAATTATTCCCCAAATTTTGTTCATACATTTTTAGGTGTTATTTCATATGAAATAACTCCCAATTTTTTTGGGCCGTTTTTCATTTTTTTTTGGAATTATTTTATTCCTCATTTGGGGTTTTCAAATTATGAAATAATCTCCAATGAAATAACAACCAACAAATTTTTAAAATTCGGGGCTTGTTTCATAGCGTGCATAATTTGGGTGTTATTTCATTTGTTATTCGGGGGTTATTTCATTTTTTGCGACTTTGTTGTTGGTCCATATTGACTTCATGAAATCCTTGGTGAAACTGACTCTTGTATGAATTTTGGGCATAATTTCATTTTTGTTGCTGATGGGGCTTATTTCATTGGGGGTTATTTCATTTTCATCATTGGGTGTTATTTCATATGAAGTAACGCCCAAATATTGGGGGTTGTTTCGTTTTCGCTTTGGGGTTTATTTCATTTATTTTTCGATGTTATTTCATTCACTTTTTTTGGGTGTTATTTCCTATTTTATGGGGTTTATTTCATTGGGTGTTATTTCCTGGGCGTTATTTCATTGGGGGGCTTTTCGTGGAGCCAATTTAGCTATTGCAGCTATGGAAGAAGTGCAGAGAGCAAATAAAAATTTAACACCAAGTGTAAATAAAAAAAAATAATACATTGATTACTAATGAACAAAATAAAAACAAAAAGGACCTCCAATTAATATTATTGATATTGAAACAAAAGAATTATCAAAGAATTTAAAATTAAACAGTTTAGAAACAAAAAATCCTTATTCATGAATTCATTAGATGATTTTCTAAAAGTAAGAGCCCATTTAGAAAAGTCAAAAGCCAAATTTTTTACATATGCCCCCAAAGGTATTAAAACCAAAATATATCTTCTTAAAAGGTTAGATACAAATTTATCCAACGAAGAAATCCTCAATGATTTATGCCCATACGAAACCGATGATTAACAATTTATTAAAGTTAGTCAATTCTCAACTAAAAATTCAACTGAAAAAGGTTACGTTTTTCCAATATTTTAAGTACAAATATCCCCAGAAAGTAACGTAAATAAACTTAAAAACATAAAAGCACTTTTCTATCGCTGTATTAAATGGGCGCAAATTAGACGTCCTGAAATACCTCAGTGCCGTAATTGGCTTTTTTCATAGCGCAGCTAACTGTTTTCTTCCCACAATGTGTGTTAAATGCAACAAGGATCACGAAAAAGGAAAAGTTATATTGCATTGTATGTAATAAATATGGACATCCAGCTTCATACAAAAGAAAAAACCGCATTGGAAAAAAACTGTAATAATTTATTTACTAACCCTGAAGTAAGTTTTGCTAATGTATTAAGTAGTAATAGTAATGGAAATATTAGTACTAACAATTTAAATAATACAAACATCAACTCTTTCTTGTTTGAATTAAAAAATATGATGGTGAATCTAAATATTGAAATGACAAATCTACAAAAACAATTAAATAGACAAGCTCTTAGAATAGATGCAATCTTTTCTATGGTAGGTGTGTATATATGCCAAATAGTCAAACGAATACAATATCCAAAAATCTTAAAATAATACATATTAATGTCAATTCCTTAATAATATGATTAGGAAAGATAGAAAAAATTCTTCACGTGGAGGAGGGTCCGCTATTCTGATAAAAATATATCTAAAATATAACACTTATTCTAAACACACAATAAAATCTCCAAACTTTTTAGAAACTTGCATAGTAAAAATTCCCTTGATTGTTATTGTTTCTGCATATTATCCCTCGGGAAATAATGATTTTAGTTCCAAGAATGAATTTCATAAACTTTTTGAATCTTTAAATTTGCAGGACAGTAATAAATTTTATATATTAGCAGGAGATTTTACCTGGAGACATGTTGATGTTGACCAAAAGGTTATCAAACTTAAAGAATGGTTAAACGATAACGAAATAAATTTTAGGTGTAGATTTTATGCCTCAAGCTCGCCTTCTTTTCCTCGAGGAGGTTCATATTTAGATATGTATATGTATAGCTGACTGTAGATTGCATATTCAAAAGGAAAATAATACATTGAACTGTCTTCAAACTTTAGATTATGACAGCGATCATAATGCTTTACAAATTAATTCGTATATAAACAATAAAAAAAAACTAAATTCACTTTCCTGGAAGAACCCCAAATCATTAAATACAACTATAAAAAGACAAACTGGGAAAAATTTAAAAGCCGGAAAAGACGTAAAGTGTTTATTACGACTAGGGAATGGTAAATGGATTCCAAAATCGATTTTCGATCGACTTTTTTTTCGATTTTTGAAATCGATTTCAAAATCGTTGAAGATAAATTTGCAAAAAGTAAACCACAAAGGGGGCAATAACTTAAGGGTTACTGCGTATTTCGAATCGAAAGAAATAATTATTTATTTGAATAAATTCAATAGTATTGTAGTTTCTTAATAAAATAATGTATAAAAACGTCACCAAAGTTGAAACATTTTTGAAAAATCTACAAAATTTGTGTTTGCTCGACAATAACACCCAAATTTCTCAAGTTTTCTTAGATAGATTATATATCATTCCAAAGATCTCAGTTTCTGCTTTCCAAATCTAGTAAGAAATTAAAAATCGGATCATTATCAACAAAATTACAGGCTTATAAGTGCGCAAAGGTACACAAACCGGTTTTTTAACCGTAAATCCGGATTTTGGAGGTGTCCGGCATATTTCACTATTGCAATCTTGTTTTACTCGACAAGCCCAACAAGAAAAATAATATCCGGTCCCAGGTTTTTTGGACTGTCGCACCGTGTAATTTACGAGTTCGAACAATTTGTACTGTGTATTAAGCTGGGATCACACGATTGCCGCAAATGCACCAATATGACACAATTTTTATTGTGCTTTGTTGACGCACAATAATGAAATTGCATCAATAAAATATTCTGAAATCACACGATTGCCCTGTTTTAAACAAATTTAATTGCCGCTAGTTGGTACAAAGCGAAATGGATACAACAATTGCCGCAGCACAGTCACACGATTGTTCTTACTTGACAACTGCAAATACAGCTATTTGTTTGAAAGATCTTGTTGGTTTGTTAATTAAATTAAATTAAATATGTATCATATATGTATGTACTTAAACAAAATTCCAAAAATTAAGTCTATTCAACAATTTCGTATGTTAAGGTTCGCATAGAAATATATATATATATATAATGACCTGTGGTTCCTATTCGGAACAAAGGGCCACAACGAATCTATTCCATTCGGTCCGGTTTGATGATAAACGTTTTATTTCTCCCCAGCTGAGATCGATGCGTCTAATTTCGATGTTCAATTGTCGACGCCAGGTGTAAGATGGTCTGCCTAATCTGCGGGATGTACCATGTGGATTCCAATCAATGGCAATTTTTGCTGTGTCATTTGGAGGCCTACGTAGCGTATGGCCAATCCAGCGCCATTTGCGGTTAAGTATGTCAGTATGGATTGGCTGCTGATTTGTTTGACTCCAAAGTTCCATATTGGAGATGGTGTTGCGCCAAAAAACCTTTAGGATGCGTCGAAGACATCGATTAACAAACACTTGTAGAGTGTTTACGTCGTGATCTGTTGTATTCCATGTCTCACATGCATAAAGGAGCACAGACTTAACACAAGAGTTAAAAATACGAATCTTAGTGTCCTTGGATATAGCTGAAGATTTCCATACTGACCGAAGGGTACCAAATGCTTGGTTAGCTTTAGAGATACGGTACGTGACATCATTACTAGAACCACCTGTGTTTGTAATGATGCTGCCGAGGTAGCAAAAAGACGTAACTTCTTCCAGGTCGGTATTTCCTATGCAGAATTTGTTGGTGTTTGTTGTATTGCAGCGCATCACTTTGCTCGTGCCTATGTTTATTTTTAAGCCAGCTTTTGCAGCTTCTGTTTCGATGCATTTCAACTTAGATGTCATATCTTTATAACTGTGTGCAAGCAGGCAGATATCATCAGCATATTCTAGACTCTCGAGCTGTTGGTTAAGACCCCAGTTGATACCTCTCTTTGCTTTAGTAGCATTGCGAACTATAACATCTAGAACGATGTTAAACAGCAAGGGAGACAGTACACAACCCTGGCGAACACCAGCTACAACATCGAAACTGTTGCTCAGAGCATTATTGTGGACAACACGACATTTAACATTACGGTACAGCTCCTGAGTAAGGCTTATGATTTTGGGTGGGACCCCTTTGCAAGCTAGAGCACTCCATATTGCGTTTTGATTCAGGGTATCAAAAGCTTTTTCAAAATCTATAAACAACAGGTAGAGCGCATAGAAATACCTTAAATAAAAATATTCGCACTGAACAGCTAAATATGCTTGTGAACATACATATTTTGTTAATAGCAATAATTAAAAAAAATTAAAATGCATAATCAATAAATAAATATTTATCTTCATTACCTACTTAAAGAAACACAAAAAGTAAATTTATTAAAAAAAGGCAAGTATTGGTGCGTATTGTGTTGTTTGATTGCCGCACAAGAACACAATAAATATTGGTGCATTTTTGTTATTTTTATTATCGCGCGGTTGCATAGCAAACAGTCACACGATTGCCGCACCAGGGTTGCATTTGATTGGCAAAAGTAAGCACAATATTGTCCTTGATTGGTACATGAGCCAATTGGTTGTGCAGTCACACGATTGGGGTATTAAAAAGTATGCAAACTGGTGCATTGCGGCAATCGTGTGATCCCAGCTTTACGATTTTCGAAATCGTTCGAAACGATGACAGAGGTTGTATTTTTTAAAAAATCGGAAATTTGATGAACACTTTTTGTTAAAAAACGTCCGTTTATTCGAAACAAATATTACGAAAATCGTAATACTCAGTACAAATTGTTCGAATCCGTAAATGATTTCTTTCGAATCGAAATACGCGGTAACCCCCCTGAGACTATTTCGATGTGCGAAAGAATTCTTTCTTTTGAACGATTACATTTAAAACCAAAACAAATTCTAAAAATTTTGTTTTTGTTTTAAATGTATTTGTACGAACCAGTGCGATATGTATGTATGTACATACATTTCACATATTAAAATTGTGTTCTTGATTAACATTATAACAAAAATTCTGGGCCCAAATCGTCGCAGTCGTGATCGAGTAACTTTGATCGAAATTTTACTTTTTGAGATCATGTCATTCGATAACGAGTAGTAGTCGAATGGCTTTACTCGAAATGTCATTCGATAGGTTAAGAGCTTTCGTAAAAACATTTAATTGTTTTTTTACAAACAATTTACACACTTTTTGGGAATAATTATTAGATTTCTTTAACAAATAGCTAAAAATTTTAATATTAAACTTTTTTCAGCAATAAGAAATAAAATAATAACATTCAGTTTTGCAATTTTTCGCAAATTATAGTCATAGATAGAAGCGATTTTTGTATTGAAAGGTTTTTGATTCTTTACAGCTTTAACGATAAATAGTAGACTTTGCTATTATGCCGCTGTTCGCGAATTTCAGCCACGTTCGCGATTTGTTGCTGTAAGTTGTCTTATTCTTTACAGCTTAAACAATTTATAATAAATAGAAGAATTTGCTTTCATGCCTCTGTTAGCAAATTTTTGCGAATTTCCGCTAATTTAGCAATTTTTTTACGAATTTTTTCCATTCCTAATAGTCGAAGGGACTTTTAATAAATTTAATGGGTTCTTTGAAATATGAAAAATTTTCGCGAATTCTCGCCATTTTTGCAAACTCTTTTATGTTAGTATCGGATATTTTGATTTTTCAACTGAATTAGCGATTTTAAATAAATTTTTGCGTTTGTTTCAATTTTGCAATTTTTGTGAATTTTTGCCGTGTTCGCGATATAAGCGGTTTTTATCTGCAAGGGTTGTGATTCTTTGCAGCTTTAACGATTTTTAAAAAATATTAGACATTGCTATTATGCCGCTTTTAGAAAATTTTGGAGGATTTCCCCTAATTTAGAAATATTTACAGAATTTTTTCCATTCCTTATACCTACTTTTATGGACTTTTAATCAATTTAATGGCTTGTTCGAATTATTAAAAATTTTCGCGAATTTTGGCTATTTTTGCAAAAAATTTTTTTTTTGTAATTGTTGACATTTTGTTTTTTTTTAACCGATTTCAAATAAATTTTAGGGTTTGTTTCCAAGTTTGCGATTATTTGCGAATTTTAGCCATGTTCGCTATAGCAGCGATTTTTTCTGTAAGTTTTCTGATTCTGTTTTAATAAATACTAGACTTTGCTTTCATGCCGCTGTTTGCAAATTTCCGCTAATTTAAAATTTTTAATCGAATTTTTGCCATTCCTTGTAATTTTAGAGACTTTTAATCAATTTAATGGCTTGTTTGATATGTTAAAAACTTTCGCGAATTTTCGCTATGTTTGCAAATTTTCTGAATTTGTAAAATGTTTTCCGAATTTTTGCAATTTTTGAGTTGCTTTGTTGCTCTATTTGGCAAGCGCCGCCGTTATAAAAAAAGCCACATAAATAAACCGAAGTCACCTATTTTATTAGGCACTTTCAACATTGTTGATTTATATGCGCCGAAAAGTGTGCAAATCTACTACATTTTTTAAACAAATTTCGATACGAAAGCTTTCGAATGCCGCAATCCCGTTTTTGATACGTCACGAAGTTTTATCCGATACGAAAATTCATTCGATCACGTGTGCGACGATTTGGGCCCTGAATTTTTGCAATACATATTTTTAATAACAAATTATATACATTTCAAAATATTGCAACATAATCCCTTGCAATTTCGTATTTGTGCAGATAAATTACTTTCAGTTTGGCACTCTGCTCATAACCAGATTTAAATATCGCTCACACACTGCTCTTTATCTGTTTTATTATTAGCGTAATTCAACAGAATGCCATGATTTGATTCACCTATTGTGTTTCTTTAATTTCACATAGCTCACTTTCAGTGTTTGGTTTTGTTTAGGCCTGTTTTGTTCACTGTTCATTGATGACTTTAATTTCTGAAGAACAAGAGGACCTTTCATAAAAGTTGGAAGTATACCAACGGTTCTAATACACACAAAAAAAAAGACTGTAGTGCCAAAAGAAATTGATTTTGATTCAAATAGAATTTACATTCGGATTGTGCCCAACATGATTTTGCATTTGTAGCAACAAGTCTGTTTCTTTTGTCCCAAAGTGTAAATTCATTGTTCAAATACAATTTTTTTTACGACAACAGTAATATTATTTGATTTAGAAAATAAATATATTATGGCAACAAAAATAGTTATTTCCTGCAAATGCAAATCATTTACGTCAACAGCAATTTTCAATGTGCTTTTATTTCAGAGGAAAACCTTTAACGACAAAAGATATTTCATTTGCAACAAATAATTTTGCTGTTGAAAAACTTCAAATACTTTCATGTTGTTGCGGTAAAAAAAATTTTGTTGGAAATTTTCTTGCGACAAGAGGTTTTCATTTACGACAAAAAGTTTTTGTTTACCCCAACAGTATAATCGTCAAATGCTCAAATTATTTGGCATCACAATATTTTTTTGTGTGTGTAGGTAAATACTTAAAACTACGATTGTTTTTTTTTAACTTTAAACTTGGCAAAATGCATAAGCATTCCTACACACGTATGTACACTCAAAAAAATTTGAAGTTGTATTGTGCATCCACCTATTTTATCGGTTTAATAGAGATTTAAATTAAGAATTACCAAAATTTTGATATAAAAAAAAAAAATCGATTTTAAAAGCCCAATAATCGATTTCAGTATAAAATCGCATATGTAAATTCGATTGCGAAAAATCGTTTTTTTAGCACAAAATCGATTTATATCAGAATAGTTTAGGAAATTTTTTTACCAGATCTACCTAATGATCAAAAACAGACATTCATGTTCAAATAATAACATTTTTAATAGAGGTTTAAACTATTTTAAAATAAAATTTATAAATGATTCTTAATTAAGTGTAAACAAGTGTAGGTTTGTGTGTAGAATTTACCTTGTATAAATATGATGATGAAGTTAGGTGATGAATTATGGATGTTTGGTTGAATGTAGCTCTATGATAAGAGTAGATGTGTAGTTGGAATATTTATATATGTATAGTTGTTTGTAGATCGTGTGAAGATATTTCAAGGTGAGCAAAGTAGAAGAGGAATAATGATTTGGTGCCCAATATAGACTTGGAAGAGAGTGTACATCTGTTTGTACGTATGTAATTATGTATGCAAATCGCTTTTAGGGGTGGTTTGCAGTTGATAGAGATGAAGAGGAAATGATCTTTTGGTATGTCCCAAAAGACAATAATGATGTTCTGGTTGGTAGGTTCCAACGGCCACTGATCATATAGTTTATTGTAGATGTTTCCAAAGATTTAATAGATTCTCATGAAGAAGAATTATTAAAGCATAGAATCGTGGGTAGAAATAAAAGATATGTATGATTTAAGTATAACCTATGTTCAACCAATGTAATCTTTATTTAGCCAAATATTAATTAATTGCAAGAGATGCTCACCTTGTGGATGTTAGAATAATAAAAAAGATTTGAATACTAAATCTTGCCATGAATGCTAGGGTTTTTACAATATAGCTAACTTTACATGAAAGTAATACAATACAAAGATGGCAAATTACAATGTTATTTTTATCCAACAGATAACATTATGCTAAGGTTACTACAACGGTTTTCAAACTGTAGTATTAAGGGATATAAATTGACTGTTACTGAAATTCAAATGTTAAGGGCTTTAATATAATAAATCCAATATAAATTCAAGTAGAATAATATATGATAAAATGATGTTATATGCTAATTTATACAAAGTGTTTAAAACAGGGACCGAAAATAACTGTTATGTTTTTATTTCAGAGCAAAAAGGTTAGGCAAAAATGCCCTTTATCTGCATTTGGGAGTTTTTAACCATTATCGTGTCTTTTATATTATATTGGATACCGTAACTAATTAATTGAGAATACAAAAATTTTGGTTAAAAATAACCATTAAATCAACCAAAAAAATTTTTTGGTTAAAAATAACCATTATCGAAAAAAATTTATTTATTTTGGTTATCATGTATAAAAAAATTCCAAAAATATCAAATGTTTATTGTTGTCAACAAGTTTGTATATACATGTTTACATACATATGTACAATGTATATTGTTTAGGTATCAAACTCAAATATGGGCATTTTCTGGGGTCACGAACGTACCTTCATATGCTTTTGATGTACAAATACCAAACCAAATCTTTTCAAACCATTTTTTTCGATTCGATAGCATTTGGGCAGCTCTATGTTTAGTGCAAAAGATAGTTTTTATTGAGTTTTAATTTTTCATTAAATTTCCTCAATTTCCTTAACAAAAAAACTTAATACTCCTTTTACAATTGATTGTAAATTATAAAGAAAGAGTGTAAGCATAACATATTTTTTGCATGTACAATAAGTTTATAAAAATGTCTTTAGAAGTAGGTTAGGTTAGGTTAAATGGGCAGCCGTCATGACGACGACTCACTTGGGTCCCTACCGAGACCGAGTAGTACACGCGTTCTCAACGCGTCATAGCCAGGCCATAGAGTCCTGGCCATCAAGCAGGTATGCTCCCCCTGCCATCTGCCCTGAGCCCTTCTGTACGACTCCCTTCTGATGAGAGTCCTGCAGCGGGCCATTGAAGTGCCAACTAGGCCGTCGATGAACATGTCATCCAAGAGACAGCCTCGTTTGGCCAGACCGTCCGCTGTTTGGTTACCCAGGCATCCACTGTGCCCTGGTACCCATGTCAGCGTTACACTGGAATATTTCCCGATCTCATTTAGAGACATCCGGCATTCCACTGTTAACATGGATGTCGTAAAGACACCAGCCAGAGCTGCAATGGCAGCCTTGCTGTCCGTAAATAAACATATATCCCTCGATATACGATAGTACCTCAGCCAGTTTGCTGCCCGCTTTATGGCAGAGATTTCCGCCTGCAGCACACTGCTGCCATCCGGCAGCCTAAAAGAGACCCTAATGTCCCACTCCTCGATGAAGAAACCTCCACCCACTCTATCGCCCATCCTGGAACCATCGGTGTAGACCCGTAGGATCGGTTCCAGAGATCGCGTATTATCGAGCAGCTCATCATCATTAACATGATGAACTGTGAACAGAGCACCGAAAAAGGGTTCCGGAGTGCAATAGTCCAGCCCCGCCAGGTCATATGATGCACCAAGCAAGACCCTGGCGTGACCATAGTTCCGCGAAGACCATAGGCCCACCGCCTCCAGTCTAATAGCGGAAGTCAGGGCCTGTTGTTCGGCCATGATGTCAACCGGCAGCCAGTTCAGCATAGTAAACAGCGCCTTCGTCGGTGTCGAGCGGAGTGATCCCGTGATCATCAGCGCAGCCACCCTATATACTTTCTCAAGCATCCTGCAGTACCGTCCCCTTCCCATCACAGGCCACCACACTATGACCCCATAGAAGAGGATCGGTTTTACCACCGCCTCAAAGATCCATTCGACGCCCCTAGGGCCAATGCCCCAACTTCTGCCCAAGGATCTCTTGCAGGTGTATAAGGCCACAATGGCCCTATCAACCCTCGTACGAACGTTGAGTTCCCATGATAGTTTGCTATCGAGAATTACGCCCAAATATTTGGCACTGTTCGAGAGCGTCAGCTCCGTGCCATTTAGCCTAGGAAGTTTAAAGTTGCCAACCTTGTACTTCCTGGTGAAGAGTACCAACTCAGTCTTCTGTGGATTGACGCCAAGTCCACAGGAGGTGCTCCAAGAGCTTAAAATCTGCAATGCAGATTCCATACAACGGGACAGTGTGTCCAGGTGTTTACCCATGACCGCCACCGCCACGTCATCCGCATACGCGACGGTTTTTATCCCCAGTCCGTCGAACCGACTCAACAAAGTGTTCATCGTCAGGTTCCATAGTAGAGGTGACAGAACTCCACCCTGCGGGGTGCCCCCGTGCACAGATCTGCAAACATTGGCAGCACCCATCGTGGATTCAATGATCCTACTGTCAAGTAGATTGCCAATAAATCTACAAATTACATCGTCAACACCCACCTCCCCCATCGACTCCAAGATGGAGTTGGGTCTGACATTGTTGAAAGCGCCCTCAATGTCCAGAAAGGCCACAAGTGAGTATTCCCGAAATTCAAGGGATTTCTTAATGTAGCCTACCAGTGAGTGAAGCGCCGTCTCCACAGATTTGCCCCTGGTGTAGGTATGCTGTGATGAAGAGAGCAGATGTCTAGGAATAGACATCCTCAGATGAATGTCAATGACCCTTTCAAGGGTCTTGAGAAGAAATGACGACAGGCTGATTGGCCTGTAGTCCTTAGGCCTGGTGTGGGATGCTTTACCTCCCTTTGGAATGAAAACAACCCTACATCTAGTCCATCCGTCGGGAACGTACGAGAATCTAATACATTCCGTGTAAATAGCGGACAGCCAAGGAATCAGAAGCCCCGCATTCTTTTTAAGGTCGGCCGGAATAATACCGTCCGGACCAGGAGCCTTAAAGGAGTCAAAGCTCCTTATCGCCCAATTGAGCCTATCATAGCACAGGGACATGGACACGGGTCCAGGCTCTGATAAGCAATTGATCTTCCGTGGTGTTGGAAGGGAATTGCCAGGAAAGTGTGTGTCAATTAAGACCCCCAGCGTCTCCTGACTATTCGTAGTCCAGCTACCATCAGCTTTCTGAATGTAGCTAGGGACAGCCGGGCAAGAAGCCATTATTTTGCGCAATCGGTTTGTCTCAGAAGAGCCTTCCACTCCACTGCAGAAGTTTCTCCAGGCATTCCGTTTCGCCGATCTCACCAAATTCTTGAACCTATTCAATGCCGACTTATATTCCGCCCAGTTTCCCAGACGTTTAGCCATATTGAACAACCTACGACAGTCTCTGCGAGACTGTGCAATCTCAGGGCTCCACCATTGTGGCCTGCCCATCTTCCTCCTAACCACCGGCCTGCAGGCCAGTGCCGTTGCCCGACGCAGTGCCCCCGATAGGAATTCCACTGCCGTTTCAGTCTCCGTAATGCTATTAATGACAGGGACTGAGCCCAGAGAGTCAGCGAGTAGACTAGCCTGATAGTCCCACTTCGTCCATCTCCTATTCACAAAAGTACACACCGCCAAGGGGGGTCACCCTAATTGAAACTCAACATACCTGTGGTCCGAAAAGGAACAGTCATTTGAGACCGCCCAGTTACTTATTAAGTCGGAGTGTTCCGAGCTGACCAATGTCACATCGAGAACATCCTGCCTATTAGCTACAATGAACGTGGGTTCCGCGCCTATGTTTGCTATTTCTAAATTACTGTTACAGATAAAAGAAAATAGCGACTCACCTCTAGTGTTGGTGTTAGAGCTGCCCCACGTGATGTGGTGCGCATTAGCATCAGCACAGATAACCACCGGGGTACCCATGGAGCCAGCTTTGGTGACCAGGCCACGAACAAGCCTATTGGGTGGCTCATCATCCTGGTCATGCGCCATATAGCCCGAGACGATCCAAATCGACCTGTCGCCCATCTCTAGGGCCGCTGAAGTTGTGTCTTCATCACTGAAATCAGAAAGAATGAAGACATCCAACGTGCTTTTAGCCAAAATACAAGATCTTATTTTACCTGTTCCTCTGGCATATAGGAGCTTATAGCCCTTGAGGTTTAATCCGCAAACCCGATCCTTGTGGATCCATGGTTCTCGGATCATTACTAGCTCCTCCTCTCTCTCTACCACTCGGAGGAGCAGTGCAGCAGATGCTGCCTTAGAGTGGTGAAGGTTTATCTGTGTTACCTTCACCATGTCTAGTATTGACGACCGTGACATTGGCGTCCTCCTGGTCTGATTCCAGGAGGGCGTCCTCATCAGCCAATTCACCCATGCGCTCAAAGAGGTCACCCAGCATGTCGGAGACGGACTGGGTGTCTTCCTTGTCACATCAATGAACGGAAGCGTCATTCGTGCAGTCCACGGACTGCGTAGGCTCCACAACCTTCGGAGCGGGATCGCCCTTGTCGTCACCTCGGTAGACACGGAGCAAGATGGTACTAAAACCATAGTAAATCTTGCCCTGTTTCTCCCTCAGTGGTTTCAAGGAGTCCTGATTCAGGACTACGATCGCCGTTCTTGATGATCCTTCAGCTGCTGAAACCTTGACAACTTTCCAGCTATGAGTGGGAAGTTGCGGGTTGCAGCACTGGATGATCTTCAAGATTTCCTCCGGTGCAGAGGGTTCCGCTGGGATGGTGACGATGGATCTAGGTCTCCGTGGTATCTCACTCACCAAAACCACGTCGAGCCTAGCACCTTCCCATATTTCGCCAATCGCTGCGATGACAAGCTTCAGCAGAAGCGCCGAGTGCTCGTCCACGCACGCCAAGGGCCTTAGCCCATGCCAATGAAGCTTCCTGTTCTGCAGAAAGCTCATTGGCATCTTTGGAGCCTAATAGCTCTTTAATAGTCTTTAGAAGTAGCTTACAAAGAAAATATAAAATTTTCCAGTTTCCAGCGCAATTTCCTCAAGTTAAATAGATCAGATATGCTATGAAACCATTCTTTTATAAAAACATAGACCTTTTTTTATAATAATAGACAATAAAAGACGATGATTATCAACATTTAATTTTTTTCATCCTGGTAGACCATTCTGGGGAAATGCCCATATACAATGATTTTTCTTTTTATGAAAAGATAATTCCACAAAAATGTTTTTTGTTTAAAACAGGACCTACAAACAAATTTGCATATTTAAACAATTTATTTTGCATTTCGTTTATTGAAAAAACCCCTGATTTTTCAAACAAATAATTGTGATAATTAGTCAAATATTTTTTTGATATTTAACAAAATTTTCAAACAAAAAATTTAACTAAAAACTGCAGCAGAACGACCCAATATGGTTTTCGTCATCATTCTGCTATAAACATTTTATGTATTTAACTGAATAAATTTAAAAAATAGAATGCGGGATTTCTTCTCATTCTTTTTGTTTGTTCAAGCAGCTCCAGCAACTGAAGTCAGTGTCGAGCGTGCATTCTCAGCCCTGAAACTGGTCCTTAGTGATCTTAGATGTAACCTCTCAGAGAATTCTTTAAGATCCCTAATGTTTGTTAAATTAAACAAAAATGTTAATAAATGAGACCAACTTCTTTGATATTGCGTTGAATTCTTTTAGTGTGATTCTACGTTAGGCTTTCTTCATTTAAATATAACAAACTTATGTGTATGTTGGGTTTAAAAAACTGATATTGAAAGCCTGACAACAGATACATACATATGTATAGGAACATAATTAAAAAAAATCATTAACATATGTAAATTTTTAACGTCGAAAGAGTTTGTTAAATCATGTTTCAGGACTTTAGGGCATACTCAGGTTCTTGGTTTTAGATATATGTGTTAAAAATATAAGTTTTGGACCGATATCTTGGTTATATTTGGACTGACTTTTTCCTGAGTTATGTTGAATTATTTTAGTGTGATTACTGAGTTTCGATTATGTACAGTGTAATTTCTTCATTCGTAATGCACTAAAAAAGTCGAATTTTTGAAGTAAAGGGTGGTTAAATTGTAAGGGCCGATGTTGAATGTGAACCACACCTAAACGCCAAGTTTTTTTCCGAATTTTATTTGACATTTCTCTATTTCAGACTTACTCAATTTGAACCATGGAGAGATACACAATCCAACAACGTGTTAAAGTTATCCAGACTTATTATGAAAATGGATGATAAATTTCGAAGAAAATCATCTTCAGTGATGAGGCACATTTTCACCTCAGTGGATTTGTCGATAAGCAGAATTTCCGCGTTTGGGCGAATAATAATCCAAGAGTGATTGTCGAAAAACCAATGCACCCACAAACAGTGACTGTTTGGTGCGGTTTATGGGCTGGCGGCATCATCGGGCCGTATTTTTTCCAAAATGAGGCCGGTCAGGCAGTTACTGTGAATGGTGTTCGCTATCGTGAGATGATAACGAACTTTTTATGGCCCGAATTGGAAGATATGGATGTGGACGATATGTGGTTTCAGCAGGACGGTGCCACTTGCCACACAGCTAACGAAACAATGGCTCTTATGCGCAACAAATTCAATGGCCGTGTTATCTCACGTAATGGCGATGTCAATTGGCCGCCAAGATCATGTGATTTGACACCGTTGGACTTTTTTCTTTGGGGTTACTTGAAAGAAAAGGTGTACGTCGATAAGCCAGCAACAATTCAAGAGCTAAAGGATGTGATAATTCGGCACATTAACGGCATAGAACCTCCATTATGCCTCAGGGTCATCGAAAATTTGGACCATCGGATGGAGGTGTGCCGCCGTGGTCGCGGCGCCCATTTGGCCGATATTTTGTTCCATACATAATTGAGTAATACCAATATATCATAATAAAATAAAATTACAATAATGTCCTAAATAGTTTGTGTTTTATTCAAAATCAACATCGGCCCTTGAAATTTAACCACCCAAAAAAAAATTTTTTTTTAATAATGGTTATTTTCAACCAAAATTTTTTTTGGTTAAAATAATGGTTATTTTCAACCAAAATTTTTTTTGGTTTATATAACGATTATTTATAACCAAAAAAATATATTTCTCATTTCAATTGGTTAAAATAACCAAAATAAAATATATATCTTTTTAATGGTTGATTATAACCATAAGGTAAATGTATCGGTAATAATTGTTAAATCTGATTTTTTTATCGTTTATCTTATAACTGTTACGTCCCTGGTTTAAAAACAAATTTTATAAATTATTCTAAATAATGTATTTATTACGACTTCTATCAGAAAAGTTTAGGAAATTTTTTACCAGATCTACCTAATGATCAAAAACAGACATTCATGTTCAAATAATAACATTTTTAATAGAGGTTTAAACTATTTTAAAATAAAATTTATAAATGATTCTTAATTAAGTGTAAACAAGTGTAGGTTTGTGTGTAGAATTTACCTTGTATAAATATGATGATGAAGTTAGGTGATGAATTATGGATGTTTGGTTGAATGTAGCTCTATGATAAGAGTAGATGTGTAGTTGGAATATTTATATATGTATAGTTGTTTGTAGATCGTGTGAAGATATTTCAAGGTGAGCAAAGTAGAAGAGGAATAATGATTTGGTGCCCAATATAGACTTGGAAGAGAGTGTACATCTGTTTGTACGTATGTAATTATGTATGCAAATCGCTTTTAGGGGTGGTTTGCAGTTGATAGAGATGAAGAGGAAATGATCTTTTGGTATGTCCCAAAAGACAATAATGATGTTCTGGTTGGTAGGTTCCAACGGCCACTGATCATATAGTTTATTGTAGATGTTTCCTAAGATTTAATAGATTCTCATGAAGAAGAATTATTAAATCATATAATCGTGGGTAGAAATAAAAGATATGTATGATTTAAGTATTACCTATGTTCAACCAATGTAATCTTTATTTAGCCAAATATTAATTAATTGCAAGAGATGCTCACCTTGTGGATGTTAGAATAATAAAAAAGATTTGAATACTAAATCTTGCCATGAATGCTAGGGTTTTTACAATATAGCTAACTTTACATGAAAGTTATACAATACAAAGATGGCAAATTACAATGTTATTTTTATCCAACAGATAACATTATGCTAAGGTTACTACAACGGTTTTCAAACTGTAGTATTAAGGGATATAAATTGACTGTTACTGAAATTCAAATGTTAAGGGCTTTAATATAATAAATCCAATATAAATTCAAGTAGAATAAAATATAATAAAATGATGTTATATGCTAATTTATACAAAGTGTTTAAAACAGGGACCGAAAATAACTGTTATGTTTTTATTTCAGAGCAAAAAGGTTAGGCAAAAATGCCCTTTATCTGCATTTGGGAATTTTTAACCATTATCGTGTCTTTTATATTATATGGGATACCGTAACTAATTAATTGAGAATACAAAAATTTTGGTTAAAAATAACCATTAAATCAACCAAAAAAAATTTTTGGTTGATAATAACCATTATCGAAAAAAATTTATTTATTTTGGTTATCATGTATAAAAAAATTCCAAAAATTTCAAATGTTTATTGTTGTCAACAAGTTTGTATATACATGTTTACATACATATGTACAATGTATATTATTTAGGTATCAAACTCAAATATGGGCATTTTCTGGGGTCACGAAAGTACCTTCATATGCTTTTGATGTACAAATACCAAACCAAAACTTTTCAGAGCATTTTTTTCGATTCGATAGCATTTGGGTAGCTCTATGTTTAGTGCAAAAGATAGTTTTTATTGAGTTTTTATTTTTCATTAAATTTCCTCAATTTCCTTAACAAAAAAACTTAATACTCCTTTTACAATTGATTGTAAATTATAAAGAAAGAGTGTAAGCATAACATATTTTGTGCATGTACAATAAGTTTATAAAAATGTCTTTAGAAGTAGGTTAGGTTAGGTTAGGTTAAATGGGCAGCCGTCATGACGACGACTCACTTGGGTCCTTATAGCGGTCCCTTTGTGATACCCCTAGCCAGTGACAGGAGTCAGCCAGTACCCACCAGACTATTTCCCCGAGGTCACTGCAGCCTCGAACCACCCCGACTCCCTGCAGAACAGGGAGATCGATCTCAGTCCCACATTGGACAGATCGTCCAGACATGGCAATTCTGGTCTCCCAAAATGCCTAAACCTAATGCTCCCCAGACCGGGGCATTGGCAGAGAAAGTGAAACACCGTCTCCTCCTCCTCCTCATCATGACAACTCCTACAGCAGTCATTATACGCAAGACCCATCCTCCTAGCATGATTCCCTATCATCCAGTGACCCGTAATGACCGATATCACCGTTCTCATCCGGTCCCTACCGAGACCGAGTAGTACACGCGTTCTCAACGCGTCATAGCCAGGCCATAGAGTCCTGGCCATCAAGCAGGTATGCTCCCCCTGCCATCTGCCCTGAGCCCTTCTGTACGACTCCCTTCTGATGAGAGTCCTGCAGCGGGCCATTGAAGTGCCAACTAGGCCGTCGATGAACATGTCATCCAAGAGACAGCCTCGTTTGGCCAGACCGTCCGCTGTTTGGTTACCCAGGCATCCACTGTGCCCTGGTACCCATGTCAGCGTTACACTGGAATATTTCGCGATCTCATTTAGAGACATCCGGCATTCCACTGTTAACATGGATGTCGTAAAGACACCAGCCAGAGCTGCAATGGCAGCCTTGCTGTCCGTAAATATACATATATCCCTCGATATACGATAGTACCTCAGCCAGTTTGCCGCCCGCTTTATGGCAGAGATTTCCGCCTGCAGCACACTGCTGCCATTCGGCAGCCTAAAAGAGACCCTAATGTCCCACTCCTCGATGAAGAAACTTCCACCCACTCTATCGCCCATCCTGGAACCATCGGTGTAGACCCGTAGGATCGGTTCCAGAGATCGCGTATTATCGAGCAGCTCATCATCATTACCATGATGAACTGTGAACAGAGCACCGAAAAAGGTTTCCGGAGTGCAATAGTCCAGCCCCGCCAGGTCATATGATGCACCAAGCAAGACCCTGGCATGACCATAGTTCCGCGAAAACCATAGGCCCACCGCCTCCAGTCTAATAGCGGAAGTCAGGGCCTGTTGTTCGGCCATGATGTCAACCGGCAGCCAGTTCAGCATAGTAAACAGCGCCTTCGTCGGTGTCGAGCAGAGTGATCCCGTGATCATCAGCGCATCCTCTCAAGCATCCTGCAGTACCGTCCCCTTCCCATCACAGGCCACCACACTATGACCCCATAGAAGAGGATCGGTTTTACCACCGCCTCAAAGATCCATTCGACGCCCCTGGGGCCAAGGCCCCAACTTCTGCCCAAGGATCTCTTGCAGGTGTATAAGGCCACAATGGCCCTATCAACCCTCGTACGAACGTTGAGTTCCCATGATAGTTTGCTATCGAGAATTACGCCCAAATATTTGGCACTGTTCGAGAGCGTCAGCTCCGTGCCAGCAGCACCCATCGTGGACTCAGCACCCATCGTGGATTCAATGATCCTACTGTCAAGTAGATTGCCAATAAATCTACAAATTACATCGTCAACACCCACCTCCCCCATCGACTCCAAGATGGAGTTGGGTCTGACATTGTTGAAAGCGCCCTCAATCTCCAGAAAGGCCACAAGTGAGTATTCCCGAAATTCAAGGGACTTCTCAATGTAGCCTACCAGTGAGTGAAGCGCCGTCTCCACAGATTTGCCCCTGGTGTAGGTATGCTGTGATGAAGAGAGCAGATGTCTAGGAATAGACATCCTGAGATGAATGTCAATGACCCTTTCAAGGGTCTTGAGAAGAAATGACGACAGGCTGATTGGCCTGTAGTCCTTAGGCCTGGTGTGGGATGCTTTACCTCCCTTTGGAATGAAAACAACCCTACATCTAGTCCATCCGTCGGGAACGTACGAGAATCTAATACATTCCGTGTAAATAGCGGACAGCCAAGGAATCAGAAGCCCCGCATTCTTTTTGAGGTCGGCCGGAATAATACCGTCCGGACCAGGAGCCTTAAAGGAGTCAAAGCTCCTTATCGCCCAATTGAGCCTATCATAGCACAGGGACATGGACACGGGTAGCTAGGGACAGCCGGGCAAGAAGCCATTATTTTGCGCAATCGGTTTGTCTCAGAAGAGCCTTCCACTCCACTGCAGAAGTTTCTCCAGGCATTCCGTTTCGCCGATCTCACCAAATTCTTGAACCTATTCAATGCCGACTTATATTCCCCCAGTTTCCCAGACGTTTAGCCATATTGAACAACCTACGACAGTCTCTGCGAGACTGTGCAATCTCAGGGCTCCACCATTGTGGCCTGCCCCCCTTGCTCCTAACCACCGGCCTGCAGGCCAGTGCCGTTGCCCGACGCAGTGCCCCCGATAGGAATTCCACTGCCATTTCAGTCTCCGTAATGCCATTAATGACAGGGACTGAGCCCAGAGAGTCAGCGAGTAGACTAGCCTGATAGTCCCACTTCGTCCTTCTCCTATTCACAAAAGTACACACCCCCAAGGGGGGTGAACCTAATTGAAACTCAACATACCTGTGGTCCGAAAAGGAACAGTCATTTGAGACCGCCCAGTTACTTATTAAGTCGGAGTGTTCCGAGCTGACCAATGTCACATCGAGAACCTCCTGCCTATTAGCTACAATGAACGTGGGTTCCGCGCCTATGTTTGCTATTTCTAAATTACTGTTACAGATAAAAGAAAATAGCGACTCACCTCTAGTGTTGGTGTTAGAGCTGCCCCACGTGATGTGGTGCGCATTAGCATCAGCACAGATAACCACCGGGGTACCCATGGAGCCAGCTTTGGTGACCAGGCCACGAACAAGCCTATTGGGTGGCTCATCATCCTGGTCATGCGCCATATAGCCCGAGACGATCCAAATCGACCTGTCGCCCATCTCTAGGGCCGCTGAAGTTGTGTCTTCATCACTGAAATCAGAAAGAATGAAGACATCCAACGTGCTTTTAGCCAAAATACAAGATCTTATTTTACCTGTTCCTCTGGCATATAGGAGCTTATAGGAGCGGGATCGCCCTTGTCGTCACCTCGGTAGACACGGAGCAAGATGGTACTAAAGCCATAGTAAATCTTGCCCTGTTTCTCCCTCAGTGGTTTCAAAGAGTCCTGATTCAGGACTACGATCGCCGTTCTTGATGATCCTTCAGCTGCTGAAACCTTGACAACTTTCCAGTTATGAGTGGGAAGTTGCGGGTTGCAGCACTGGATGATCTTCAAGATTTCCTCCGGTGCAGAGGGTTCCGCTGGGATGGTGACGATGGATCTAGGTCTCCGTGGTATCTCACTCACCAAAACCACGTCGAGCCTAGCACCTTCCCATATTTCGCCAATCGCTGCGATGGCAAGCTTCAGCAGAAGCGCCGAGTGCTCGTCCACGCACGCCATGAGCTTCACATGACCCTGGTACCAGCCAGCATCGTCACATTGCGGGGGTGCTCCTGGATTCTCACTAAGGATCTTCCAAAAGACACCCATCATTTGCTGCTTCACCAAGTCCCACCAAGAGTGGGAGATGGATCCGTCAGCAGCACCTCTGTCTATAATAGCCCTAACAAGGTGGTCTTTAGCCACCTCACTGTAGGACCTATTGGTCGACTTTGGTGCATATTTGGGACGTTTAGTCCCTGGTTGCTGTCTAACGGCTGTCGCTTCTTCCTCCGAACGTTGCCGTTTAGGCATTGCCTTCGCAGTGGCAGGAGGTGAAACGCTCTGAAGCCCAGCAATAAGGGCCTTAGCCCATGCCAATGAAGCTTCCTGTTCTGCAGAAAGCTCATTGGCATCTTTGGAGCCTAATAGCTCTTTAATAGTCTTTAGAAGTAGCTTACAAAGAAAATATAAAATTTTCCAGTTTCCAGCGCAATTTCCTCAAGTTAAATAGATCAGATATGCTATGAAACCATTCTTTTATAAAAACATAGACCTTTTTTTATAATAATAGACAATAAAAGACGATGATTATCAACATTTAATTTTTTTCATCCTGGTAGACCATTCTGGGGAAATGCCCATATACAATGATTTTTCTTTTTATGAAAAGATAATTCCACAAAAATGTTTTTTTTTTAAAACAGGACCTACAAACAAATTTGCATATTCAAACAATTTATTTTGCATTTCGTTTATTGAAAAAACCCCTGATTTTTCAAACAAATAATTGTGATAATTAGTCAAATATTTTTTTGATATTTAACAAAATTTTCAAACAAAAAATTTAACTAAAAACTGCAGCAGAACGACCCAATATGGTTTTCGTCATCATTCTGCTATAAACATTTTATGTATTTAACTGAATAAATTTAAAAAATAGAATGCGGGATTTCTTCTCATTCTTTTTGTTTGTTCAAGCAGCTCCAGCAACTGAAGTCAGTGTCGAGCGTGCATTCTCAGCCCTGAAACTGGTCCTTAGTGATCTAAGATGTAACCTCTCAGAGAATTCTTTAATGTTTGTTAAATTAAACAAAAATGTTAATAAATGAGACCAACTTCTTTGATATTGCGTTGAATTCTTTTAGTGTGATTCTACGTTAGGCTTTCTTCATTTAAATATAACAAACTTATGTGTATGTTGGGTTTAAAAAACTGATATTGAAAGCCTGACAACAGATACATACATATGTATAGGAACATAATTAAAAAAAATCATTAACATATGTAAATTTTTAACGTCGAAAGAGTTTGTTAAATCATGTTTCAGGACTTTAGGGCATACTCAGGTTCTTGGTTTTAGATATATGTGTTAAAAATATAAGTTTTGGACCGATATCTTGGTTATATTTGGACTGACTTTTTCCTGAGTTATGTTGAATTATTTTAGTGTGATTACTGAGTTTCGATTATGTACAGTGTAATTTCTTCATTCGTAATGCACTAAAAAAGTCGAATTTTTGAAGTAAAGGGTGGTTAAATTGTAAGGGCCGATGTTGAATGTGAACCACACCTAAACGCCAAGTTTTTTTCCGAATTTTATTTGACATTTCTCTATTTCAGACTTACTCAATTTGAACCATGGAGAGATACACAATCCAACAACGTGTTAAAGTTATCCAGACTTATTATGAAAATGGATGATAAATTTCGAAGAAAATCATCTTCAGTGATGAGGCACATTTTCACCTCAGTGGATTTGTCGATAAGCAGAATTTCCGCGTTTGGGCGAATAATAATCCAAGAGTGATTGTCGAAAAACCAATGCACCCACAAACAGTGACTGTTTGGTGCATCATCGGGCCGTATTTTTTCCAAAATGAGGCCGGTCAGGCAGTTACTGTGAATGGTGTTCGCTATCGTGAGATGATAACGAACTTTTTATGGCCCGAATTAGAAGATATGGATGTGGACGATATGTGGTTTCAGCAGGACGGTGCCACTTGCCACACAGCTAACGAAACAATGGCTCTTTTGCGCAACAAATTCAATGTGTGTTATCTCACGTAATGGCGATGTCAATTGGCCGCCAAGATCATGTGATATGACACCATTGGACTTTTTTCTTTGGGCTTACTTGAAAGAAAAGGTGTACGTCGATAAGCCAGCAACAATTCAAGAGCTAAAGGATGTGATAATTCGGCACATTAACGGCATAGAACCTCCATTATGCCTCAGGGTCATAGAAAATTTGGACCATCGGATGGAGGTGTGCCGCCGTGGTCGCAGCGCCCATTTGGCCGATATTTTGTTCCATGCATAATTGAGTAATACCAATATATCATAATAAAATAAAATTACAATAATTTCCTAAATAGTTTGTGTTTTATTCAAAATCAACATCGGCCCTTGAAATTTAACCACCCAAAAAAATTTTTTTTTAATAATGGTTATTTTAAACCAAAATTTTTTTTGGTTTATATAACGATTATTTATAACCAAAAAAATATATTTCTCATTTCAATTGGTTAAAATAACCAAAATAAAATATATATCTTTTTAATGGTTGATTATAACCATAAGGTAAATGTATCGGTAATAATTGTTAAATCTGATTTTTTTATCGTTTATCTTATAACTGTTACGTCCCTGGTTTAAAAACAAATTTTATAAATTATTCTAAATAATGTATTTATTACGACTTCTATCAGAAAAGTTTAGGAAATTTTTTACCAGATCTACCTAATGATCAAAAACAGACATTCATGTTCAAATAATAACATTTTTAATAGAGGCTTAAACTGTTTTAAAATAAAATTTATAAATGATTCTTAATTAAGTGTAAACAAGTGTAGGTTTGTGTGTAGAATTTACCTTGTATAAATATGATGATGAAGTTAGGTGATGAATTATGGATGTTTGGTTGAATGTAGCTCTATGATAAGAGTAGATGTGTAGTTGGAATATTTATATATGTATAGTTGTTTGTAGATCGTGTGAAGATATTTCAAGGTGAGCAAAGTAGAAGAGGAATAATGATTTGGTGCCCAATATAGACTTGGAAGAGAGTGTACATCTGTTTGTGCGTATGCAAGTATGTATGCAAATCGCTTTTAGGGGTGGTTTGCAGTTGATAGAGATGAAGAGGAAATGATCTTTTGGTATGTCCCAAAAGACAATAATGATGTTCTGGTTGGTAGGTTCCAACGGCCACTGATCATATAGTTTATTGTAGATGTTTCCTAAGATTTAATAGATTCTCATGAAGAAGAATTATTAAATCATAGAATCGTGGGTAGAAATAAAAGATATGTATGATTTAAGTATAACCTATGTTCAACCAATGTAATCTTTATTTAGCCAAATATTAATTAATTGCAAGAGATGCTCACCTTGTGGATGTTAGAATAATAAAAAAGATTTGAATACTAAATCTTGCCATGAATGCTAGGGTTTTTACAATATAGCTAACTTTACATGAAAGTAATACAATACAAAGATGGCAAATTACAATGTTATTTTCAAACTGTAGTATTAAGGGATATAAATTGACTGTTACTGAAATTCAAATGTTAAGGGCTTTAATATAATAAATTCAATATAAATTCAAGTAGAATAAAATATAATAAAATGATGTTATATGCTAATTTATACAAATGATTTTTAATAAAGTGTTTATTACGACTTCTATCAGAATAGTTTAGGAAATTTTTTACCAAATCTACCTAATCATCATTATATCATATTGTTACGTTACTGCCTTTCAATAACGTTTTGGTTTATTTCCTTTATAATAAACCGGTTCGAGTTCTTTATTGCACATTAAATAAAATTAAATATTCACAACACTTTAAACACTGTTTACAATTTCCACAACTTTATTAAGTACTAAGTCACTTTAACAACCGTAATTTATAGCTTTTATTCAAAACCAACTATAATTTTCTCCGAGTTATACGTTAAGCTTCGTACAGACGATGGTCAGATCTTACAATGTTGTCATTAAAATTGACTAAAAATGTCTTGCAACTGTGTGTACATTGTACACTATTTGCATTTGGCAGATGTGTTAAATTAATGAATCTGACAATAGCACCATTGTCAGAAAAATGACAACATTGTAAGATCTGACCACCGTCTGTACGAAGCTTTATTGACAAAGTCTGAACTTAGAATTATCTTACTATGCTAGCTGCCGCAAGTATTTATACTGCCATTCGGCCATCTAGAACATTCGAAATGATTTTCGAAGTTTCGAGGCTTTACTACTCACCACTCTTTACGTCTATTTGATTTATGGCGGCACTTATGTTTACATAATTTTACCACTTATGCTAAAGCTTTTTTAAACGGTCGTTTCGAGGGCTTTCTGCACATCGGGATTGAAGTGTACTAAATTTTAATAATTTTTAATAACAATGTAAACTAGTAAAATTACTTATGAATACAAGACAACTAATAAATACAAGACAACTAATAAATACAAGGGCGCATATTCATAAATCATTACCAAGTGTAAACTTTTTTAAGTACCTATTTAAGCTATTCACAGATTATTACTTGCAGCATAAAAAGTTTACACTTAATTATAGGTAAAGCTGTAACTAAATGCCAACTAACTAATACATTCAAAGAACAGCTGATTGATATTATTTTATAATTTATTTCAAAAGTACAACATTTTTGAAGTGGTTTTAAAAAATAAATGGAAAGAATTATAAGAGATATTCAAATAATAACAGATAAAAACATGACAAAAAACAGTTAAGACGTATAAAACATTTATAATTTGTGTTTGAAATGAATTTCTGCTGCACCAAAAAAAAAAAAAAAAAATCCATAAAAAATAAACTAGAGATGTGTTCTTAGTCGATAAAATTCTTTTGAATATTTTTATTATTATTTTAATTGACTTATATACTATTATAACCAAAAAACAACTTTTTTAGAATTTGCGTTAATTTTTTAAAGAACAAAAAATGAGATTTTAATAGTTTTATAAGCTTTTTAATTAATTACAGAATATATCGTTCAAAATATTATCGACATTTAATTTTCTCTAAATGCCAATATGCATGGTTGCATTTCTTCTATCAGCTGAGAGCTGTTACTACGTTAGTTATGAATTGTGAATAAGATCTATAACTATCCATGAACTATTTTTTAGTTTCTGTTTTGTTAGTTACAACTTTAGTTATGATTTCTTAATATGCGCCAAGATAACTAATTCTTAACTAAAGTTACTTTCGTAACAATATATATATTATATCTCGGGATGGGGTCATGCGAATACGGCCGATTTTAATGCTCGAACTCAGAAGGAGGAATCACAATCTCCTGATGTTCTGGGCATGAGGATACAATGTAATGTCCGATGCACAGTGGCTGAAAATCGTTTTTCGTTGGCCAATCTGTAACTTTTGAACCGAAGGAGATATTTTAGTCGACAGATTTCTCCACTTTAAATTTCATTAAAATCGGTTGAGTTGTTATTGGAGAATTTAAGGGCAAAGTGGAACTTTAGATTTTTTTTAACTTTAGCGTGCAATATGGTTTATTTATTTCTTTTAATTATTTAAAAATGTAATTTTTAGATTTAAATAATAATCATTAACATTTTTTGTAATAATGGGACACTCAAAAAAATTAAATGTTTACACTATAAAAAAAATTTTAACATTAAAAAAAATAGTAAAATTTTGCTATTTTTGCTGAAAAATAAACAATTTTTTGCTTTCAAATTTGTTTACACTTAAGAAAACTTTAGAAATATTATCTAAAATCTTGCTATTACTACAGAAGAATCTATTACTTTTTGCTGTAAAATTTGTTAATATTAGCAAAATAAATCCGCTGAATTCTGATTTTATTTTTAAATTTTGATACGAAAATATAGGTATTTATTTTTTGAATATTTCTTATTTATTAAAACATTTCATACATACATATGTAGACAAAAAAAACCTATTAAAAATAAAAGCAGCATTATATTTTAATAGCTTTTGTAACAATGTGAGGTACACAGAAAAAATTCTCCAAAATTTTTCACCAATAAAAGCATTAATCAAAATCAGTTTTAATTAAAAATTTATTCAAGTGAATTAAACGTTTGATCAAGTGAATTAAACGTTTAATTAATACTATTAACTGGTTTAATTGATACTATTAATTTGTTTACTAGTGCAAATTTAATTAATTTTTTAATTAATATCACACATTTTTTTAATTGAAATCAATTTTTATTTTTTTCTGTGTACTGTTTATTATTGTTTTTTACTAATACAATGTCTGTCTTAGATCTTATGAATTATAAATATTGTTCAATTAATTTTAATGAAAGATTGATTGCAAATATTCCATATTCTGTTCTGTGTTATTTCTGTTCTTTAGTAGTTTTTTGACTTCTTCATCTAAATCCCGATGTTCCACTTTCCATTGATTTCGAATACTGGAGATGAACGGATCTGACGTTGCCAATAATATATTAAATAGATCTTCATTAGTGGAATTTCGTGAAATTTTTCTAGTATTGTGCTCTCTATAAAATCCTTTTTTCCTGAGCTTCCTCTGATAAATCTCCAAGTGGCACCAACTGATATTTAATGACATCTTCTCCATGATAAAGGATTTTGTTAACTGTAGCAGACATATTTCTCCATGGGTACTTGGTTGTATATATTTTTGCAGTTTCCTTAGCAAAATCTCGAAATTTTCTAGAGTCAATTTCTTCATTGCACGCAAGTACTTCTAGGATTATTTTAAATCTAAAAATTAGGTTAAAATCAACACCTGTTATTTCAGATGCTGTTTCTGGATCTGAAAAAAAAGTTTCTTGCGGTATTGCCATCATTTGTATTGCCTGACCCTTGTTTCGGCTGATCTATAATCAACCCAGATTTGCGATATTCATCTTGAACATGATTCCTTTTTGAACTTCTTAACTCCTTGTTGGTTTCGTTGTTTCTTATTGATCCTGAAGATCCGAAATCCAAACTGATTTTAGGTATGTGTTCCATAAGTCGTATTCTTGCATGTAGTGGTGATAATCCAAATTCATATGCATCAGTATTATCTAATGATTTTGTCGGGACTTTGTTTAATTGGCATGAGTTTCTTTTTTGAATTCAAATTTGATAGGCCTGCAGTATTTCGTAGAAGATGGTGTCTCATTTTTCCAAATATCCTTTGTTTGCGTTATACAAGTCGAAGGCTCTGAATCTTCCAAAATCTTTTTAAATCGCTATGGTACAAATGATACCATGAACATATCTGAGTCCGAAATGTTTTCACATACTACTTGTTTGTATTCTTTTTGTCCTGAAGAACCATCACATCCCCATTTACAAAAAAGAATTAACTTTGTGTTTCCATATTTCTTTAACTCATTTCCTTTTATTAATTATAGCAAGCATTCGGCTATGTGATCAAGCAGAGTTTGTAGTTTTACCTCTGCCGAAATTGATGTGATTGTAATAGTGTCCTTTAATGGCAAACAGTCCATTTTAGCAGCTGTTATGTGTTTTGTTAATTTCAAATCCAGAAATAATGCTAATGCCTCCTCATTTGTGAATTGTTTTGCATCGCTCGGAGTTGGTACACTATTAAGAATCCGTTTTGTTCTCATACCTGTATTATTTTCGATCACGATCAATTTTCTCTATATAATAAAATTTTTTTTGACGAAAATAGCACATGATTTCTGTTACTTCTGCAAACATTTTTGCGGAATAAAAAAAAATTGTAAAAAACAATTTCAAAAAAAAAATTTATTTTTGAGTAATTTCATTAAAATTACCTTTCTATCAGTGGTTTTACCTTCTTAATCCCTTTTGATCCGCAAAAGTTCTATTCTACTAAAGTTGAAATTTGACAAAAATATAGTAGTTTAGAAATTTTTTTTTGCGTAATTTCATTATAATTAAAATAGTGTTAAACAGACGGGTCCAAACGGGTACAAGAGTATATACAGGGTTAAAGAAAACACTTTCACCTTTCTATCAGTGGTTTTAGCTTCTTAATCCCTTTTGATCCACAAATTTCTATTCTACTTAAGTTGAAACTTGACAAAAATATAGTAGCTTAGAAAATATGTCCTTACATCTGAAATATAAATAACACAACAGTCGCAAATATTACCTTTTTAAAGGTAACAAGACTACCAACCTAGCAAAAAAGCAGGCAGGTCATTATCGCTGATAGTTTTTGTACAATGATAATTTCTTTCGGATTAAATATTAAAAAAACACTTTTTTCTGAATTAAAAAAAAGTTGTGTTTAACAACATGGCACAGCCACAATTACCAATATTTTGACCTAATTTTTTGGCTACCTTAGTTTTAATATGTTTACTATTAAATAAAATTAAAATTTTTGAAATCGGTGACAAAAAAAAATTGGACTTTTGGCCAATGAAATAAAATTTTTAGCCACTGTGCGATGGACAAAACATATATTCAATACAACTCTCATGTGTGGGCCGGTGCATCAAAATTTACTTTGGAGCTTCTTGACCGCGTGCGGGAGAGGGTAAAGGTTCTCATTGGTGACAGTAGGGTATTCAAATTTATTGCCTTTCTTGAACACTGTCGCATTGTAAGTTGTATTTGGCTATTTTATCGTTACCTCAATGGTATGTGGAATTACAAGTAGAAAGTACAAGTCATATAAAAAGCATAGATACAAGCAGTATAAGTAGTATTCGTAGTAAAAGAAGTATAAGCAATGTTAGTAGAACTAGAAGCTAAGGCAGTGTAAGTAGTGTAAGTAAGGTAACTTAAAAAAACTTCAAATAGCAAAAGTATCTTTGGTAGCGTAAAAAGTATAAAATTAAGTCAGATCAGAAAAATTATTATAATTTTTTTAAATAAAATAAAAGCAAACTAAAAAGTATTCAAGTCAGTTGATGTTAAAAAATTTCTTATTTTTCCCATGTTTTTGTTTTAACTTCTTTTAATTATATGGAACTCTTTTCAAATCTGAATAAAGTAAAAAAAAATCAATTATTAAAAATGTAGAAAATTAAAACATGAAATCCTCAAAAAAAAAGTTTCCCTTCTCCCAAATTTATTTACATTTTCCGCCTTAAAAACCACAAAAAAAAATAAAAAAGATCACAACCTTTAAGAAAAAAAAAAGGAACGTGACTTTATTAATTAACACGGATTTCAAAGCAGTGAGAGTAACAGTGTTTATTTAAGTACTAAATTTCACGCCTGATTGGCAACACTTGAAGCTCGACGCCAAGCAGCACTGTTGTAAATTAAAATTCAATTAAATTAAACAGCCTAAAATTATACTATCAAAATTGATTTTGTGGCAAAAAAAAAAAATAAAGTTGTCCTTAGAATATTATTTTTTTTTTTTTATATAAAAAATCAAAAGTCTACTTTAGGGCTCCGAAGGAAAAACGAATTTTAAGCCTTTATTAATGGCCAAAAACACTTGTCAAATGCTTGTCATGAAGGCGAACTCACTCGTGTACGTGTGCTGGACGTCATATATGACTTTTTTGATTTTCCATCCAGCATCGTCGGTGTCACACATGCAAACACATTTTTACTAATACTACCACAATGCTTGAGCAATATTATAATAAGTGTAGTAGGGCCTTTTAATATTGTTTCCATCAATTCCATTTATGCATTTATAAAATTTGAGGTCTACTTTAAGGCTTTTTTAGAAAATCCAAAATTTTTACTCATTTTAAATACGTTTTTACAAAGTTCTTTACTTTGTTTCTGAATTTTATATGAATTCTAATATCCAAAATTAAAAGTCTACATTTAGGCTTGTAATTTAAAAAAAACTACCATTTTAAATTGAAAATTTTATAATTTTGGTACTTACTGTTAAGAAATTTTAGAAAATTGGAGGAAAAGGGGTAAAGTTCAAATTGTGGGCGAATCTGTCCTAATAGGGTGTAAAGCCATAGCTATAAGCATTTCAGAACTGTAAGTGGTTTGTCCAGATTAAATTTCTGATCGGAATTATATAGTTCTGAAAATTTAAAATTTTAGAATTTTGGTCGGTACTTATAAGAAATTTTAGAAAATTGTAGAAAAAGGGACAAAATTCAAATTGTGGGCGAATCTGTCCTAATAGGGTGTAAAGCCATGGCTATAAGCATTTCAGAACTGTAAGTGGTTTGTCCAGATTTAATTACAGATCGGTGTTTTATAGTTCTGAAAATTAAAAATTTTAAAATTTTGGTAGGTACTTGTAAAAAATTGTAGAAAAATCTTTCGAATCTGTCCTAATAGGGTGTAAAGCCATGGCTATAAGCATTTCAGAACTGTAAGTGGTTTGTCCAGATTTAATTACAGATCGGTGTTTTATAGTTCTGAAAATTAAAAATTTTAAAATTTTGGTAGGTACTTGTAAAAAATTGTAGAAAAATCTTTCGAATCTGTCCTAATAGGGTGTAAAGCCATGGCTATAAGCATTTCAGAACTGTAAGTGGTTTGTCCAGATTTAATTACAGATCGGTGTTTTATAGTTCTGAAAATTAAAAATTTTAAAATTTTGGTAGGTACTTGTAAAAAATTGTAGAAAAATCTTTCGAATCTGTCCTAATAGGGTGTAAAGCCATGGTTATAAGCATTTCAGAAGTGTAAGTGGTATGTCCAGATTTAATTACAGATCGGAGTTTTATAGTTCTGAAAATTTAAAATTTTAGAATTTTGGTAGGTACTTGTAAATAATTTTAGAAATTTGTAAAAAAAGGGCAAAGTTCAAATCGTGGGCGAATCTGTCCTAATAGGGTACAAAGCCATGGTTATAAGCATTTCAGAAGTGTAAGTGGTATGTCCAGATTTAATTACAGATCGGAGTTTTATAGTTCTGAAAATTTACAATTTTAGAATTTTGGTAGGTACTTGTAAATAATTTTAGAAAATTGTAGAAAAAGGGGCAAAGTTCAAATCGTGGGCGAATCTGTCCTAATAGGGTGCAAAGCCTTGGTTATAAGCATTTTAGAACTGTAAGTGGTCCGTCCAGATTTAATTACAGATCGGAGTTATATAGTTCTGAAAATTTACAATTTTAGAATTTTGGTAGGTACTTGTAAATAATTTTAGAAAATTGTAGAAAAAGGGGCAAAGTTCAAATCGTGGGCGAATCTGTCCTAATAGGGTACAAAGCCATGGTTATAAGCATGTCAGAACTGTAAGTGGTATGTCCAGATTCAATTACAGATCGGAGTTTTATAGTTCTGAAAATTAAAAATTTTAGAATTTTGGTAGGTACTTGTAAAAAATTGTAGAAAAATCTGGCGAGTCTGTCCTAATAGGGTGTAAAGCCATGGTTAAAAGCATTTCATAACTGTAAGTTGTTTGTCCAGATTTAATTTCAGATCGGAGTTATATTTATTATTGTTATTATTATTTATTAATAGATATTCAAATTGTATATACATATTTACATATTCATTAATTTACAAAATTATGGTATCTATATTTGGCATAACATGAATGTTGTGAGCCAGATTGGCATAATACTAGATATTATTTTAATTTAAGATTATTGACTTCTTTTAATTTCATTTACAATAAAGTTTATACAAATTTATAAATGCATGCTAAAATATTTTTGTACATAAAAGGAAGACTAGAAATTGAATTCATTCATTATTAATTTACGATATTTTGAAGATGATTCTATGTATTTGTATAAGGAGAAAAAGTTTGATCCATTTAAGATATTTAGCACCTCAATAACACTAAGTTGATATTTTCCGAACAGTGTTAAACATAGTTCTTTATAGATTGGACAAACACCAATAAAGTGGTACGTATTTTCAGATTCCTCTAAGTTGCAGATAGAGCACTTGTCTATTGGGATATTACTAAAGGACCCACCTCTGGATCTAATTATTATGCTGGTAATGCGGGATGAAAAGTTTGACACCAGCAGAGGTGTAACATTATGGTTCAGTTGGCAGTAGAGGTCATGGTGTTGTGAATTTGTTGCGCTTAATACATTTTCTTCACGTTCTTTTATTTCTAGTAATTTTACTATTGTTTTCCAATGTTTGCAAAGTGGTAAATTGGTATTATCAGGAGTAAACTGAAGACGTTGACAAAGACTGGTCCATTCATCTGCCCAGTAGACGTTTCGTGTTATTATTGCTTCTGCTAGAATGCGTGGTAACCTATTTTGATTCATATTTAAAACTTTATTTATGTAGCAAAAGTGCAATTTTAAAGTTGAGAGGTATAAAGAGTTTAAACCAGTTTCTAAGTAAATCATATAATTAAGTGTCGTAGATGGTAAATATAACATTTTTTTCATAAAAAAAAACGGAGCAGCTTTTCTACTTCTTCAAATTTTGAGTAACCCCAAACTTGTGCAGCATAAAACATTATTGAACGAGAAGCGGCATGAAAAATTTTCAGTTTATTGCTTTTTGAGATTTGTCGGTGATTGATATATTTTGACCACGTTGTGTTGATTGCCATTTTTGCTGAAGCTAATTTATTTTTTAAATATTTCTTAAACGATAGATTATATGTAATATCTACTCCAAGGTATTTGTAACTGTTAACAATTTCGATGTTTTCATCACCAAAATGCCAATTTAAAAGACTTGAAATTCTTGCTCCAGACCGAAATACTATAACCTTGGATTTGTTTAAGTTAACTGTTAAGCTCCACATTAAACAGTAATTGTAAAATGCATCAACCATGGTTTGCAGCTCAGTTGGCGATTCAGACAAAATAACAATATCATCGGCGTAGAGAAGGATTTTCAGAATTGTACCAGCAACATTCACTCCTCCAGGGAGTTCATCGACAAGATCATTAAGATATAATGAAAATAGTATCGGACTTAATATACATCCTTGTTTAACACCTACATCAACAGGGAAAGAGTCAGAGAAAGTGTTCCCGTCCCAAATGCGGCTTTCAGTTTGATTATAAGAATTTTGCAAAATACGATTTACTTTAGAAGATAGACCTATAACGGAGAGCTTATAAAATAAACTTTTTCTAGGAATAGTGTCGAATGCACAGGAAAAGTCCACAAAAAAGGCATAAGTATTTTTTCCATTTATTTGATTAAGTTTTACAATGTTTGCCAGGTTGAAAATATTGTCGACGGTTGAGTAGTTCTTCCTAAAACCCGCTTGATACTCATTTAGTATTTTGTTGTTTTCTATCCATTCTGTTATTCTGTTTAACAAGATTGGTGGTATTCACACCGACTTTGTAAATTTGTTACTCGGTAGTATGTTAATTTGTTAACGTTACCAACTGTGAACGACCCCATTTTTAAAACTTTGTTAGTCTGGTTACTTTCGTAGTAAAACAGCTGATTTATTGTTCTGACACAATTTATTGTTCTGGAAAAAATAAAACATGCCACGAGAAAGTGTAAAAAAAACAATTGTACACGAACATTGCCAAAACACAAATATTTTTTTAGAAATTTATCACAAATGACTTTTATATTATATTCATTTAGAAACTGCAACAGCTGATTGTGAGTTACCAACTAACAACTATTTTATCAGGGGTGCCGTGCCGTTACTTTGTTAAATGTTAATCCGGTAGCACGTTAAATATACAAAAACAAAATGCGTGTAAAAAAGTAACGATTAACGACTAACAAATTAACAAGCTCGGTGTGAATACCACTATTGTGTTGAAAATTTTACATATTGTATCAATAAGAGATAACCCACGATAGTTTACCGGTAAGGATGTATCACCTTTCTTAAAAAGGCGGGATCATGATCGAACTACGAAAGCTTGATGGTATCTTTTCATGTAAAAATATTATGTTAAATATTGTCAGAATTTCGTGAATAAAACAAGCAGGAGCGTATTTATAAAATTCATACGTAATGCCATCTTGACCAGGAGCTTTATTACATTTTAATTTGTTAACAACGTACGAAATTTCACAAAATTCTATGGGCGAATCTAGAACAGGGTTAGTAATATATGGCATGCACCAACTCATTGTGTTATTGTTTTCAGTATTTTGTAACAATTTGCTAAAATGAGGTCGAAAATCATCTGCTCTTAAGTTGCCTTTGATAACCTGCTAACATGCTCTCATTGATTTTGACAGTTTCCACCAATCATTACCGCATTTGACTTTACTAAACTCGTCTAAATTATTGTTGTACATTTCTAGTTTTTTGTCTTTGCATAATTTTACATATTTAGCTCGAGATAAAAAGTAACGGGATTTGATTGTAATTGTGTGATTTTTTTAACGTAAACTTTCGATAACGAGCACACTTCCAGTCAAACCGTTTTTGCTTGGGCTCAAAATAAGTTGTATTTGCATTTACCCTTGCAGCTTGTTTTATTTTATTTGACGTTAAAGTAACCAAATCATCTATGGGAACATTTGTTTGTATATCAACGATTGTAGTAAGGGAGCTAAGTTTTTCGACATATATAGGCTTAAGTTTGTCTTTACATCGCAATCTGAACAGAGAAGAATTTTCATTTATTTCCGCATTTGGACATAAACATTTAATTTTTAAACATAACGGCATGTGGTCAGAGTAGGGTTTTGATGCCACCGAGAAATTATCAACAAATTGCAAGAAACTATGTGAACAAATACAATAATCAATGACAGAACTACCCATAACACCGCAAAAGCTGTATTTTCCTTCAGCATCGTTACCCGTCCTTCCGTTAAGCACAATACCACCTAAATCTTCAATTAACTCCATAAGTTTTTTGCCTTGTGTATTAAAAATATATGTGGTAAACCTTGTAAAAAATTTGAGTCCAAAATTTGTCCATTAGAAATTCTGGCATTGAAATCACCAACAATGCAAAAATTGGTAGGGCTGAGCTCTCGCAAAAAATATTAAAATTTTGCTAAGTCCGAATTTCAATTCGTACAGTTTAAATACCTTGGTATAAAATAAAACATATTTCCTTCTAATTTAGCCGTTAATACTGCGTTGTTGTATATATTTAAAAATTTAAAAGTATATATTTTCCTAAGTTCATTTTTAAAACCAAACAAACAGCCACCACTTGCCCGTCCCGCGCTATGTACTTTCTTTGCTGCAATCCAGTGTAGAGAATAATCTTTAAAATAGGAAGTAAATAGATGTTGATTAGCTATAACTACGTGGATTTCGAACAGAAAAAATACATCAAATTTATTTATATAGGTTAAAAAGTTAGCAAAGTTTATTGATTTAGCTAAATTGGCTACATTATACGACAAAACATTGAAAACACTAAATTGCTATTGCGATGCAAGGAACTCATTTTGGTCTTTGCTATTTTTTCGAACTTCTCTAAAAGTTACTTCAACTGGGTAGTTGCACTTTGATAAGAGTTTGGACAAGTACTCAGCATTTGTAACCGAAGCTGCCATAATTTTACCATTCGACCATGTAAATTTATTATTTTCTATATATATGCAGAATTCTCCAAGCCGTACTTTGATTGTTTCATTTATTTTAGAAATATTTTTGCTTAGCTGCCGCAGATTATATCGAACGTTTTGCTCCTCTTCTGTGTAGTCTTTTCGAATATAAACCTCTCCACCCTTTAACTTCTTTTTAGCAGTAGTAACATTGTATGCCTGCATACTAGTCTCTAGGGTGAAACAAAAAGATTTTCCGCCGGATATAATACGGGTTGACATAATATTAGCGTTCACTTTAAGCTCATTTGAACACAATTTTAAAAATTCTGCTTTAGCCGCCTTAATGTTTTTACTATTTAGCCCCAATAACGTTTGCTGACCGAGATCTGCGATCAATAAATTCAAGACGGGAAGTAAGTTTTTTTAACGTCACGTTTTAGTTTTAGGTTTTCTTCTTTTAATTCTTCGATCTCTGTTTTAATAGCAACCAAATCAGATTTTCTTGTAACATCCTTTAATTTATCATCTAAGAGGTAGCACAATTTTTCCCATGAGAAAACGTCTTGTTCATTGTTTTGGTTTGATTTTTGCATGTTTTCACAAGTTACAAATTTTTTACAATTGTTTTGCTCAGTGTAATCTGGTGATGTTGATTCAAGTGTTCTTTTATAATTCATCTGTTTTAAAGCATACTTTTAGGCACACTAATATAAAATAGTATGCAACTTGGCAGCACTTTTTGTATTAAGAGAATTGTAGATAACAAGAAGGTAGCAATAAAACAATGTAACACAGCCAACATAGTAATATTACATACATATAAATGCAAATTTTAAAATTTTCACCTTAAAATTTTAAAAACTTACGTATATTAAATCCAAAATATACGCTTATTATCAATTTACTTTACTTTAAGATCTTCCAATGCACTATTTGTAGAGATCAGGCCTTTAGACACCGACCGCCAACAACAGAACCATTAGTGTAGACGACAAGAAAATGTGTATTAAACGACTTCTGATGAAATACTCCAACGTAGAACAACTCACTGCACCAATATGAGTCCTTTCAAACAGTTTTAGTTTGTTTAAAACTAGAAATAAATGTAAAGGTGATAAACATTGAGCAACAGTTAAACTATCTGTAAATGTTTTAAGAAAATGTTTATTAAGTGTTATCAATAAAATTATAGGCTAACTTAATTAACCGATCAATAGTTACTTATGGCGATTTCTATTCTGAGAAAAAAATGCTACAGTATATGCATGTAACACTTTTTCATGTTACCTATAATCACTCGAAGTGTTACATGTTGTACAACTTCAATCGAACAGAATTAGCTGCCTTTATTTACAACTATTACACTTTTATTATTAATGTAGTTCATTAGCGATTTTTAAAACTATTCGACTATTTGATGCACACTTACTTTACGGTTTGGAAACAGACATTGACATCACTTATTGCTTGAACAAATTTAAAACGACAATAAATACATAGAATTTTCCACCAAAATAAAAAAACGATTTAATTCAAAATGGAGTATGCCGTCGAAGAATATTTAGACGTAGAATTCTTTTGACAAAACTTTTAAAATATTAAGATTAACAAAATAAAATATTGGTTGTACAAACAAAGTAGTAAGTACCAAAGTTGTAAAACAGGGCAGTATGAACCCTTAAGTAAAAGTAAGGGTAAAACATGTAACATGTTTTGCATGTTTTTCATCAACATTTTCACAAAAGAACTTGAACATTTTTCCCACAGTTGTATTTTTTGTACAAACGAACACAAAATGTAGAACATGTAACATTAATGCAACATTTTTCTCAGAAAAGAAATCGCCATTAGACCTTTAGTCCGTTGTAGTAAAACAGACCAAAGTCTCTGGTGATAATCAAATTTACAACCCTTATTCTGATAGACTAGCTCACTACCCACAAGCCTACTAAGGCACCAAAGAAATGAATTTATGATTCTATTTAAGATTACCAAAAACTAAAAATTACAACTCCTTCTATTTGTTATATGTAATTAAAACTAATGCGCAGCCGGTTGCTGATGATATAAAAACAAGTGGTTGGAATATCACTCTACGCATGAATAATTTTTATCAAACATGCATACACACACACAACCGATTAATAGTTAGATACTTATGCCTAATAAATCACTGATGGTTTAAACGCTGGTTTAGTTGAACTAAACTTGAATTTATATGTAGTTTAAATTCATCAACCATAAATCAGTGTCCCATGTATTACATGTTGTTAGAAAAATAACATGTGGCAGCACTACGACAAATGTTGGCAAATTCAAATGATTTGTACTGGTAGTTTAAACGCCCAATTTCATGCGTTTAAAGATGGTTTATATGTTTAATGATTTATAGATTTGTTGGTTTAAACACATTTTAAACCAAAAAGAGAGTTTAACTTGCTCTGATTTTTTAGCCCTTAGACCTTTAGTCCATTGTAGCAACTGTATCTTAAGCATAGATTAAACTAAATTTGTTCACTAAACTAACATTGTAGAGTATTAAACAAAAGAAAAATTCTTCATTGAATTAATATTGTAGAGTATCAAATTAAAGATATATTAAACAAACACTACGAGTTAGTTAATATAAACAAATGATATAATGTCTTGAAGAATGAAATTTTTATCAACACACATATATAACTCAAAGAAAAAAGTTGAAAATGTATCAGATTAATTATTTAGTTGGTATAAGCAACTTGAAGTTTATGTTATAAGTTAATTTTTAAATATATAATGTAAAAAGTGAATTAGCTATATACTAGAGTTTTAAAACGGGGATTCTTGCGGGAGAGTATGCGATATGTAAAGATTTGGAATATCGAGTTTGAGGGTTTAACACTAAAGGTTGGAAGTATATTAATGATACTTGAACCCTTAATCAGCTGATAATTGTAAACAAAACTCTGTAAAGGGTTAAAAAAAAAATATATATATACATATATATATAATATTATCTCTCCAATGTAGCAAACCTTACGAATATTATATTAAGTTAACCAACCGACTGTAGGGTGAAAATAAAAAATTTGAATGACGGTTCAGTGTAGAGTATCAATCGATGAACTTAAATGCCGGCGTAGCGTGCACGCACCGAACTTTGTATGAAAAAAGTGCATACTACTAAACTGCCATAAGTAGTATAAAATCAATCCCGGAATTTCTTAAAATAAGTTCAAAATTCTTAAACTAAGTAAAAAACAAGTAAGAGTGCTATATTCGGCTGTGCCGAATCTTATATACCCTTCACCATTGTGCGAGCAGATACCAGAGCAACGAGAGAAAAACAAAATAATTTTTACATATACATACATACATATGTATTTACAATACTAAAAGCTTCATTATAAATTAAATTTTAAAATCATAAAAGTTAAAAAAAAATTTCTCTTTGAAAAACCAAGATTCGAACCAGAGGACTCACAGTTTCTAAACTCAACCCCCTAGACGCCTGAACCATGAACGAACGTTGTTTGAACATCATTAAAATTAAATATGGCTCCTTTTACCGTTCACAACTCAACTCAGCAAAGTTGTAAACCGAATCAACTTATTTGAGTTGTGAACCGTAATAGTGGCCTATATTCACCAAAATGGTCTGTACCATATATGTGTGTTTGTTTGTTTCTTTTAGTAAAGGCATTGTTGTCATACCGTAGATTTATCTTTTTTTGGCGAGTTTTTAAGTGGCAAAAATAATCAAAAAATCCCCGTTTACAGACGGACAGACGGACGGACGGATATCGTTAAATCAACTTTGCTTTTCATAAGGACCCAGAATATATATACTTTATAGGGTGTAGTATCAATATTGTAGAAATTACAAACGGAATGACAAACTTATATATACCCTTTTCCACCTGTGGTGAAGGGTATAAAAAGAGTAATTTTTGGGAATTCAGTATTTCGTAACTCAGTAACTCAGCCATTTTTGAACCGATTTGACAGATTTATATACTGACGTGTTAAAGAAGAAATTTACCATTTACTTGAGTTATAAACCTTGGACTCGGGAAGATCTATTGTGTCCGAAAATGGGTATTTTCCAAAAAAAAAATTATATTTTGGTCATAACTTTTTTGTATCTGAAACGATTTTTCCAAAATTTTCAGAAAATATTTTCTACTAAAGATTTCCGATCTTTTGATATATAACGCGTAACCATAGGTCATATGACAGTCCAAAAAAGCAGGTTTTTATACAATTTTTGATATTTTTTGCACGGGAGGTACCACGTCCACTTGTTCAATCCCGCCCACATTTTGTGGAATGCTGTATATTGATAACCTTAATGTGTGTACCTAATTTGGAAACTTTGGCTCTTGCCGTTCTCCAGATATACACAAAAAAGTAATAAAAATACAACAACAACAAGGGATTTTTGGAAAAAATTAGAGGTAGTCGTGGTTTTTTGCTCATATCTCAGCCATTTTTAGACTGATGTGGCTGAATTTCAATAGCAAGAAATGGTGGACTATATGTGACATAAGTGTGAAACAACCTAGCCGCTATCATGTCTGGAGTCTCCGGAAAACACATATCAAACGTAAGACGGACAGACGGACGGACAGACGGACGGATATCGTTAAATCAACTTCGCTTTTCATAAGGACCCAGAATATATATACTTTATAGGGTGTAGTATCAATATTGTAGAAATTACAAACGGAATGACAAACTTATATATACCCTTTTACCTTCGGTGAAGGGTATAAAAAGAATTAAACTTTTCGAGTGCCACTCTAAAAGTAAAATTACAAAGTGAGCGTCTAAATCTCAGTTTGTTGTAGACTACTTAAACAACACCACACAAGTTGTTAAAAAACGATTTGCCTCTTGTATGTAGAAACAACAGAACAAGACGAAAACACATTGTTTTCATGTTTAAAAAGTAAAATTGAGAACTCTTGCTTCTCATTTAGTTTATATTTTCAGTTATATATGAACATTGAGTTTTTAAAGTAAGAGCCATGTCGGGAATGATGCTGGTGTTTTATAATTGAAATACTGTAAAGTGTAAAACGGGTAAGTAAATCAATTATAATAAAATTCTCCTTCTAATTTCACTTTTGGTTTATTTCAAGTACGAACTCGGGATTAAATCAACTTCACAATTCTTAAATCAAGCGCATTTTGAGATTGATTCAATCTTAGTTTTACTTAAATCCTTTTTTTTTTTCGAATTATTTCAAGTACGAATTCGGAGTTGAATATGGATAAATTAAGTATTTCGCGATTGAAAATCCGTACTTCAATCAATCGTCCTGTACTTGATTCCAGAAAATCCGTACTCACCGTACTACTGATACTGCTTCGGTTTGATTTGATTGATTTTGCCTTTGAGTGTGTGTGTGTGTGTGTGTAGTATAAGTATTATAAGCAGCAAATTTAGTGTAATTAGCGTAACTAGGTACAGTAGGATTGATAGTGGAAGCAGTTAAAGAAGTACAAATGCATATAATAAAGGTATCTTTACATAGTAATAAAAAGTCTACAAAGTTTTAGAATCAAAATATTGTGAAATTCTCTTCGTGTCTAAGAAAAGAGAACAAAAGTCTGTTGTAAATATTATGAGTAAAATCAAAGCAAAAATATTTAACAGCTGAGTTAAAAACAAATAAAAGCTAATGGTAACAGTTTTACAATATGTATAAACAAATACAACATGAAAATTTCGTCAGTGGATTTTTAATGATTTTTGTAATTGTAGAAAAATATTAACACCTTCAATAAATACTGTTTGTGCTGCCAGTGTTTACTTTAAAATACTTCTCTGGTGTGAGGAGAATTTTTTTTGCTTACTTTCTTGAGTTATATTTTCAGGGTATCACACGGTTTGTTGGAGCCTCATCCACAAATCCAAGATCGATCTAGGCCTTCGTATAGGAAGGTGAAGAGCTCCCAGAATCCGCTCCAAAATAACTTGTCTCCACAGTAAAACTTCTGCGTTATTTCCTTGGTTCTCCACTAGTAAAAAGTCTGAGTTATTTTCTTCATACATATCATATGGTTAAAGCTGACACCGCAAGAACTGAAACTCGGTACAGTTATGCGACACCATGCCACTAACCAATGCGGGGTGAAACGTAAAACGCAAGAAAAGCAAACAAACAAACTCGGCCTGTTTGTCTTTAAACGATAACGACAAAGACGCGCGAGCTGCTTCCCCGCCCAGAGCCGTTTAACGCTAAAATGGCTTAGGAAATATGCATTTAAGCTGACCACACACTGGTGATTTGTGAGTGTGATTTTTTAGCGTAGCATTTCTCCAAATACGACAAGCAAATAAGAATAACCGTAAACGTCAAAAAGACAACGTGAATTATGAACCGCATGATGCTATTTTTTAAAAACAAGAAGAAAATCGTAAAAGAATACAAAAAATGTTTGTATGCTAAACAACTCCGCAATCAGGGCTGCCAGATTTTATGATTTATCGTCATTTTGACGATTTCTTGTGCCAAAATTAGCAAAGTGCCGATTTGCTGATTTTTTTCTAAAAAGTCAGGATTTTTTTAGTCTCCAAAGTCTAAATAAAACAAAATTTTCTGACACGTTCGTTTTTTAATCTTGGAACAGCCGTACCTTATTAAGAGCGGAAGGCGAACATTTCTTTCGCTTAGCTTTTACGCTTGCCATGCCTAAGCCAGAGCATCAACGTTTTTTCACGAACAGTAGTGATAGCTTTCTTGTTTAATAAAACCCACAAATTATAAATAAAAATAGAGACAAAAACACTAGATTGACCCAAAAATAGCTAAATTGCCATTATTAATTAACAATAGCTGCAAACTTTACTATTAAACGAGCTGTCAAAACCGTTTTTTGTAATTGCAAAGCGTTGAGGCCGCTCTATACAAAAACAAGAAAACGCATGCCGTTTTTTTTTTAGGTGCGGCTGTAATAGCAAGTTTTAAGAAAATCTTTAAATGATTATTTTCAGAGTACAAACACAACAATGTTACACTTTGTTTATCTTTCGTCAAACCATCATCGAATGAACCTTTTACGAATGAAGTAATTATGTTTTTGTTTGAATGTTTTTTTTTTTATAAAAATCTAAAAAAAATTGTTAAAAAAAAACAAAATTTTAAGTTGTCCGATTTTTTCGAGGATTTTGCGAAACGTGAAAGACGATTTTTTTTATTTTTTCTCAGGAAATTGACGATTTCCTCACAAATTTATCTGGCAGCCCTTTTTCAATTTCTAGAACACGCCCGTATTTTTTAACAAAGTATTTCATGCGTGTTTCTTTTTAGAAAGAGTTTGGTTTAAAAATATTGTACGAATGATAAATCTAATAATGCTAAATGTAACAGGTGTCCAAAAATGTATTAACGTAAATGTTCTTCAACAACTTCACTTATTTACCTCTTTCACAGTGACTTTTACATACTACTTGAAGAAGATGCTCCACCAACAAAATCAAAGGGGGCTACAAGTGGTCCATTGAATAAATATTTTAAGCAAAATACTTCGATCGATTCTCCAGAGGAATTTATTTGAAGAAGCATAGCGGATAGAGGCATAGAGGATGGAATGTCCGTTAAAAGTTTCAAGTATGTTTATTTACTCGAGTACTAATTTTTTCTAAAATTACTGAAAACCAATTTCGTAATTTATAAAATTTTTAAATTTAGATTTATTCGATTAATCGATAAATTTTAAAATTTAATTCGTTTAATCGAATAATTTAATAATGCCAAATATCGATTAATCGCTTAATCGAACAAAAATAAAACCCGATTAATTGAACACCCTACTGTTCATACTCTAAGAAGTAAAAATACTTTTTACCGTATGTCCATTAGACCGACTCACCTCATATGAGCAAAAAAAAAGTTAAAGTTTTACCCCCCTAAGAATTTACTTCGTCAAGTTTTATGAAGATTCCCAAAATATTTTTTCATGAATAAAAAGTTCGGTAAATTTTTTTTCCGTCCAATGAAGGACCAGATATAATAGAAATTTAGGAATTCCTTGATTCTGGGGTCTAATTACCGCATACGATATCTAGCCAAATTGATCGAAATTTTTTATTTTGGTATCATGACTCTCGATATCGAATGAAATGTATCGTAGTTTAAGATGATAGCGTTCGATATCGATTAACCAAAGACATAACATCTCTCGAGTTTTCATTCGATACATCAGTGTCTATCGTATGCAGAAAAATACGATAATTTACTCGATATCGAAATAAGGCCCATGCATTAAAACATTTTAAAAATCTCCCCACAGACTCGAGATAGCGAGATGTTTGTTTCAGTTTTTTGATGCTTTTTAATTGTATTTTAATAAAAATTTAAATATCTTAACCATGTTTTGTCTGATTTTAATTTTCAATACGTCGTTAGAAAGGGGTTTAGTTACCATCGGTTGAGATTTTTGTCACCACATAAATTGGCTAAGCCAGTGGATATTTTACGCGTTAAGTGGATGTGTTTGTGGAAGTCGTTATTCTAACCACAATTCTCCACAACTTCAGAAGTTCGTAAAGGATATTAAATGGATTTTCAGACTGGCTCCATTAATGCTAGAAGAATGTTAATAACGTAGATTTTGTAAACTTGGTTTTAGTGTGCTTATTTATGTTTAAATAAAATAAAAATAAAAATTTTTGGGATAAAAGTTATCCCCACTGATACATAACTATAAAACTAAATAATTTATTTAAAAAGAACGCATTTGGCAGCTTTTTGTTTTAGAGGGGATATTTAAAGAAATTTTTATTTTAAATTTGGGAAAGAAAGAAAGAAGGTTATTTGTTTGAAAAATATTTCGATCATGATTAAAGGTTAAAGCTTCGGCATTATGTATGTAGATGTTTTTTCTAGATTTTTTTCGCCGACGGATCTCTTTGCATACATAGATCAACTTTTGTCTGCAAAGCTAATATTTTAGTTTGACAAAAGTTGTTTTCTTTTAACGCACAAAACCCCTCCAGTTTTACTAAATGAACAACGGACATTTCGCCTGATTTAAGATTTGCTTATGGGAGCCACTTCTGCTTTATATTGTCATATCTATATTTTATATCGTTTGTCTCAATCCGATACAAAACATATTATTTGTCAATTGTTTTAACATTCTAAAAAGATTACCAATAAATGTTTGATCGACTTATCCCGGCTTATGCCGGAAAAAGAATACTACAGTACTTTTCGCTTATAGTCCATTCCGCTTAAAGGCCAAAAACGGATATAAGCCAAAACTGGCATATTGACATGCAGATTTTTTCGAATTTCATACAAATTATTTGTTCTAAGGTCCATTTCGCTTGTACAGTATTTTTCGTTTAGCTGCATTTCACTTAGCTGCATTTTTTGCCTATCTGCACAAAATACAAACCATTGTGTATGATGACTATATTTTGTTAGAAAAAAACTCTTTTACGTGCATTTTGCTTAAGTGCATATTTTGGCTAGCAGCATTCGATTTTTGGTCAACAATGTCTATTTTTAATACAAAAAATTATTTTTAAGTGCATCATGAAAACAAAAAATTAATTTTGTAATAATCGCTTTTTTATAAAAAAAAAATAATCAAAAACGTTTACTTTGCTGATGTGGTAACACAGATCGCTGAATTAAAAATTTGTTTGATCTGGCAGCTGTGATTGTGGGAGCACATACATATAAACATTAAAAGCATACATATTCTGTTAAAAGCTTGTGTTTAAGTGAATTTAATTTTAAGAAAATGTCAAAGAAAATTGTCAAAGCAATTTCTCTTAAGCAAAAACTACAAATTATAAAAGAAATTGATGAAAATGTGTCGAAAAAAACGATATGTGAAAAGTACAGGTGCAATGTATCTACAGTGAACAGAATTCTTAAAAACAAATCAAATATATTGAAGTGTTCTGAGGAAACATTAAACTTGCAAAAGAAGCGGCAAAGAAAGGGGCTACATGAACAAGTTGAAAAAGCTTTATTGTTATGGTTTGACGAAAAAAGCCAGAAAAACTGTATTATTACCAGCTTAATGCTGCTCAACAAAGCAAAAGAATTTGCTGCAATTTTTGGTTACGACTATGAACCAGATACATCTTGGCTGTTTAGATGGAAGAAGCGATATAACATTAAGATTGGTAAAATACATGGGGAATCGGCTTCAAGCGATACAGTAGCTGCGTCGGATTATATAGAAAGTGTCCTTCCAGACATAATTAAAAACTATGACCCTCAAGACATTATGAACGCAGATGAAAGTGGACTCTTTTACAAGGCCTTGCCATCGACAACGTATTACAGGGCAGGCGCCATACCATCAGGTCATAAAAGCCAAAAAGCAAGGATAACATTATTATTCATTTGCAATGCAACGGGTACATTCAAACGAATGTATGCCATTGGCAAATCAAAAAGTCCACGCTGTCTAAAAAATGTAAATCCACCAGTACCATATATGTCAAACAACAAGGCGTGGATGACCGCTTTGCTATGGCGCGATATTATGCAGTCATTGGATCGTGAATTACAAATACTAAACAGAAAAATAATATTATTTGTAGATAATGCCAGTTGCCATAAAGCTATTAACTTAGAAAACATCGAGTTACATTTTTTGCCACCAAACACCACTTGTTTAATACAACCATTAGATCAAGGTATAATACATACTTTCAAGATGTATTATAGACAAATTATTGTCAAGAAACAATTGTCAGCCTTAGAGAGAGATATGTCCATACAAGAATTCTACAAGTCAGTTTCGCTTTTGGATGCTCTATATTTTATAAAAAGAGCCTGGTGGTTGGTAAGACCAGAAACAATATCTAATTGTTTTAGAAAGGTAATTATACTTAATGTACTTAATTAAGTAAAAGAAAACTAAAGTTGTAAATATTTGTTGTAATTTCTAGGCCAAATTCTATGAGGCGCCAAGTTCTGATGTAGAAATAGTAGAGAATAACGAATTTCTTGAATTAATTTCTAACTATGAAAGCTATATAGGATGTGATGATGATTTGGAATGCTATGGAAGTTTAAATGACGCAGATATTGTTGATGCTGTAAGAGACAACCAAACAGTTGCAATTGATATACAAGATGATGACGATTCAGAAGAACAATCCACAAATGTTTTGACTTTAAAAGAGGCTTTAACCGCTTTAGATGTGCTACAAAAATACTGCCTCTTTAATAATATTGATGGCACTTTAAATGAAATCGAAAATGCAATTCTTAAGCAATCTCTGCGTTCCTTAAAGCAAACAACTATTACTGAATTTTTTTCACAAATACATACCATATAACTGATAGTATGTAAACTTACTACGTGTAAAAAAGTTTTTTTACTTTAATGAAATTTGAATTTATTTTACTTATGTACCTCTTTTTTTTTAAATGAACTGTTTTTGTTTTAGATACACATATTTTAATTAAATTTAAAACTGTACAAATTAAAAAAATTTTGTTGAAATTATTGATTAAAAGATATTGTAGTCCTCAATCTATTTTTGTAATAAGAAAAAAAGTTTTACATAAGAGCACATTTATACAGGTAAGTGAATTCACCTAGCAGCATTATTTATGCAGCTAAGTGAATACTGCGTAACAGAACATTTTGCGTACCTGCACGAATTTTCGTGCAAACTTGAATGTGCAGCTAAACGAAAAATACTGTAGTCCATTTTCGTTTAAAAGCCACATTTTCTTAGCGTGCGTATATAATTTTTCATGCAAAAATGTTCGCTTATAGTCCACTCTGTTTTTTATATATTTTTAATCAACTGGCAACATGTTTTAATTTACCTTTCTGTCAATTACAGCACACGCTCGGAAATTCGATCCACTTTGTTTTTAGGGCGATTCGAGTTTCCGAATTATTCGAATTTCTGGACGGTTTTTTTTACAAAAATTTAGATAAATTGAACCATAAAGATATACAAAACTATACTTTTTTTTAATTTTAGTTTATTTAACATAAAAACTATAAAAAACTTAACGAAATATAAAAAATAACAATTCAGTTCATTTGACTTTATTTAGTATGTGTAATACAAACACCAAAAAAACTGAGTTTTAAACTCTAACAACATCAAGTTGATTCTGAGAGTTTGAATTTCTGAGCGTCTACTGTATTATAAATACCAAATTTCGCAATTTATATTTCATGACATGGTGTCTTCGTCTGACAATTTTTTGTTAAATAAACGTCCAACTTCATAAAAAAACGCTAATAAAAATAAAAGAGTTTTTTTTATAGACTTTGACGTTTGGTATAACAAAAAACTGTCAGGTGGAGACCCCATGTAAAGATCCTATGAAATTGATATTTATGTTGTGTTTGATTTCGCCATCCAAAGAATTAAAATGAATCTCATACGCATTTGTTTTTATTGAATTCTTTTAAAGCATTTGAATTAATTAATTAAAAAGATTTTTGTTTTAACTATTTATTTAAAATAAATCAATATTTGGTTATGTTTTAAATAAACTTTTCTTTGGTTTAAAAAGAGTGGATTTATTGAAGAAAATAATATTTATATAGTCCAAAATGTGGATTATACTAGGTTTCACTTATTATCCATAAAATGGCTTATAAAAAAAATCGGTTATAGTCCAAATTCGCTTATAGTGCACAAAAGTTGTGCAACTATAGTAGTGGACTATAAGCGAAAAGTACTGTTATGTTTATTTAAAACAAACCAAAATATTACACAGTAGTTTTTACATGTATTTTTTAAAAGGAAAAACTAACTTATGATTATATTGGTGCTATTTCTGCAAGAATTGATTTGATTTTTGGCAAATTTTCACTTGACCACTTTAAATTCATTTCGACTGCATGCACTGCCCTTTCCAAAAGCGAAGTTAAAGTACCGAACCTGTGTGCGTGCTTTTCCTTAAAAGCCCTAAGTTTATCTAATTGAGCTTTAGTTGTGAAGTGCTCTGCAATTTCCCAGACAATGGAAACAACGGATTTTTTACCACCAGTGCTGTAAAAAACAAATTTACGTTATTAATTGCAATATGTTTTTCAAAAAAAAAAAAAAAATAAATAAATTATAAACTTACGCTTTAGCAATTAGTCCAATATTTTCATCAATTAAATACAAAACGCGGTCAACATTTTCGTTGTTTTTATCGCACAAATTATACAAAGCGATGACCCTGTCCACGGCATGTAAGTTATTGGAAAGGATTATTTCAAAAAATTTGTCCACCAAATTTCTGTCTTTGACGCAACTCAAAGATTCAAAAATCAATTTTTTTTCGCTAGCAACAGTTTCGGCCATGTATTTTTTATAAAGTGTGTTGAAATTAGCTTCGTTGCCTTCACGCATAACTGTACAATAAACAACAGAACGAATATTGACTTCAACGGAACGGTTTTTCGAAATTTCATCGAAATGTACCTTGGCTTGTTCAACACACTCAGGTATTATATTTTTGCAGGCCCAATCCAAAATTAAGGTACGTCTGTAAATTTCTAAAGTAGTCTCATTTTTAGTTGGTGTAAAGCCCACGATTTCGTAGTTCTTTTTAATGATCTCACGGATGAAGGGGACAATGATATCTCTTTCGTTACCCAAACGTGTCATTATATAGCTTAATCCTTTGTGAGCAGCAGCCCATGGCAAATAATCGGTTTCGTTTTTAAGATATTGAAGAATATTTAAAGGCACACTGTAATCAATTTCACCCGCACGAGCTAAGTTGAGGAGATCGTCAACGATTTGGGCACGATTCAATACATGAATATCTTCCCTGCTTTCAGAAAACAATTTTTGGCCGATTTCTTTCCAAGAATTTTTATCATAATTAACGCGATAGAAACCGGATTGCTGAATATTGACAATGAACCAGGTAACATTATCTCCAAGATGCAAAAAAGATGTGTGGGCTGGAAGGAAAAAACTGGCAGAGACGTTTTGGAAATTGTTTTTAAAACTTGTTGTGAATGTAATTGGAACATGGTATTTTAAATTGGCGTTAGCTTTATCAAAATCCTTTAAAAGGAAACGTTTTTGACTGACTTTCACAAATCTTTCGGAGATACGTTTAAAGGTGACCACAGGGTAACCCTCTTGAGTGGTGAAGGAATCAAAGTATCTTTGAAAGAATTCTTTATGTAAATCAGGACAGTACTTCTTCCAAATATTAAATAGATCCGCAGGAATTGTGTTTTTGTATGCACTAAAATATAAAATATAATCGTTAAGATATTGTGATATTTTACTTGAGTAATAGAAAAACTTACTAAGTTGTAAGATATTCATTCAAAGATGTTCTAAAATTATTTTCTCCTAAAATAGATTTAGTCATACGGAAAAAAGCGGCTGCTTTTTGGAAAGAAATTTGGTTAAACATGTCAATGATATCGGATCTTGTGCGAACATTTTCGTTACTCATTGGCCTGACATCGCTTGTAGCATCCTGATACATGATATTTTGGACGACATCTACGACAAATTGGCTTGACATATTAAAGGAACTATCAATCTAAAATTATACAATCAATCATGTTTTTTATAAATTAATTGTTAAATATTTACCAATAGTTAAATTTATTTTTTTTATGTATGAACATTAGAGCGGGTCGATTTATTTATCGACAATTTCCCTATGATTTCCGTATTCTATGGGTTATTCCATGAAAATTTGCCAAAGGAACCATACCTCTATCGTTAAAATCGAGTCCCCTACTTTTTGTTGGTAGATTTGTTCCCAAATTGACGTTCGTATGAAATATTACCTACGCGTTCACATCCATAACTCAAAAACTATCGATCGGGTTTAATTGCCAGTAGGCGCGTTGGAAAGGTGAGCTCATTTTGATCAATTTACAAAAAAAAATCTCCAACATTGGTCCAACGGTTCAATTCCATTTTTTTCATGATTTTGTCCAAGAATATTACTTTATTTATTACGAAGTGCCACCGTTCGATGATCCACAAATTCCTTTACACATTCAAGGAACGGAAAGACATGTCCAATTGCTGGCTGCCACTGCTAAACGAGTTGCAGGAAAGAATGTAGAAGGCGCTATGGCGACGACATTAGAGAGCCGTAAGAAAACACCAAGACTTGAAAGCAAACAAGACTTTCAGAAAAAATAATGTTTTTTTTTCACATTTTGTCTTTTACTACACTCAAATTGAATATTTTTTTTTGATAATAGGTTGATAGATACTTTATTATCTCTTAATTTGAATTTTTGTAGAAAAAAAAATAAAAAGGGAAAAAAAAATCAAAAAGTTGGTTTTATGTGTTATTTTGTTTTAGCAATATCGCATGAATTAATCAACAGAATTCGATAAATTTGGGCTTAAACTCTTCGTTTTGAATTGTAAATTGAATAAAATAATGGATTGAGCCAAAAAAAATGGCCATGAAAGTAATATTCTTGGACAAAATCATGAAAAAAATGGAAAAATGGTCAAATGGACAAAAATGCCCGTAAATTTTGAACTTTTTACCAACAAAAAGTAGGGGACTCGATTTTAACGATAGAGGTATGGTTCCTTCGGCAAATTTTCATGGAATGACCCATAGAATACGGAAATCATAGGGAAATTGGTGAATTTTTTCACTCCCTACAAATCGACCCGCCCTAATGTACATATATTCTTTATTTAGATACGGCTTTAATTTTTTTTCTTATTGGTTTAACTGTGTATGTTGTCCTATTGAAAATATTGAAAAATGGTTTGGATGTTGTGTTTAACCATAAGTCAACCACTAAGAAGAGTGCTATATTTGGTTTTACCGGATCTCATATACCCTTAATCATAGTTTTAAATTTATTATGTATAAGTATTTTATTCGACCTTTATTATTATAGTATAACTAAATTTTCAAGCTTGAGGTCGTTTTTTTATTTTTATATAAAATTTAAACGTTTATTTTTAACCAATATATCGGCACTTCTTTGAGTGCCTTCTTCAGGGTTTTTTTCTTTCTTAGTTAAATAAATTTAACAAATTTCTTATAACAACCCTGCAGGAAATGGTACTAGTGAATCTGTACTGATTCACTATTGAAACAGTCACCAGTACTAGTGACTTATTATACCCCAGACAATGTTTTTTACTATAGACATTTAACATGAGCGTGTCATTGGAATTCTACTACTGACGTTAGTACTACTGACTAGGTAGTTCCTTTGGGAACATATCGGCCCCTAACCGTGAAAATAACGTAACGCCAAAAATCAAATTTTACAGGAGAGAGCTTTTTTTTTATTTTATATAAATTTTGTATGAAATTTGTCGCTTACGATAAAATTGTTCTTGCTATAAAATCGTAACGGTACCTTATGTGACCATGAAATTTTAGGAGATGATGCAAGTGTTGCTAATAAAGTCATTTATTAAAAAAACGAAAATTGAAAATCATGTCGCTTACGTTATTTTCCCGGTTAGGGCTCGATAAGTAGACATTGGAACCAGAGAATCACTAGTACATTTTAGTAAATGTACTCTACACTTTTGGTACGAATACGAAATCATAACAATCTTTTTTTATTATTTCTTTAACTTTTATAGGAATTGTATTTCTTAGCTGTTATTGATAGAAAATTTTTCGTATTCAAGCCAAATATAGCGGTAAAAGTAGTGTAGTGTAGACACTTCGTTGACAAAGTCACCAAAATAGTCGACAAAACTGGTGACTTGGAGACACTTGCACCCAGGTTTCCTTCAGGGAAATTTAACAATATACATTTATATTTTAATGACAAATTAAAAAATTTTTCAATTGAATACAAAAATACTTTTCAAATCAAACTTGATCTATTACAATATATGAAAATAAATTTTAAACTTCCGTTTTTACTTTTTATAATTTTGTGACACATTCTCACACTTCAAAAAAATGCTTCATATATTTAATGAAACGTTTTCATAAAAAAATTTTCATTGGTTAAATGAGTGGAATTTCATAGTTATAATGAAGTATTTTCGTTAAAATCGCTTCATTGGAATTTGTAATTACGTTAAAAATTTTCTTTAGATATATGAAAACTTAAGTTTGTCCAAGTTAAACAAAAAATTTTAATTGGGAACATAAAAAAACAATATACAAACATAACTATATTCATAAATTAATACAAAATTATAGTTTCCTTAAAAAAATTTTTAATTGTAATTAAAAAATGTAAGATTTAATTATTTCACACATCTAATGTAACATGCCATTAAATTTATGAAATCAAAAATTTTTTTTATAAAAGCAACATGTTTAAATAATTGAAAAAAAAAAAATTTTTTAACATTCAAATAAGTCTATAATCTCAATAATTAAAAGTATAAAAATATTTCGAAAAAGCATGCCTTCATGAATTTAAATTTTCATTATGACAATAAAAAATGTCATTATAGTAATGAAACAAAAACTTTCAATCCATAAATATGTATGTTTTTAGTTTTCTTTAATATGTACATTAGACTGGCCCACGCTTGTATGGGAAAGTAAAAGTATAGTCTAATAATTTATCCACTAGCTTGATTTTGTTTCTTTTACTAAAATATATGTGTATACCGAAAATTGGCTCAATGGGACAATATTTAGAGGTCGCAATGAATGGCGACTTATTTATATGTTTCACATTTTATATTACATGCATTTACTACTTGCTTATCATTATTTTACTTGTTTATGTATTGGAGATACTTTTTCACACTTTTCTTTAATCTTTACGAAGGCGATCACCATAGAAAAATATTTCACGGGGTTTCTAAAGCTAATATTGCAAAAAAGGCTATCGATAATTTAAAAATATAATAAAATATGAGTTAATTTGTACTTAATTTACAGTTTTATTGATTCTTTATCAATTTGTTTTATTAAATATTTTTATTTTTAAATAAACAATGATTATCACCATAAAAAATCAGAGTATGGTTTATTTCTATCTAACCCCGAAAAATCATTAAACTATCGCAGCCTGTAAATATTGACGGGTTGTGCTCAAAATTGGACTTAACATTTTTAAGCACTATTCGAATAGGATCACCGTTGTGGAGTGCTAATATTCGATACTTTTGTATTTTGGGCCACCCTAATGTACATACCTACCTACATATTGTATGTAATAAGTAATGAACAAACAAATGTTCTCCTTTAAAAAAACACACTCTTATATTTTAAACTGTTGTTTAATCTCATATTTACGCTCTTAATTGAGTAATCGAAAAAAACAAGGTTTTTTTATTCAAAAACATAATTGAAATGTAACTCATAGAATAAATTCGAAAAATAAAAAAATGTTGAATATAATATAAAAATATAAAGTAACCTACGAAAGGAGATAATTCCCAGTTTCTATTTGTTAAAACTAGTTGAGTGAAATACATTCAATTTATAAAGTACCACTATCCAGTGTGACACAAAGAATGCTGACGAAGGCCGTAGCGGGCCAGAAAATGCATTACATTCTGCTGGTGTCTAATAATTGTAAATTTTTCTGTACATACTATATACTTCATTGCTATCCAAAGGATAGCTAAGTTAAAATGTAACAAGAAAATACAATATAATAGTCTGGTAGTGTATAAAAGTCATTCCCAAAAATTTAAGGAATAGAACTATTACAAAAAAGCTTTATAAAATACATAACTGAAATGTAACTCATAGAATAAATTCGAAAAATAAAAAATGTTGAATATAATATAAAAATATAAAGTAACCTACGAAAGGAGATAATTCCCAGTTTCTATTTTTTTTTTTACTTTTTTGAAAGTATTCATAGATCTAATCTAATGTTTCATTAAATACATTTTAATGAAACAGGTTTCATTGATCCAACGAAGCGCTGCATAGGTTCCTTTTTAATGCAATTTTTCATGGGATTAATGTCAAAATATATTGGTATTGCGAAGAAAATTCTTTCAGTGCAGTAAAATAAAAAAAGACCTCAAGCTTGATAATTAAGTTACAGTATTAAATTTATAAATAATATAATTATATCCACACCACCATAGTGGAGAGGGTATCATACGCTTGTGTTGATGTGTGTTACATATACAAATATTCGTTTACGACCCACGAAAAACGTTTGCGCAAAATACAGGTCACAATTTAAGAGATAATTTGATACTTAAGTTTAGTATAGTAACAAGGACGAAGCCTATTGAAAATGGTGAGATTCCGTCCATAATTACACGTAGCTCCCGTACAAACTTCTTTTCGAAACATCAAATATTTCATTAACGTAGTCTGAACACAACATATTTTTGAGTGCCAAATAAAATAAAAGCCGATTTTGAGCAAATAAAAATATTTACCGGCAAACAAATATTTGTCCAATGTGAACATAGTGTGAACACAAAAAATCAAATATTTTAGAAATTTTTGAGCCAACATTTATTTGATATTACAAAAAAATTGTAAGAGCAAACAACGACAAATAATTTTAGCCATGTTCGCGATAGAAGCAATTTTTCCTGTAAGTTTTCGGATTCTTTACAGTTTTAAAGATTTTTAATAATTATTAGACTTTGCTATCATGCCGCTGTTAGCAAATTTTTGCGAATTTCCGCTAATTTAGCAATTTTTACCGAATTTTTGCCATTCCTTATACTTTTAGGGACTTTTAATTAATTTTATGGCTTGTTTTAAATATTAAAATTGTTCGCGAATTATCGTTATTTTTTTCAACATTTTTTGTTTTTCCTCGACATTTAGTTTTTTAAACGATTTAGCGATTTTAATTAAATTTTAGGGTTTATTTACAAGCTTGCAATTTTTCGCGAATTTTAGCAATGTTCGCGATTGAAGCAATTTCTTCCTGTGATTCTTAGCAGCTTTAACGATTTTTTATAATTATTAAACTTTGCTATCATGCCGCTGTTAGAAAATTTTTGCGAATTTCCGCTAATTTAGCAGTTTTTACCGAATTTTTGCCATTCCTTAGCATTTTAGGGACTTTTAATCTATTTTATGGCTTTTTTCGGTATTTTTGGAAAAAAAATTTTTTTTTGTTATTTTTCGACAATTTGTTTTTTTTAACTGATTTCAAATAAATTGTATGGTTTGTTTCCAAGTTTGCAATTTTTCGCGAATTTTAGCCATTCTCGCGAAGAATCGATTTTTCCCTGTGAATCTTTACAGCTTTAACGATTTTTAATAAGTAGTAGACTTTACTATCATGCCGCCATTAGCAAATTTTTGCGAATTTCCGCTAATTAAGCAATTTTTATCGAATTTTTGCCACTCCTTGCTTGATTGAAATATCTACATTTTTCGCGAATTTTCGCTATTTTTGCAATTTTTTTTTTGTTTTTTCCCTACATTTTGTGTTTTAACCGATTTAGCGAATTTCAAATATATTTTAGGGTTTGTTTCCAAGTTTGCAATTTTTCGCAAATTTTAGCTATTTTCTCAAAAGAGATGCTGCTCCACAGCATAAAACAAATAAATTAGCTTCTGCGCTCATTTTTACTATTTGTGAAATTTATTTTTGAACACTTTCATTAAATAAATATTTGATGCAAATGTTAGTTTTAATTTATTTTATTTGACACCATTTGCCAACTGTTTTAACAAACAAAAATTGTCAAATATTTGAGCATAGATTGAACATTAAACAAAATATTTTTTTGTTTCACACAGTTTGAAACAAATATCAGAACAAATATTTTCGTCAAATATTTCATAAGTCTGAACGTACATTAAGACCCAAAACCAAAAAAAAAAACCAAGCGCTTAAAACACGGGAATTTATTCATAATGAATTTCGAAAATTATACAAATCTCCGAAAAAATGACATAACCCATTAAACAAAAATGAACTAAAACCCCATAAATGGAAACTTATTTCACAATGATATACAAAAGTCCCCGTTTTGAAAATAACACAAGACCACACATTAAAAAAAAAACTTATACGAATAATTTAAAATTTTTAGTTAGGCTATGCAGAGCAGCTTAATGGTATAAACACAACTGGGTTGCCATCCTTCCTCTTTTCGCCAGACACCGTCCTCTTTTTTAGGGAATCCGGGGGCAGTCCTGCTTCTCTTTCAGCAAGTGTCCGGGGTTGTCCGATTTTTTACAGTTTCATTGAAATTTTTTCTTGCACCTAAACTTTAAATCACAAATCACAAGATTTATAAAAACAGATTTAAGTGCTCGTACAATTACTTTTGAAAAAATACAATTTTAAAATTCCTCTTTGTACATTAGTTTTAAAGTAAAACTAAAGTAAGCGATAAAGTAAATTAATGTACATCGTACCTGATAGGTTAAAGTAAAGTTGTAATAATGGAAGACTTTTTATACAGCCGATACAATCCTACCTTTAGCTATCGGTAAGTTGTGAAAACGGGCCTAAGTTTGTCATTCCGTGTGAAATTTTTTTATTATTCATCTCAGACCCCATAAAGTATATATATTCTGGCTCCTTGACTAATTCTAAGTCGATTTAGCCATGTCCGTATGTCCGTCTTAAAACTCAAAAGAAATAAACAAACTGGGTGTCAAATTGCTTGTAGCTATCCTAAGCAGTTTAGGATTGAAATCCAGCCAAATCGGTTCAGTAGGATCAGAGCTATGAATCAAAATGTGGAACCACGACTTCAAAAAATTGATAATTTTGGTACAAAAACCAACACAAATGGTGGAACAATGCACGGAATAATATGAGATTTTGCAAATGTTCACTTTATTCGGCTTGAAATCACTCTATGAAATTCCATAAAGATCGTTCCATAATTTACCCTAGGCTCCATATAAACCCTACTCCCGGAAAACAGTTTAGTACGCCTAAAACCGTAATTTATAATGCTATCAGAATAAAATTGAATACTTCACAGTTTTATAGGACTAGAAAGAGCACTAAAAAATTTCGTGATGATCGGTCCATAATTTACTATAGGCCCCATATAAAGCCCACTCTGGTAAATTAATTAAATACGCCTAAAACCGTAGCAGTTATTGTGGTAAAATTTCTTCCAGCTTAGTTTCATATGGCCAGAAAAAATTTCATGCAATTTTGTGATATACGTTCCATAATTTACCTTGTATTTAATTATTAAAATTTGTATTTTTTAATTTGTATTTTTTAATACAAGAAATACCTCTGCGGAATTTTGGGATGATTGGTTCATAACTTACCATGGCTCCATTATAAGTCCCCCTCCTGAAAATCATTTAAGTTCGGCTTAAACTCTTACGAATCAAGATATTTTACTCAAGATTGTCGGTCAATAATTTAATATAGCTCTAAGCCGGAGCCAATTTTAATGCTGATGTCTGTTTTTATAATAGAACTAGCTGACCCGGCAAACGTTGTTTTGCCATATAACATATTTCTTTCAGATGTAACAGTATCAGCATACCAAATTTTAAGAAAATCGATTAATTAGTTAAAAAGATATAGGGAAAGGGGTGCTTTTGCCCCTTTTGCCCTATTTCATGCGCTAAATAATAATAAAAAATATAGGCTATAGTTCTGTCAAGCTGTAACACTTTTTGCCTGCAAAATTTCAGGAAATTCGTTTGATTAGTTAAGAACATATAGAGAAGGGTAGCTTTTGCCTCTAATGCCCTATTTTGAACCCTTTTCCCTATTTCCTTTCACATGTTACAGTGACTGCATGCCAAATTTTAAGAAAACCCGTTGATTAGTTAAGAAAATATATGGAGGGGGAGCTTTCGCCCCTCTTGCCCTACTTTACGCTATCTAGCTATATGCAATATATTTTACGACCTATTATCATACTTAACAAATGCACATACAAAATTTCATAAAAATGTCTGTGTAGCTGTTTCGGAGGAGTTCAAAATGGAGGGCATATTGTTGATATTTGTATGGGAATATATAGGAAAATCTAAATGCCATATCTCCGGAACCCCTAACCCGATTTCGTGCAAACTTAACATAAACTATCTACAGACTATCCCCAACGTATCCTTTTAATTGAAATCGGTCGCCCCGTTTCCGCAGTTAGTAGTGACATCAAAGTGTACACTTCTTTTTATATAAATATAGATAAATTAAAAATAAATAAACATCATATAGATATCACTCCTGAAATATTCGAACTGTCGGTAAAGGGTATCAAAGATTCGGCACAGCCGAATATAGCACTCTAACTTGTTATATTATAATAACAATCTTAACATTTAAAAGGAAGTTAAGGCTATCAAAATTAGGAGCTTTGGACAAATTAGAACCGATTCGAAAACAATTTAATTTCCAGTAAAATATGTTTGGGGTGAATTTAATATAAATACCAATACAATTAGATGGTTTAACGGACACAAAGAGTCTAATTTGTTTTTGGGGAATATGTGAAATTATAGATCGATTCTCACCATTAACATAGACTTATTCCTTAGTACAATTAAAATGTATTTGCCAAATTGGATCAAATTATCTGCAAGATTGCAACTTGTACTTTGCGCACAAGGTTACCAGCCAGACGGGCATTTATATTTAATGACAACCTGCCTTGTCTTACAATTTTAGATAAAAAATTAAATGTAGACGGTGGAATCGAAGCAACACGCTGATTATACAGATAAATATTTAAAACTGAAAAACCTAAATTTCGCAAAAAAAAATATCTAAAAAAGTTTAACATGTTTTAAAATATGCCTCAAAAAGGCAAAATATGCGCTATAAAAATAAATATAAAAAGGCTCTTTTAATTAAATTATGCAAAAAAATGATGTAAACCTTGAAATATGCAAAAATATGCACAAACAAATCGATGCCAAAATTCATTAAAAATTATAAAACGAATAAATATATGGTTTCTGCCTTAATTGGTTGTACAAGGAAAAACATGCAATTGCATATTTATGGTTTCCCTGCTGATAAGATTTTAATAAGGATTACAGTAAAATAATAGTTCGTTAGTTAGAAGAAACCTTCAATAGAGATTTATGAGTAAATATGAAAGGCAGTCCTGGTTTTGTGCTCATAGTAGACATTTCAAGATTTCCTTCATACTTTGGGTCTTAGGATAAATATTTCAACCAACACAACAATTAATTTAATGTGTTTTTGTATTATTATCTTATTTAACTTATGGATATGATATTTTTTGCACTTACCAAATCAGTACCAAAGTATTGGAAGTAAGTGGCGAAACCTTTATTCAACCAGAGATAACCCCACCATTTACAGGTTACCAAATTTTCCCACCACAACTGGGCTACTTCAAAAGCAACAATATTAGCAACCAATTGTTTCGACTTCAATGAACTCTCCTTTTTATCGTAGAGTCGCGAATATTCAGCGAGTTCGGAATTAGAAACATCGTTCAAACGTATGACATTTTCAGTTATTGTGCTTAAACTTGTATTAAAGTAGCTACGAAAGGCGGCCAAAAGATTTTTACCACACTCGTGGCTATATTCTGTTTGCGAGGAGTATTTAGGTCTGGCAAAAACAACAAGTTTGCCTTCATCGCGAACATACAAATCGGTGTAAATGGTGAAAGTCAAAAGATAGGTGGACATTATAGGAGTAGTTTTATATCTCTTTTTAAGATAACTGAAATCTTTCATCAAAACATCAGTAGGGCCCACATATTCAAATGAAGGGTCATAAGTCATAGATAAATTAAATTTTGCCTTGAATTCCGGTTCATCAAAAGAGGGAAAGACACGGCGGGCATGAATTGGTTCGAACTGGGTTGCATAAAGCCAACTATTAAAGAATTAGAATTTCAATACAAGAAATTTTCAATAAATTTATTTTGTATTAAATAGGGGTTTTAAATCTTACTTGGTAGCTTTTGTGGTTGTGTATTTAGTGCGGTAGAAACCGCTCATCTCTTCATTAATGCTGCCAACATAATCAAACTCCAAGAAATAGGTTTCGCCAGCTTGTAATACTTCTTTTAAGTTGTAAACCACAATATCGGTTAAATTGTTGGGAGTTGCCGGGGGAAGTGGTTTTCTCTCTGATTCATTCTTTTTGTGATATGTAGCGAAGGACACATTCAAATTTTCCATATGCAATTGAATTTGGTCGGTACTTTGCACTACTTGGATTTCAATTTTACATTCACCATCGAAAGTAAATTTTTTGGCATCAGATTCCTTCAAGTAAGGGTCGATATGAATTTTGTAATGGATGGGCTTAATGTTTAAAGGTAAACGGTAGTTAACTTCGGGGATGGGTGTGAGTGTGGGTACATATTGGGCGGTTCTGGCGTCGTACACCAACGTTACAATTGCTCTTACTACAAGTAGAACTACCATTGTTATATTCAGACCTGCTATTAACGCCAGAAAAGCCACCATATTGTATAATAAACCAATGTATGTATGTATATATATTTTAAATTTAAAAAAAAATAAATTTTTTCTTGATATCTAAGTCGTTTTTTGTTTTTCTTTTACACACTTTTTTTCTTCACTAATTTACTAATTTGATTAAATAGTTGCCGAAATTTTGGGCCTTACTAAAGCTCTTAGCACTGCCGGTCTTTCTTTTATAAGAAAATAGTAATAAATTACACACACAAACGTAAAAACTTTCGGTTTATGGTTATTGATAATTATGAACTATTTGATCAAGAGCTTAATGAAATTTAAATAATGAAAACAAAAGCTAAACTCTTATTTATTTTAAAGTTTTTAAACTATTAACTTGGCATGAGTGACCTTGAGAGAGAGAGAGACAATCATTCATGTTCAAATAATGAAATTTTAAGTGGCGCTTTTAGCTATTTTAAAAACAAATTTTATAAATTATTCCTAATAAAGTGTTTATTACGACTTACATATATCAGAATAGTTTAGGAAATTTTTTACCAGTAGTGCGATTCACTAACTTTTATAACGATAATCGAATCGTTAAAATAAATATAACGAAAATTTATCGAATATGCTATTCAATAAAATTTTTAACGATATTCGCTGTCGTTTAAAATCAGCTGTTACTTTAAGCAATTTTTTGTCGTTATTTTAGCGACAATAATTTAGGTTGTGTTTATTTCATTGATAAAATGTATTTTATGTTTAAAATAGCTTACAAACATACAAAGATATATTCATATGTATATGTATGAACAAAAACTAAATCCTAAATTTAAAATTTACAAAAAAAGCATATTAAGAACAAAAACCAAATTCTAAATGTAAAATTCACAAAAAAAAAATATAAAAACCATAAATTAACCCTTCGTCTTACTCAGGAGTCTGGCCAGACCTTTTTCAATGCATTTTGAATGCAAAAACATTTGTAACACAGGGGGTTAAGAATAATTTCATTTGTTTTTATTTTATTCTCTTTTGTGCTTTTCGTTTTTTTTAACATTTTTAAGACAGAGATGTTGCAAAAATACAGCTGTTTACTATCGTTAAAAAAAAGTTACAGAATCACACTATCGTTACTGCAAGCTAATATATTTGTTGACAAATATAACGATTGTCGGTTCGTTAAAAGTTAGTGAATCGCACCACAGATCTACCTAATGATGAAAAACAGACAGTCATGTTCAAATAATAAAATTTTTAATGGCGCGTTTAACTATTTGAAATACAAATTTTATTAATGATTCTTAATAAAGTGTTTATTACGACTTATATCAGAATAGTTTAGAAAATTTTTTTTACCAGGGGGCAAATTATGGCAGTCGTGATCGAATACTTTTTCGATTCGATAGCAATTTTATTTCTAATTCTTTCTGTCTATACTGAACGGATCGAAATTATTTTATTAGTGTTGTGTTCGAATCGAAAAAGTTTTCGATCACGACTGGCATAATTTGGCCCCAGATCTACCTAAGGCTCCAAAACAGACAGGGAGTTCGATCGTGACCGTCATGAGCGATAGGCGCATTAGGGAGATCAGATTTAATTGTTGGTGCTATACTAAAACTTTATTGTTTTTTTTTTATCAATATTCAAAAACTGTTATCATTTTGGTTGTTGAAAACATCATAAAGTAAAATAAAAAACAGCTAAATTCACTGAGATGAGTCAGCGTAATGCTCAAAACTCAGAAAATATTAAAAATGTTGGATATAACAATAACGATAACATCATCATCAAGAGAAAAAGAAAAAACAACAATATGGAATAACCATAAACATCAAAACATGTCAAACATAATTACTATGCTTTGCTTGATAATGATAAAGAATGTGACCAAGAACTTTTTAAATGTAAAAGAAAACAATGAAAAAACCCAAAAAGTTAATTTAGCGGCTCCACGAAAAGCCCCCCAATGAAATAACGCCCAAACGAGAAATGAATTATTCCCCAAATTTTGTTCATACATTTTTAGGTGTTATTTCATATGAAATAACTCCCATTTTTTTTGGGCCGTTTTTCATTTTTTTTTGGAATTATTTTATTCCTCATTTGGGGTTTTCAAATTATGAAATAATCTCCAATGAAATAACAACCAACAAATTTTTAAAATTCGGGGCTTGTTTCATAGCGTGCATAATTTGGGTGTTATTTCATTTGTTATTCGGGGGTTATTTCATTTTTTGCGACTTTGCTGTTGGTCCATATTGACTTCATGAAATCCTTGGTGAAACTGACTCTTTTATGAATTTTGGGCATAATTTCATTTTTGTTGCTGATGGGGCTTATTTCATTGGGGGTTATTTCATTTTCATCATTGGGTGTTATTTCATATGAAGTAACGCCCAAATATTGGGGGTTGTTTCGTTTTCGCTTTGGGGTTTATTTCATTTATTTTTCGATGTTATTTCATTCACTTTTTTTGGGTGTTATTTCCTATTTTATGGGGTTTATTTCATTGGGTGTTATTTCCTGGGCGTTATTTCATTGGGGGGCTTTTCGTGGAGCCAATTTAGCTATTGCAGCTATGGAAGAAGTGCAGAGAGCAAATAAAAATTTAACACCAAGTGTAAATAAAAAAAAATAATACATTGATTACTAATGAACAAAATAAAAACAAAAAGGACCTCCAATTAATATTATTGATATTGAAACAAAAGAATTATCAAAGAATTTAAAATTAAACAGTTTAGAAACAAAAAATCCTTATTCATGAATTCATTAGATGATTTTCTAAAAGTAAGAGCCCATTTAGAAAAGTCAAAAGCCAAATTTTTTACATATGCCCCCAAAGGTATTAAAACCAAAATATATCTTCTTAAAAGGTTAGATACAAATTTATCCAACGAAGAAATCCTCAATGATTTATGCCCATACGAAACCGATGATTAACAATTTATTAAAGTTAGTCAATTCTCAACTGAAAAAGGTTACGTTTTGCCAATATTTTAAGTACAAATATCCCCAGAAAGTAACGTAAATAAACTTAAAAACATAAAAGCACTTTTCTATCGCTGTATTAAATGGGAGCAAATTAGACGTCCTGAAATACCTCAGTGCCGTAATTGGCTTTTTTCATAGCGCAGCTAACTGTTTTCTTCCCACAATGTGTGTTAAATGCAACAAGGATCACGAAAAATGAAAAGTTATATTGCATTGTATGTAATAAATATGGACATCCAGCTTCATACAAAAGAAAAAACCGCATTGGAAAAAAACTGTAATAATTTATTTACTAACCCTGAAGTAAGTTTTGCTAATGTATTAAGTAGTAATAGTAATGGAAATATTAGTACTAACAATTTAAATAATACAAACATCAACTCTTTCTTGTTTGAATTAAAAAATATGATGGTGAATCTAAATATTGAAATGACAAATCTACAAAAACAATTAAATACACAAGCTCTTAGAATAGATGCAATCTTTTCTATGGTAGGTGTGCATATATGCCAAATAGTCAAACGAATACAATATCTAAAAATCTTAAAATAATACATATTAATGTCAATTCCTTAATACGCATAAGTAGAAGGTATGACCTTCAAAACTTTTTAAATAAACAAAATCCTGATACGTTCTTCTAAACGAAACGAAACTTAACCCAAAGCATCGACTACAGTTTGAAAACAATAATATGATTAGGAAAGATAGAAACAATTCTTCACGTGGTGGAGGGTCCGCTATTCTGATAAAAAAAATATCTAAAATATAACACTTATTCTAAACACACAATAAAATCTATAAACTTTTTAGAAACTTGCATAGTAAAAATTCCCTTGATTGCAAACGAGTAAATCGTTATTGTTTCTGCATATTATCCCTCGGGAAATAATGATTTTAGTTCCAAGAATGAATTTCATAAACTTTTTGAATCTTTAAATTTGCAGGACAGTAATAAATTTTATATATTAGCAGGAGATTTTACCTGCAGACATGTTGATTGGGGTAACTCCACTAATAACCAAAAGGGTCTCAAACTTAAAGAATGGTTAAACGATAACGAAATAAATTTTAGGTGCAGATTTTATGCCTTAAGCTCGCCTTCTTTTCCTCGAGGAGGTTCATATTTAGATATGTATATGTATACCTGACTGTAGATTGCATATTCAAACTTTAGATTATGACAGCGATCATAATGCTATACAAATTAATTCGTATATGAACAATAAAAAAAAACTAAATTTACTTTCCTGGAAGAACCCCAAATCATTAAATACAACTATAAAAAGACAAACTGGGAAAAATTTAAGAACCGGATTGATCGAACATTGAATGATAAATCGAAATCTAACAAACCTAGAAATCGATACACACATTAGTAGATTAAACAGTGTAATTATTAAAACAATTGATGAGTTGATGACATCTAGGTATAAAAACGTGAGTGTTTTTTCGAAGATAGAAAACTCAATTATAAAAAATTATATATGCGGAAAAAGTAAGATTGTTACAATAATAAAAAATATACAATCGATTGGAACATACTCTATCAGAGGAATCACTCTTAAATGATCAAAACCGGATATTCATGTTCAAATAATACAATTTTTAATAGCGGTTTAAACTATTTTAAAAACAAATTTTATAAATGATTCTTAATAAAGTGTTTATTACGACTAGGGAATGGTAAATGGATTCCAAAATCGATTCACGATTTTTCGATCGACTTTTTTTTCCATTTTTGAAATCGATTTCAAAATCGTTGAAGATAAATTTGCAAAAAGTAAACCATATATCACAAAGGGGCAATAACTAAAGGGTTACTGCGTATTTCGAATCGAAAGACATAATTTACGAGTTCGAACAATTTGTACTGTGTATTAAGCTGGGATCACACGATTGCCGCAAATGCACCAATATGACACAATTTTTATTGTGCTTTGTTGACGCACAATAATGAAATTGCATCAATAAAATATTCTGAAATCACACGATTGCCCTGTTTTAAACAAATTTAATTGCCGCTAGTTGGTACAAAGCGAAATGGTTACAACAATTGCCGCAGCACAGTCACACGATTGTTCTTACTTGACAACTGCAAATACAGCTATTTGTTTGAAAGATATTGTTGGTTTGTTAATTAAATTAAATTAAATATGTATCATATATGTATGTACTTAAACAAAATTCCAAAAATTAAGTCTATTCAACAATTTCGTATGTTAAGGTTCGCATAGAAATATATATATATATATAATGTCCTGTGGTTCCTATTCGGAACAAAGGGCCACAACGAATCTATTCCATTCGGTCCGGTTTGATGATAAACGTTTTATTTCTCCCCAGCTGAGATCGATGCGTCTAATTTCGATGTTCAATTGTCGACGCCAGGTGTAAGATGGTCTGCCTAATCTGCGGGATGTACCATGTGGATTCCAATCAATGGCAATTTTTGCTGTGTCATTTGGAGGCCTACGTAGCGTATGGCCAATCCAGCGCCATTTGCGGTTAAGTATGTCAGTATGGATTGGCTGCTGATTTGTTTGACTCCAAAGTTCCATATTGGAGATGGTGTTGGGCCAAAAAACCTTTAGGATGCGTCGAAGACATCGATTAACAAACACTTGTAGAGTGTTTACGTCGTGATCTGTTGTATTCCATGTCTCACATGCATAAAGGAGCACAGACTTAACACAAGAGTTAAAAATACGAATCTTAGTGTCCTTGGATATAGCTGAAGATTTCCATACTGACCGAAGGGTACCAAATGCTTGGTTAGCTTTAGAGATACGGTACGTGACATCATTACTAGAACCACCTGTGTTTGTAATGATGCTGCCGAGGTAGCAAAAAGACGTAACTTCTTCCAGGTCGGTATTTCCTATGCAGAATTTGTTGGTGTTTGTTGTATTGCAGCGAATCACTTTGCTCGTGCCTATGTTTATTTTTAAGCCAGCTTTTGCAGCTTCTGTTTCGATGCATTTCAACTTAGATGTCATATCTTTATAACTGTGTGCAAGCAGGCAGATATCATCAGCATATTCTAGACTCTTGAGCTGTTGGTTAAGACCCCAGTTGATACCTCTCTTTGCTTTAGTAGCATTGCGAACTATAACATCTAGAACGATGTTAAACAGCAAGGGAGACAGTACACAACCCTGGCGAACACCAGCTACAACATCGAAACTGTTGCTCAGAGCATTATTGTGGACAACACGACATTTAACATTACGGTACAGCTCCTGAGTAAGGCTTATGATTTTGGGTGGGACCCCTTTGCAAGCTAGAGCACTCCATATTGCGTTTCGATTCAGGGTATCAAAAGCTTTTTCAAAATCTATAAACAACAGGTAGAGCGCATAGAAATACCTTAAATAAAAATATTCGCACTGAACAGCTAAATATGCTTGTGAACATACATATTTTGTTAATAGCAATAATTAAAAAAAATTAAAATGCATAATCAATTAATAAATATTTATCTTCATTACCTACTTAAAGAAACACAAAAAGTAAATTTATTAAAAAGAGGCAAATATTGGTGCGTATTGTGTTGTTTGATTGCCGCACAAGAACACAATAAATATTGGTGCATTTTTGTTATTTTTATTATCGCGCGATTGCATAGCAAACAGTCACACGATTGCCGCACCAGGGTTGCATTTGATTGGCAAAAGTAAGCACAATATTGTCCTTGATTGGTACATGAGCCAATTGGTTGTGCAGTCACACGATTGGGGTATTAAAAAGTATGCAAATTGGTGCATTGCGGCAATCGTGTGATCCCAGCTTTACGATTTTCGCAATCGTTCGAAACGATGACAGAGGTTGTATTTTTTAAAAAATCGGAAATTTGATGAAAACTTTTTGTTAAAAAACGTCCGTTTATTCGAAGCAAATATTACGAAAATCGTAGTACTCAGTACAACTTGTTCGAATCCGTAAATGATTTCTTTCGAATCGAAATACGCGGTAACCCCCCTGAGACTATTTCGATGTGCGAAAGAATTCTTTCTTTTGAACGATTACATTTAAAACCAAAACAAATTCTAAAAATTTTGTTTTTGTTTTAAATGTATTTGTACGAACCAGTGCGATATGTATGTATGTACATACATTTCACATATTAAAATTGTGTTCTTGATTAACATTATAACAAAAATTCTGAATTTTTGCAATACATATTTTTAATAACAAATTATATACATTTCAAAATATTGCAACATAATCCCTTGCAATTTCGTATTTGTGCAGATAAATTACTTTCAGTTTGGCACTCTGCTCATAACCAGATTTAAATATCGCTCACACACTGCTCTTTATCTGTTTTATTATTAGCGTAATTCAACAGAATGCCATGATTTGATTCACCTATTGTGTTTCTTTAATTTCACATAGCTCACTTTCAGTGTTTGGTTTTGTTTAGGCCTGTTTTGTTCACTGTTCATTGATGACTTTAATTTCTGAAGAACAAGAGGACCTTTCATAAAAGTTGGAAGTATACCAACGGTTCTAATACACACAAAAAAAAAGACTGTAGTGCCAAAAGAAATTGATTTTGATTCAAATAGAATTTACATTCGGATTGTGCCCAACATGATTTTGCATTTGTAGCAACAAGTCTGTTTCTTTTGTCCCAAAGTGTAAATTCATTGTTCAAATACAATTTTTTTTACGACAACAGTAATATTATTTGATTTAGAAAATAAATATATTATGGCAACAAAAATAGTTATTTCCTGCAAATGCAAATCATTTACGTCAACAGCAATTTTCAATGTGCTTTTATTTCAGAGGAAAACCTTTAACGACAAAAGATATTTCATTTGCAACAAATAATTTTGCTGTTGAAAAACTTCAAATACTTTCATGTTGTTGCGGTAAAAAAAATTTTGTTGGAAATTTTCTTGCGACAAGAGGTTTTCATTTACGACAAAAAGTTTTTGTTTACCCCAACAGTATAATCGTCAAATGCTCAAATTATTTGGCATCACAATATTTTTTTGTGTGTGTAGGTAAATACTTAAAACTACGATTGTTTTTTTTTTAACTTTAAACTTGGCAAAATGCATAAGCATTCCTACACACGTATGTACACTCAAAAAAATTTGAAGTTGTATTGTGCATCCACCTATTTTATCGGTTTAATAGAGATTTAAATTAAGAATTACCAAAATTTTGATATAAATAAAAAAAATCGATTTTAAAAGCCCAATAATCGATTTCAGTATAAAATCGCATATGTAAATTCGATTGCGAAAAATCGTTTTTTTAGCACAAAATCGATTTATATCAGAATAGTTTAGGAAATTTTTTTACCAGATCTACCTAATGATCAAAAACAGACATTCATGTTCAAATAATAACATTTTTAATAGAGGTTTAAACTATTTTAAAATAAAATTTATAAATGATTCTTAATTAAGTGTAAACAAGTGTAGGTTTGTGTGTAGAATTTACCTTGTATAAATATGATGATGAAGTTAGGTGATGAATTATGGATGTTTGGTTGAATGTAGCTCTATGATAAGAGTAGATGTGTAGTTGGAATATTTATATATGTATAGTTGTTTGTAGATCGTGTGAAGATATTTCAAGGTGAGCAAAGTAGAAGAGGAATAATGATTTGGTGCCCAATATAGACTTGGAAGAGAGTGTACATCTGTTTGTACGTATGTAATTATGTATGCAAATCGCTTTTAGGGGTGGTTTGCAGTTGATAGAGATGAAGAGGAAATGATCTTTTGGTATGTCCCAAAAGACAATAATGATGTTCTGGTTGGTAGGTTCCAACGGCCACTGATCATATAGTTTATTGTAGATGTTTCCAAAGATTTAATAGATTCTCATGAAGAAGAATTATTAAAGCATAGAATCGTGGGTAGAAATAAAAGATATGTATGATTTAAGTATAACCTATGTTCAACCAATGTAATCTTTATTTAGCCAAATATTAATTAATTGCAAGAGATGCTCACCTTGTGGATGTTAGAATAATAAAAAAGATTTGAATACTAAATCTTGCCATGAATGCTAGGGTTTTTACAATATAGCTAACTTTACATGAAAGTAATACAATACAAAGATGGCAAATTACAATGTTATTTTTATCCAACAGATAACATTATGCTAAGGTTACTACAACGGTTTTCAAACTGTAGTATTAAGGGATATAAATTGACTGTTACTGAAATTCAAATGTTAAGGGCTTTAATATAATAAATCCAATATAAATTCAAGTAGAATAATATATGATAAAATGATGTTATATGCTAATTTATACAAAGTGTTTAAAACAGGGACCGAAAATAACTGTTATGTTTTTATTTCAGAGCAAAAAGGTTAGGCAAAAATGCCCTTTATCTGCATTTGGGAATTTTTAACCATTATCGTGTCTTTTATATTATATTGGATACCGTAACTAATTAATTGAGAATACAAAAATTTTGGTTAAAAATAACCATTAAATCAACCAAAAAAATTTTTTGGTTAAAAATAACCATTATCGAAAAAAATTTATTTATTTTGGTTATCATGTATAAAAAAATTCCAAAAATATCAAATGTTTATTGTTGTCAACAAGTTTGTATATACATGTTTACATACATATGTACAATGTATATTGTTTAGGTATCAAACTCAAATATGGGCATTTTCTGGGGTCACGAACGTACCTTCATATGCTTTTGATGTACAAATACCAAACCAAATCTTTTCAAACCATTTTTTTCGATTCGATAGCATTTGGGCAGCTCTATGTTTAGTGCAAAAGATAGTTTTTATTGAGTTTTAATTTTTCATTAAATTTCCTCAATTTCCTTAACAAAAAAACTTAATACTCCTTTTACAATTGATTGTAAATTATAAAGAAAGAGTGTAAGCATAACATATTTTTTGCATGTACAATAAGTTTATAAAAATGTCTTTAGAAGTAGGTTAGGTTAGGTTAAATGGGCAGCCGTCATGACGACGACTCACTTGGGTCCCTACCGAGACCGAGTAGTACACGCGTTCTCAACGCGTCATAGCCAGGCCATAGAGTCCTGGCCATCAAGCAGGTATGCTCCCCCTGCCATCTGCCCTGAGCCCTTCTGTACGACTCCCTTCTGATGAGAGTCCTGCAGCGGGCCATTGAAGTGCCAACTAGGCCGTCGATGAACATGTCATCCAAGAGACAGCCTCGTTTGGCCAGACCGTCCGCTGTTTGGTTACCCAGGCATCCACTGTGCCCTGGTACCCATGTCAGCGTTACACTGGAATATTTCCCGATCTCATTTAGAGACATCCGGCATTCCACTGTTAACATGGATGTCGTAAAGACACCAGCCAGAGCTGCAATGGCAGCCTTGCTGTCCGTAAATAAACATATATCCCTCGATATACGATAGTACCTCAGCCAGTTTGCTGCCCGCTTTATGGCAGAGATTTCCGCCTGCAGCACACTGCTGCCATCCGGCAGCCTAAAAGAGACCCTAATGTCCCACTCCTCGATGAAGAAACCTCCACCCACTCTATCGCCCATCCTGGAACCATCGGTGTAGACCCGTAGGATCGGTTCCAGAGATCGCGTATTATCGAGCAGCTCATCATCATTAACATGATGAACTGTGAACAGAGCACCGAAAAAGGGTTCCGGAGTGCAATAGTCCAGCCCCGCCAGGTCATATGATGCACCAAGCAAGACCCTGGCGTGACCATAGTTCCGCGAAGACCATAGGCCCACCGCCTCCAGTCTAATAGCGGAAGTCAGGGCCTGTTGTTCGGCCATGATGTCAACCGGCAGCCAGTTCAGCATAGTAAACAGCGCCTTCGTCGGTGTCGAGCGGAGTGATCCCGTGATCATCAGCGCAGCCACCCTATATACTTTCTCAAGCATCCTGCAGTACCGTCCCCTTCCCATCACAGGCCACCACACTATGACCCCATAGAAGAGGATCGGTTTTACCACCGCCTCAAAGATCCATTCGACGCCCCTAGGGCCAATGCCCCAACTTCTGCCCAAGGATCTCTTGCAGGTGTATAAGGCCACAATGGCCCTATCAACCCTCGTACGAACGTTGAGTTCCCATGATAGTTTGCTATCGAGAATTACGCCCAAATATTTGGCACTGTTCGAGAGCGTCAGCTCCGTGCCATTTAGCCTAGGAAGTTTAAAGTTGCCAACCTTGTACTTCCTGGTGAAGAGTACCAACTCAGTCTTCTGTGGATTGACGCCAAGTCCACAGGAGGTGCTCCAAGAGCTTAAAATCTGCAATGCAGATTCCATACAACGGGACAGTGTGTCCAGGTGTTTACCCATGACCGCCACCGCCACGTCATCCGCATACGCGACGGTTTTTATCCCCAGTCCGTCGAACCGACTCAACAAAGTGTTCATCGTCAGGTTCCATAGTAGAGGTGACAGAACTCCACCCTGCGGGGTGCCCCCGTGCACAGATCTGCAAACATTGGCAGCACCCATCGTGGATTCAATGATCCTACTGTCAAGTAGATTGCCAATAAATCTACAAATTACATCGTCAACACCCACCTCCCCCATCGACTCCAAGATGGAGTTGGGTCTGACATTGTTGAAAGCGCCCTCAATGTCCAGAAAGGCCACAAGTGAGTATTCCCGAAATTCAAGGGATTTCTTAATGTAGCCTACCAGTGAGTGAAGCGCCGTCTCCACAGATTTGCCCCTGGTGTAGGTATGCTGTGATGAAGAGAGCAGATGTCTAGGAATAGACATCCTCAGATGAATGTCAATGACCCTTTCAAGGGTCTTGAGAAGAAATGACGACAGGCTGATTGGCCTGTAGTCCTTAGGCCTGGTGTGGGATGCTTTACCTCCCTTTGGAATGAAAACAACCCTACATCTAGTCCATCCGTCGGGAACGTACGAGAATCTAATACATTCCGTGTAAATAGCGGACAGCCAAGGAATCAGAAGCCCCGCATTCTTTTTAAGGTCGGCCGGAATAATACCGTCCGGACCAGGAGCCTTAAAGGAGTCAAAGCTCCTTATCGCCCAATTGAGCCTATCATAGCACAGGGACATGGACACGGGTCCAGGCTCTGATAAGCAATTGATCTTCCGTGGTGTTGGAAGGGAATTGCCAGGAAAGTGTGTGTCAATTAAGACCCCCAGCGTCTCCTGACTATTCGTAGTCCAGCTACCATCAGCTTTCTGAATGTAGCTAGGGACAGCCGGGCAAGAAGCCATTATTTTGCGCAATCGGTTTGTCTCAGAAGAGCCTTCCACTCCACTGCAGAAGTTTCTCCAGGCATTCCGTTTCGCCGATCTCACCAAATTCTTGAAACTATTCAATGCCGACTTATATTCCGCCCAGTTTCCCAGACGTTTAGCCATATTGAACAACCTACGACAGTCTCTGCGAGACTGTGCAATCTCAGGGCTCCACCATTGTGGCCTGCCCATCTTCCTCCTAACCACCGGCCTGCAGGCCAGTGCCGTTGCCCGACGCAGTGCCCCCGATAGGAATTCCACTGCCGTTTCAGTCTCCGTAATGCTATTAATGACAGGGACTGAGCCCAGAGAGTCAGCGAGTAGACTAGCCTGATAGTCCCACTTCGTCCATCTCCTATTCACAAAAGTACACACCGCCAAGGGGGGTCACCCTAATTGAAACTCAACATACCTGTGGTCCGAAAAGGAACAGTCATTTGAGACCGCCCAGTTACTTATTAAGTCGGAGTGTTCCGAGCTGACCAATGTCACATCGAGAACATCCTGCCTATTAGCTACAATGAACGTGGGTTCCGCGCCTATGTTTGCTATTTCTAAATTACTGTTACAGATAAAAGAAAATAGCGACTCACCTCTAGTGTTGGTGTTAGAGCTGCCCCACGTGATGTGGTGCGCATTAGCATCAGCACAGATAACCACCGGGGTACCCATGGAGCCAGCTTTGGTGACCAGGCCACGAACAAGCCTATTGGGTGGCTCATCATCCTGGTCATGCGCCATATAGCCCGAGACGATCCAAATCGACCTGTCGCCCATCTCTAGGGCCGCTGAAGTTGTGTCTTCATCACTGAAATCAGAAAGAATGAAGACATCCAACGTGCTTTTAGCCAAAATACAAGATCTTATTTTACCTGTTCCTCTGGCATATAGGAGCTTATAGCCCTTGAGGTTTAATCCGCAAACCCGATCCTTGTGGATCCATGGTTCTCGGATCATTACTAGCTCCTCCTCTCTCTCTACCACTCGGAGGAGCAGTGCAGCAGATGCTGCCTTAGAGTGGTGAAGGTTTATCTGTGTTACCTTCACCATGTCTAGTATTGACGACCGTGACATTGGCGTCCTCCTGGTCTGATTCCAGGAGGGCGTCCTCATCAGCCAATTCACCCATGCGCTCAAAGAGGTCACCCAGCATGTCGGAGACGGACTGGGTGTCTTCCTTGTCACATCAATGAACGGAAGCGTCATTCGTGCAGTCCACGGACTGCGTAGGCTCCACAACCTTCGGAGCGGGATCGCCCTTGTCGTCACCTCGGTAGACACGGAGCAAGATGGTACTAAAACCATAGTAAATCTTGCCCTGTTTCTCCCTCAGTGGTTTCAAGGAGTCCTGATTCAGGACTACGATCGCCGTTCTTGATGATCCTTCAGCTGCTGAAACCTTGACAACTTTCCAGCTATGAGTGGGAAGTTGCGGGTTGCAGCACTGGATGATCTTCAAGATTTCCTCCGGTGCAGAGGGTTCCGCTGGGATGGTGACGATGGATCTAGGTCTCCGTGGTATCTCACTCACCAAAACCACGTCGAGCCTAGCACCTTCCCATATTTCGCCAATCGCTGCGATGACAAGCTTCAGCAGAAGCGCCGAGTGCTCGTCCACGCACGCCATGAGCTTCACATGACCCTGGTACCAGCCAGCATCGTCACATTGCGGGGGTGCTCCTGGATTCTCACTAAGGATCTTCCAAAAGACACCCATCATTTGCTACTTCACCAAGTCCCACCAAGAGTGGGAGATGGATCCGTCAGCAGCACCTCTGTCTATAATAGCCCTAACAAGGTGGTCTTTAGCCACCTCACTGTAGGACCTATTGGTCGACTTTGGTGCATATTTGGGACGTTTAGTCCCTGGTTGCTGTCTAACGGCTGTCGCTTCTTCCTCCGAACGTTGCCGTTTAGGCATTGCCTTCGCAGTGGCAGGAGGTGAAACGCTCTGAAGCCCAGCAATAAGGGCCTTAGCCCATGCCAATGAAGCTTCCTGTTCTGCAGAAAGCTCATTGGCATCTTTGGAGCCTAATAGCTCTTTAATAGTCTTTAGAAGTAGCTTACAAAGAAAATATAAAATTTTCCAGTTTCCAGCGCAATTTCCTCAAGTTAAATAGATCAGATATGCTATGAAACCATTCTTTTATAAAAACATAGACCTTTTTTTATAATAATAGACAATAAAAGACGATGATTATCAACATTTAATTTTTTTCATCCTGGTAGACCATTCTGGGGAAATGCCCATATACAATGATTTTTCTTTTTATGAAAAGATAATTCCACAAAAATGTTTTTTGTTTAAAACAGGACCTACAAACAAATTTGCATATTCAAACAATTTATTTTGCATTTCGTTTATTGAAAAAACCCCTGATTTTTCAAACAAATAATTGTGATAATTAGTCAAATATTTTTTTGATATTTAACAAAATTTTCAAACAAAAAATTTAACTAAAAACTGCAGCAGAACGACCCGATATGGTTTTCGTCATCATTCTGCTATAAACATTTTATGTATTTAACTGAATAAATTTAAAAAATAGAATGCGGGATTTCTTCTCATTCTTTTTGTTTGTTCAAGCAGCTCCAGCAACTGAAGTCAGTGTCGAGCGTGCATTCTCAGCCCTGAAACTGGTCCTTAGTGATCTTAGATGTAACCTCTCAGAGAATTCTTTAAGATCCCTAATGTTTGTTAAATTAAACAAAAATGTTAATAAATGAGACCAACTTCTTTAATATTGCGTTGAATTCTTTTAGTGTGATTCTACGTTAGGCTTTCTTCATTTAAATATAACAAACTTATGTGTATGTTGGGTTTAAAAAACTGATATTGAAAGCCTGACAACAGATACATACATATGTATAGGAACATAATTAAAAAAATCATTAACATATGTAAATTTTTAACGTCGAAAGAGTTTGTTAAATCATGTTTCAGGACTTTAAGGCATACTCAGGTTCTTGGTTTTAGATATATGTGTTAAAAATATAAGTTTTGGACCGATATCTTGGTTATATTTGGATTGACTTTTTCCTGAGTTATGTTGAATTATTTTAGTGTGATTACTGAGTTTCGATTATGTACAGTGTAATTTCTTCATTCGTAATGCACTAAAAAAGTCGAATTTTTGAAGTAAAGGGTGGTTAAATTGTAAGGGCCGATGTTGTATGTGAACCACACCTAAACGCCAAGATTTTTTCCGAATTTTATTTGACATTTCTCTATTTCAGACTTACTCAATTTGAACCATGGAGAGATACACAATCCAACAACGTGTTAAAGTTATCCAGACTTATTATGAAAATGGATGATAAATTTCGAAGAAAATCATCTTCAGTGATGAGGCACATTTTCACCTCAGTGGATTTGTCGATAAGCAGAATTTCCGCGTTTGGGCGAATAATAATCCAAGAGTGATTGTCGAAAAACCAATGCACCCACAAACAGTGACTGTTTGGTGCGGTTTATGGGCTGGCGGCATCATCGGGCCGTATTTTTTCCAAAATGAGGCCGGTCAGGCAGTTACTGTGAATGGTGTTCGCTATCGTGAGATGATAACGAACTTTTTATGGCCCGAATTGGAAGATATGGATGTGGACGATATGTGGTTTCAGCAGGACGGTGCCACTTGCCACACAGCTAACGAAACAATGGCTCTTTTGCGCAACAAATTCAATGGCCGTGTTATCTCACGTAATGGCGATGTCAATTGGCCGCCAAGATCATGTGATTTGACACCGTTGGACTTTTTTCTTTGGGGTTACTTGAAAGAAAAGGTGTACGTCGATAAGCCAGCAACAATTCAAGAGCTAAAGGATGTGATAATTCGGCACATTAACGGCATAGAACCTCCATTATGCCTCAGGGTCATCGAAAATTTGGACCATCGGATGGAGGTGTGCCGCCGTGGTCGCGGCGCCCATTTGGCCGATATTTTGTTCCATACATAATTGAGCAATACCAATATATCATAATAAAATAAAATTACAATAATTTCCTAAATAGTTTGTGTTTTATTCAAAATCAACATCGGCCCTTGAAATTTAACCACCCAAAAAAAAAATTTTTTTTAATATTGGTTATTTTCAACCAAAATTTTTTTTGGTTAAAATAATGGTTATTTTCAACCAAAATTTTTTTTGGTTTATATAACGATTATTTATAACCAACAAAATATATTTCTCATTTCAATTGGTTAAAATAACCAAAATAAAATATATATCTTTTTAATGGTTGATTATAACCATAAGGTAAATGTATCGGTAATAATTGTTAAATCTGATTTTTTTATCGTTTATCTTATAACTGTTACGTCCCTGGTTTAAAAACAAATTTTATAAATTATTCTAAATAATGTATTTATTACGACTTCTATCAGAAAAGTTTAGGAAATTTTTTACCAGATCTACCTAATGATCAAAAACAGACATTCATGTTCAAATAATAACATTTTTAATAGAGGTTTAAACTATTTTAAAATAAAATTTATAAATGATTCTTAATTAAGTGTAAACAAGTGTAGGTTTGTGTGTAGAATTTACCTTGTATAAATATGATGATGAAGTTAGGTGATGAATTATGGATGTTTGGTTGAATGTAGCTCTATGATAAGAGTAGATGTGTAGTTGGAATATTTATATATGTATAGTTGTTTGTAGATCGTGTGAAGATATTTCAAGGTGAGCAAAGTAGAAGAGGAATAATGATTTGGTGCCCAATATAGACTTGGAAGAGAGTGTACATCTGTTTGTACGTATGTAATTATGTATGCAAATCGCTTTTAGGGGTGGTTTGCAGTTGATAGAGATGAAGAGGAAATGATCTTTTGGTATGTCCCAAAAGACAATAATGATGTTCTGGTTGGTAGGTTCCAACGGCCACTGATCATATAGTTTATTGTAGATGTTTCCAAAGATTTAATAGATTCTCATGAAGAAGAATTATTAAATCATAGAATCGTGGGTAGAAATAAAAGATATGTATGATTTAAGTATTACCTATGTTCAACCAATGTAATCTTTATTTAGCCAAATATTAATTAATTGCAAGAGATGCTCACCTTGTGGATGTTAGAATAATAAAAAAGATTTGAATACTAAATCTTGCCATGAATGCTAGGGTTTTTACAATATAGCTAACTTTACATGAAAGTAATACAATACAAAGATGGCAAATTACAATGTTATTTTTATCCAACAGATAACATTATGCTAAGGTTACTACAACGGTTTTCAAACTGTAGTATTAAGGGATATAAATTGACTGTTACTGAAATTCAAATGTAAAGGGCTTTAATATAATAAATCCAATATAAATTCAAGTAGAATAAAATATAATAAAATGATGTTATATGCTAATTTATACAAAGTGTTTAAAACAGGGACCGAAAATAACTGTTATGTTTTTATTTCAGAGCAAAAAAGTTAGGCAAAAATGCCCTTTATCTGCATTTGGGAATTTTTAACCATTATCGTGTCTTTTATATTATATTGGATTCCGTAACTTATTAATTGAGAATACAAAAATTTTGGTTAAAAATAACCATTAAATCAACCAAAAAAATTTTTATGTTAAAAATAACCATTAAATCAACCAAAAAAAATTTTTGGTTGATAATAACCATTATCGAAAAAAATTTATTTATTTTGGTTATCATGTATAAAAAAATTCCAAAAATTTCAAATGTTTATTGTTGTCAACAAGTTTGTATATACATGTTTACATACATATGTACAATGTATATTGTTTAGGTATCAAACTCAAATATGGGCATTTTCTGGGGTCACGAACGTACCTTCATATGCTTTTGATGTACAAATACCAAACCAAAACTTTTCAGAGCATTTTTTCGATTCGATAGCATTTGGGTAGCTCTATGTTTAGTGCAAAAGATAGTTTTTATTGAGTTTTAATTTTTCATTAAATTTCCTCAATTTCCTTAACAAAAAAACTTAATACTCCTTTTACAATTGATTGTAAATTATAAAGAAAGAGTGTAAGCATAACATATTTTTTGCATGTACAAGAAGTTTATAAAAATGTCTTTAGAAGTAGGTTAGGTTAGGTTAGGTTAGGTTAAATGGGCAGACGTCATGACGACGACTCACTTGGGTCCTTATAGCGGTCCCTTTGTGATACCCCTAGCCAGTGACAGGAGTCAGCCAGTACCCACCAGACTATTCCCCCGCGGTCACTGCAGCCTCGAACCACCCCGACTCCCTGCAGAACAGGGAGATCGATCTCAGTCCCACATTGGACAGATCGTCCAGACATGGCAATTCTGGTCTCCCAAAATGCCTAAACCTAATGCCCCCAGACCGTGGCATTGGCAGAGAAAGTGAAACACCGTCTCCTCCTCCTCCTCATCATGACAACTCCTACAGCAGTCATTATACGCAAGACCCATCCTCCTAGCATGAGTCCCTATCACCCAGTGACCCGTAATTACCGATATCACTGTTCTCATCCGGTCCCTACCGAGACCGAGTAGTACACGCGTTCTCAACGCGTCATAGCCAGGCCATAGAGTGCTTGCCATCAAGCAGGTATGCTCCCCCTGCCATCTGCCCTGAGCCCTTCTGTACGACTCCCTTCTGATGAGAGTCCTGCAGCGGGCCATTGAAGTGCCAACCAGGCCGTCGATGAACATGTCATCCAAGAGACAGCCTCGTTAGGCCAGACCGTCCGCTGTTTGGTTACCCAGGCATCCACTGTGCCCTGGTACCCATGTCAGCGTTACACTGGAATATTTCCCGATCTCATTTAGAGACATCCGGCATTCCACTGTTAACATGGATGTCGTAAAGACACCAGCCAGAGCTGCAATGGCAGCCTTGCTGTCCGTAAATAAACATATATCCCTCGATATACGATAGTACCTCAGCCAGTTTGCTGCCCGCTTTATGGCAGAGATTTCCGCCTGCAGCACACTGCTGCCATCCGGCAGCCTAAAAGAGACCCTAATGTCCCACTCCTCGATGAAGAAACCTCCACCCACTCTATCGCCCATCCTGGAACCATCGGTGTAGACCCGTAGGATCGGTTCCAGAGATCGCGTATTATCGAGCAGCTCATCATCATTAACATGATGAACTGTGAACAGAGCACCGAAAAAGGGTTCCGGAGTGCAATAGTCCAGCCCCGCCAGGTCATATGATGCACCAAGCAAGACCCTGGCGTGACCATAGTTCCGCGAAGACCATAGGCCCACCGCCTCCAGTCTAATAGCGGAAGTCAGGGCCTGTTGTTCGGCCATGATGTCAACCGGCAGCCAGTTCAGCATAGTAAACAGCGCCTTCGTCGGTGTCGAGCGGAGTGATCCCGTGATCATCAGCGCAGCCACCCTATATACTTTCTTAAGCATCCTGCAGTACCGTCCCCTTCCCATCACAGGCCACCACACTATGACCCCATAGAAGAGGATCGGTTTTACCACCGCCTCAAAGATCCATTCGACGCCCCTGGGGCCAATGCCCCAACTTCTGCCCAAGGATCTCTTGCAGGTGTATAAGGCCACAATGGCCCTATCAACCCTCGTACGAACGTTGAGTTCCCATGATAGTTTGCTATCGAGAATTACGCCCAAATATTTGACACTGTTCGAGAGCGTCAGCTCCGTGCCAGCAGCACCCATCGTGGATTCAGCACCCATCGTGCTGTACTGTCAAGTAGATTGCCAATAAATCTACAAATTACATCGTCAACACCCACCTCCCCCATCGACTCCAAGATGGAGTTGGGTCTGACATTGTTGAAAGCGCCCTCAATGTCCAGAAAGGCCACAAGTGAGTATTCCCGAAATTCAAGGGATTTCTCAATGTAGCCTACCAGTGAGTGAAGCGCCGTCTCCACATATTTGCCCCTGGTGTAGGTATGCTGTGATGAAGAGAGCAGTTGTCTAGCAATAGACATCCTCAGATGAATGTCAATGACCCTTTCAAGGGTCTTGAGAAGAAATGACGACAGGCTGATTGGCCTGTAGTCCTTAGGCCTGGTGTGGGATGCTTTACCTCCCTTTGGAATGAAAACAACCCTACATCTAGTCCATCCGTCGGGAACGTACGAGAATCTAATTCATTCCGTGTAAATAGCGGACAGCCAAGGAATCAGAAGCCCCGCATTCTTTTTAAGGTCGGCCGGAATAATACCGTCCGGACCAGGAGCCTTAAAGGAGTCAAAGCTCCTTATCGCCCAATTGAGCCTATCATAGCACAGGGACATGGACACGGGTCCAGGCTCTGATAAGCAATTGATCTTCCGTGGTGTTGGAAGGGAATTGCCAGGAAAGTGTGTGTCAATTAAGACCCCCAGCGTCTCCTGACTATTCGTAGTCCAGCTACCATCAGCTTTCTGAATGTAGCTAGGGACAGCCGGGCAAGAAGCCATTATTTTGCGGAACCGGTTTGTCTCAGAAGAGCCTTCCACTCCAGGCATTCCGTTTCGCCGATCTCACCAAATTCTTGAACCTATTCAATGCCGACTTATATTCCCCCCAGTTTCCCAGACGTTTAGCCATATTGAACAACCTACGACAGTCTCTGCGAGACTGTGCAATCTCAGGGCTCCACCATTGTGGCCTGCCCCCCTTCCTCCTAACCACCGGCCTGCAGGCCAGTGCCGTTGCCCGACGCAGTGCCCCCGATAGGAATTCCACTGCCATTTCAGTCTCCGTAATGCCATTAATGACAGGGACTGAGCCCAGAGAGTCAGCGAGTAGACTAGCCTGATAGTCCCACTTCGTCCTTCTCCTATTCACAAAAGTACACACCCCCAAGGGGGGTGAACCTAATTGAAACTCAACATACCTGTGGTCCGAAAAGGAACAGTCATTTGAGACCGCCCAGTTACTTATTAAGTCGGAGTGTTCCGAGCTGACCAATGTCACATCGAGAACCTCCTGCCTATTAGCTACAATGAACGTGGGTTCCGCGCCTATGTTTGCTATTTCTAAATTACTGTTACAGATAAAAGAAAATAGCGACTCACCTCTAGTGTTGGTGTTAGAGCTGCACCACGTGATGTGGTGCGCATTAGCATCAGCACAGATAACCACCGGGGTACCCATGGAGCCAGCTTTGGTGACCAGGCCACGAACAAGCCTATTGGGTGGCTCATCATCCTGGTCATGCGCCATATAGCCCGAGACGATCCAAATCGACCTGTCGCCCATCTCTAGGGCCGCTGAAGTTGTGTTTTCATCACTGAAATCAGAAAGAATGAAGACATCCAACGTGCTTTTAGCCAAAATACAAGATCTTATTTTACCTGTTCCTCTGGCATATAGGAGCTTATAGCCCTTGAGGTTTAATCCGCAAACCCGATCCTTGTGGATCCATGGTTCTTGGATCATTACTAGCTCCTCCTCTCTCTCTACCACTCGGAGGAGCAGTGCAGCAGATGCTGCCTTAGAGTGGTGAAGGTTTATCTGTGTTACCTTCACCATGTCTAGTATTGACGACCGTGACATTGGCGTCCTCCTGGTCTGATTCCAGGAGGGCGTCCTCATCAGCCAATTCACCCATGCGCTCAAAGAGGTCACCCAGCATGTCGGAGACGGACTGGGTGTCTTCCTTGTCACATCAATGAACGGAAGCGTCATTCGTGCAGTCCACGGACTGCGTAGGCTCCACAACCTTCGGAGCGGGATCGCCCTTGTCGTCACCTCGGTAGACACGGAGCAAGATGGTACTAAAACCATAGTAAATCTTGCCCTGTTTCTCCCTCAGTGGTTTCAAGGAGTCCTGATTCAGGACTACGATCGCCGTTCTTGATGATCCTTCAGCTGCTGAAACCTTGACAACTTTCCAGTTATGAGTGGGAAGTTGCGGGTTGCAGCACTGGATAATCTTCAAGATTTCCTCCGGTGCAGAGGGTTCCGCTGGGATGGTGACGATGGATCTAGGTCTCCGTGGTATCTCACTCACCAAAACCACGTCGAGCCTAGCACCTTCCCATATTTCGCCAATCGCTGCGATGGCAAGCTTCAGCAGAAGCGCCGAGTGCTCGTCCACGCACGCCATGAGCTTCACATGACCCTGGTACCAGCCAGCATCGTCACATTGCGGGGGTGCTCCTGGATTCTCACTAAGGATCTTCCAAAAGACACCCATCATTTGCTGCTTCACCAAGTCCCACCTAGAGTGGGAGATGGATCCGTCAGCAGCACCTCTGTCTATAATAGCCCTAACAAGGTGGTCTTTAGCCACCTCACTGTAGGACCTATTGGTCGACTTTGGTGCATATATGGGACGTTTAGTCCCTGGTTGCTGTCTAACGGCTGTCGCTTCTTCCTCCGAACGTTGCCGTTTAGGCATTGCCTTCGCAGTGGCAGGAGGTGAAACGCTCTGAAGCCCAGCAATAAGGGCCTTAGCCCATGCCAATGAAGCTTCCTGTTCTGCAGAAAGCTCATTGGCATCTTTGGAGCCTAATAGCTCTTTAATAGTCTTTAGAAGTAGCTTACAAAGAAAATATAAAATTTTCCAGTTTCCAGCGCAATTTCCTCAAGTTAAATAGATCAGATATGCTATGAAACCATTCTTTTATAAAAACATAGACCTTTTTTTATAATAATAGACAATAAAAGACGATGATTATCAACATTTAATTTTTTTCATCCTGGTAGACCATTCTGGGGAAATGCCCATATACAATGATTTTTCTTTTTATGAAAAGATAATTCCACAAAAATGTTTTTTGTTTAAAACAGGACCTACAAACAAATTTGCATATTTAAACAATTTATTTTGCATTTCGTTTATTGAAAAAACCCCTGATTTTTCAAACAAATAATTGTGATAATTAGTCAAATATTTTTTTGATATTTAACAAAATTTTCAAACAAAAAATTTAACTAAAAACTGCAGCAGAACGACCCAATATGGTTTTCGTCATCATTCTGCTATAAACATTTTATGTATTTAACTGAATAAATTTAAAAAATAGAATGCGGGATTTCTTCTCATTCTTTTTGTTTGTTCAAGCAGCTCCAGCAACTGAAGTCAGTGTCGAGCGTGCATTCTCAGCCCTGAAACTGGTCCTTAGTGATCTTAGATGTAACCTCTCAGAGAATTCTTTAAGATCCCTAATGTTTGTTAAATTAAACAAAAATGTTAATAAATGAGACCAACTTCTTTGATATTGCGTTGAATTCTTTTAGTGTGATTCTACGTTAGGCTTTCTTCATTTAAATATAACAAACTTATGTGTATGTTGGGTTTAAAAAACTGATATTGAAAGCCTGACAACAGATACATACATATGTATAGGAACATAATTAAAAAAAATCATTAACATATGTAAATTTTTAACGTCGAAAGAGTTTGTTAAATCATGTTTCAGGACTTTAGGGCATACTCAGGTTCTTGGTTTTAGATATATGTGTTAAAAATATAAGTTTTGGACCGATATCTTGGTTATATTTGGACTGACTTTTTCCTGAGTTATGTTGAATTATTTTAGTGTGATTACTGAGTTTCGATTATGTACAGTGTAATTTCTTCATTCGTAATGCACTAAAAAAGTCGAATTTTTGAAGTAAAGGGTGGTTAAATTGTAAGGGCCGATGTTGAATGTGAACCACACCTAAACGCCAAGTTTTTTTCCGAATTTTATTTGACATTTCTCTATTTCAGACTTACTCAATTTGAACCATGGAGAGATACACAATCCAACAACGTGTTAAAGTTATCCAGACTTATTATGAAAATGGATGATAAATTTCGAAGAAAATCATCTTCAGTGATGAGGCACATTTTCACCTCAGTGGATTTGTCGATAAGCAGAATTTCCGCGTTTGGGCGAATAATAATCCAAGAGTGATTGTCGAAAAACCAATGCACCCACAAACAGTGACTGTTTGGTGCGGTTTATGGGCTGGCGGCATCATCGGGCCGTATTTTTTCCAAAATGAGGCCGGTCAGGCAGTTACTGTGAATGGTGTTCGCTATCGTGAGATGATAACGAACTTTTTATGGCCCGAATTGGAAGATATGGATGTGGACGATATGTGGTTTCAGCAGGACGGTGCCACTTGCCACACAGCTAACGAAACAATGGCTCTTATGCGCAACAAATTCAATGGCCGTGTTATCTCACGTAATGGCGATGTCAATTGGCCGCCAAGATCATGTGATTTGACACCGTTGGACTTTTTTCTTTGGGGTTACTTGAAAGAAAAGGTGTACGTCGATAAGCCAGCAACAATTCAAGAGCTAAAGGATGTGATAATTCGGCACATTAACGGCATAGAACCTCCATTATGCCTCAGGGTCATCGAAAATTTGGACCATCGGATGGAGGTGTGCCGCCGTGGTCGCGGCGCCCATTTGGCCGATATTTTGTTCCATACATAATTGAGTAATACCAATATATCATAATAAAATAAAATTACAATAATGTCCTAAATAGTTTGTGTTTTATTCAAAATCAACATCGGCCCTTGAAATTTAACCACCCAAAAAAAAATTTTTTTTTAATAATGGTTATTTTCAACCAAAATTTTTTTTGGTTAAAATAATGGTTATTTTCAACCAAAATTTTTTTTGGTTTATATAACGATTATTTATAACCAAAAAAATATATTTCTCATTTCAATTGGTTAAAATAACCAAAATAAAATATATATCTTTTTAATGGTTGATTATAACCATAAGGTAAATGTATCGGTAATAATTGTTAAATCTGATTTTTTTATCGTTTATCTTATAACTGTTACGTCCCTGGTTTAAAAACAAATTTTATAAATTATTCTAAATAATGTATTTATTACGACTTCTATCAGAAAAGTTTAGGAAATTTTTTACCAGATCTACCTAATGATCAAAAACAGACATTCATGTTCAAATAATAACATTTTTAATAGAGGTTTAAACTATTTTAAAATAAAATTTATAAATGATTCTTAATTAAGTGTAAACAAGTGTAGGTTTGTGTGTAGAATTTACCTTGTATAAATATGATGATGAAGTTAGGTGATGAATTATGGATGTTTGGTTGAATGTAGCTCTATGATAAGAGTAGATGTGTAGTTGGAATATTTATATATGTATAGTTGTTTGTAGATCGTGTGAAGATATTTCAAGGTGAGCAAAGTAGAAGAGGAATAATGATTTGGTGCCCAATATAGACTTGGAAAAGAGTGTACATCTATTTGTACGTATGTAATTATGTATGCAAATCGCTTTTAGGGGTGGTTTGCAGTTGATAGAGATGAAGAGGAAATGATCTTTTGGTATGTCCCAAAAGACAATAATGATGTTCTGGTTGGTAAGTTCCAACGGCCACTGATCATATAGTTTATTGTAGATGTTTCCTAAGATTTATAGATTCTCCTGAAGAAGAATTATTAAATCATAGAATCGTGGGAAGAAATAAAAGATATGTATGATTTAAGTATTACCTATGTTCAACCAATGTAATCTTTATTTAGCCAAATATTAATTAATTGCAAGAGATGCTCACCTTGTGGATGTTAGAATAATAAAAAAGATTTGAATACTAAATCTTGCCATGAATGCTAGTGTTTTTACAATATAGCTAACTTTACATGAAAGTAATACAATACAAAGATGGCAAATTACAATGTTATTTTTATCCAACAGATAACATTATGCTAAGGTTACTACAACGGTTTTCAAACTTTAGTATTAAGGGATATAAATTGACTGTTACTGAAATTCAAATGTTAAGGGCTTTAATATAATAAATCCAATATAAATTCAAGTAGAATAAAATATAATAAAATGATGTTATATGCTAATTTATACAAAGTGTTTAAAACAGGGACCGAAAATAACTGTTATGTTTTTATTTCAGAGCAAAAATGTTAGGCAAAAATGCCCTTTATCTGCATTTGGGAATTTTTAACCATTATCGTGTCTTTTATATTATATGGGATACCGTAACTAATTAATTGAGAATACAAAAATTTTGGTTAAAAATAACCATTAAATCAACCAAAAAAAATTTTTGGTTGATAATAACCATTATCGAAAAAAATTTATTTATTTTGGTTATCATGTATAAAAAAATTCCAAAAATTTCAAATGTTTATTGTTGTCAACAAGTTTGTATATACATGTTTACATACATATGTACAATGTATATTATTTAGGTATCAAACTCAAATATGGGCATTTTCTGGGGTCACGAAAGTACCTTCATATGCTTTTGATGTACAAATACCAAACCAAAACTTTTCAGAGCATTTTTTTCGATTCGATAGCATTTGGGTAGCTCTATGTTTAGTGCAAAAGATAGTTTTTATTGAGTTTTTATTTTTCATTAAATTTCCTCAATTTCCTTAACAAAAAAACTTAATACTCCTTTTACAATTGATTGTAAATTATAAAGAAAGAGTGTAAGCATAACATATTTTGTGCATGTACAATAAGTTTATAAAAATGTCTTTAGAAGTAGGTTAGGTTAGGTTAGGTTAGGTTAAATGGGCAGCCGTCATGACGACGACTCACTTGGGTCCTTATAGCGGTCCCTTTGTGATACCCCTAGCCAGTGACAGGAGTCAGCCAGTACCCACCAGACTATTTCCCCGAGGTCACTGCAGCCTCGAACCACCCCGACTCCCTGCAGAACAGGGAGATCGATCTCAGTCCCACATTGGACAGATCGTCCAGACATGGCAATTCTGGTCTCCCAAAATGCCTAAACCTAATGCTCCCCAGACCGGGGCATTGGCAGAGAAAGTGAAACACCGTCTCCTCCTCCTCCTCATCATGACAACTCCTACAGCAGTCATTATACGCAAGACCCATCCTCCTAGCATGATTCCCTATCATCCAGTGACCCGTAATGACCGATATCACCGTTCTCATCCGGTCCCTACCGAGACCGAGTAGTACACGCGTTCTCAACGCGTCATAGCCAGGCCATAGAGTCCTTGCCATCAAGCAGGTATGCTCCCCCTGCCATCTGCCCTGAGCCCTTCTGTACGACTCCCTTCTGATGATAGTCCTGCAGCGGGCCATTGAAGTGCCAACCAGGCCGTCGATGAACATGTCATCCAAGAGACAGCCTCGTTTGGCCAGACCGTCCGCTGTTTGGTTACCCAGGCATCCACTGTGCCCTGGTACCCATGTCAGCGTTACACTGGAATATTTCGCGATCTCATTTAGAGACATCCGGCATTCCACTGTTAACATGGATGTCGTAAAGACACCAGCCAGAGCTGCAATGGCAGCCTTGCTGTCCGTAAATATACATATATCCCTCGATATACGATAGTACCTCAGCCAGTTTGCCGCCCGCTTTATGGCAGAGATTTCCGCCTGCAGCACACTGCTGCCATTCGGCAGCCTAAAAGAGACCCTAATGTCCCACTCCTCGATGAAGAAACTTCCACCCACTCTATCGCCCATCCTGGAACCATCGGTGTAGACCCGTAGGATCGGTTCCAGAGATCGCGTATTATCGAGCAGCTCATCATCATTACCATGATGAACTGTGAACAGAGCACCGAAAAAGGTTTCCGGAGTGCAATAGTCCAGCCCCGCCAGGTCATATGATGCACCAAGCAAGACCCTGGCATGACCATAGTTCCGCGAAAACCATAGGCCCACCGCCTCCAGTCTAATAGCGGAAGTCAGGGCCTGTTGTTCGGCCATGATGTCAACCGGCAGCCAGTTCAGCATAGTAAACAGCGCCTTCGTCGGTGTCGAGCAGAGTGATCCCGTGATCATCAGCGCATCCTCTCAAGCATCCTGCAGTACCGTCCCCTTCCCATCACAGGCCACCACACTATGACCCCATAGAAGAGGATCGGTTTTACCACCGCCTCAAAGATCCATTCGACGCCCCTGGGGCCAAGGCCCCAACTTCTGCCCAAGGATCTCTTGCAGGTGTATAAGGCCACAATGGCCCTATCAACCCTCGTACGAACGTTGAGTTCCCATGATAGTTTGCTATCGAGAATTACGCCCAAATATTTGGCACTGTTCGAGAGCGTCAGCTCCGTGCCAGCAGCACCCATCGTGGACTCAGCACCCATCGTGGATTCAATGATCCTACTGTCAAGTAGATTGCCAATAAATCTACAAATTACATCGTCAACACCCACCTCCCCCATCGACTCCAAGATGGAGTTGGGTCTGACATTGTTGAAAGCGCCCTCAATCTCCAGAAAGGCCACAAGTGAGTATTCCCGAAATTCAAGGGATTTCTCAATGTAGCCTACCAGTGAGTGAAGCGCCGTCTCCACAGATTTGCCCCTGGTGTAGGTATGCTGTGATGAAGAGAGCAGATGTCTAGGAATAGACATCCTGAGATGAATGTCAATGACCCTTTCAAGGGTCTTGAGAAGAAATGACGACAGGCTGATTGGCCTGTAGTCCTTAGGCCTGGTGTGGGATGCTTTACCTCCCTTTGGAATGAAAACAACCCTACATCTAGTCCATCCGTCGGGAACGTACGAGAATCTAATACATTCCGTGTAAATAGCGGACAGCCAAGGAATCAGAAGCCCCGCATTCTTTTTGAGGTCGGCCGGAATAATACCGTCCGGACCAGGAGCCTTAAAGGAGTCAAAGCTCCTTATCGCCCAATTGAGCCTATCATAGCACAGGGACATGGACACGGGTAGCTAGGGACAGCCGGGCAAGAAGCCATTATTTTGCGCAATCGGTTTGTCTCAGAAGAGCCTTCCACTCCACTGCAGAAGTTTCTCCAGGCATTCCGTTTCGCCGATCTCACCAAATTCTTGAACCTATTCAATGCCGACTTATATTCCCCCAGTTTCCCAGACGTTTAGCCATATTGAACAACCTACGACAGTCTCTGCGAGACTGTGCAATCTCAGGGCTCCACCATTGTGGCCTGCCCCCCTTGCTCCTAACCACCGGCCTGCAGGCCAGTGCCGTTGCCCGACGCAGTGCCCCCGATAGGAATTCCACTGCCATTTCAGTCTCCGTAATGCCATTAATGACAGGGACTGAGCCCAGAGAGTCAGCGAGTAGACTAGCCTGATAGTCCCACTTCGTCCTTCTCCTATTCACAAAAGTACACACCCCCAAGGGGGGTGAACCTAATTGAAACTCAACATACCTGTGGTCCGAAAAGGAACAGTCATTTGAGACCGCCCAGTTACTTATTAAGTCGGAGTGTTCCGAGCTGACCAATGTCACATCGAGAACCTCCTGCCTATTAGCTACAATGAACGTGGGTTCCGCGCCTATGTTTGCTATTTCTAAATTACTGTTACAGATAAAAGAAAATAGCGACTCACCTCTAGTGTTGGTGTTAGAGCTGCCCCACGTGATGTGGTGCGCATTAGCATCAGCACAGATAACCACCGGGGTACCCATGGAGCCAGCTTTGGTGACCAGGCCACGAACAAGCCTATTGGGTGGCTCATCATCCTGGTCATGCGCCATATAGCCCGAGACGATCCAAATCGACCTGTCGCCCATCTCTAGGGCCGCTGAAGTTGTGTCTTCATCACTGAAATCAGAAAGAATGAAGACATCCAACGTGCTTTTAGCCAAAATACAAGATCTTATTTTACCTGTTCCTCTGGCATATAGGAGCTTATAGGAGCGGGATCGCCCTTGTCGTCACCTCGGTAGACACGGAGCAAGATGGTACTAAAACCATAGTAAATCTTGCCCTGTTTCTCCCTCAGTGGTTTCAAGGAGTCCTGATTCAGGACTACGATCGCCGTTCTTGATGATCCTTCAGCTGCTGAAACCTTGACAACTTTCCAGTTATGAGTGGGAAGTTGCGGGTTGCAGCACTGGATGATCTTCAAGATTTCCTCCGGTGCAGAGGGTTCCGCTGGGATGGTGACGATGGATCTAGGTCTCCGTGGTATCTCACTCACCAAAACCACGTCGAGCCTAGCACCTTCCCATATTTCGCCAATCGCTGCGATGGCAAGCTTCAGCAGAAGCGCCGAGTGCTCGTCCACGCACGCCATGAGCTTCACATGACCCTGGTACCAGCCAGCATCGTCACATTGCGGGGGTGCTCCTGGATTCTCACTAAGGATCTTCCAAAAGACACCCATCATTTGCTGCTTCACCAAGTCCCACCAAGAGTGGGAGATGGATCCGTCAGCAGCACCTCTGTCTATAATAGCCCTAACAAGGTGGTCTTTAGCCACCTCACTGTAGGACCTATTGGTCGACTTTGGTGCATATTTGGGACGTTTAGTCCCTGGTTGCTGTCTAACGGCTGTCGCTTCTTCCTCCGAACGTTGCCGTTTAGGCATTGCCTTCGCAGTGGCAGGAGGTGAAACGCTCTGAAGCCCAGCAATAAGGGCCTTAGCCCATGCCAATGAAGCTTCCTGTTCTGCAGAAAGCTCATTGGCATCTTTGGAGCCTAATAGCTCTTTAATAGTCTTTAGAAGTAGCTTACAAAGAAAATATAAAATTTTCCAGTTTCCAGCGCAATTTCCTCAAGTTAAATAGATCAGATATGCTATGAAACCATTCTTTTATAAAAACATAGACCTTTTTTTATAATAATAGACAATAAAAGACGATGATTATCAACATTTAATTTTTTTCATCCTGGTAGACCATTCTGGGGAAATGCCCATATACAATGATTTTTCTTTTTATGAAAAGATAATTCCACAAAAATGTTTTTTTTTTAAAACAGGACCTACAAACAAATTTGCATATTCAAACAATTTATTTTGCATTTCGTTTATTGAAAAAACCCCTGATTTTTCAAACAAATAATTGTGATAATTAGTCAAATATTTTTTTGATATTTAACAAAATTTTCAAACAAAAAATTTAACTAAAAACTGCAGCAGAACGACCCGATATGGTTTTCGTCATCATTCTGCTATAAACATTTTATGTATTTAACTGAATAAATTTAAAAAATAGAATGCGGGATTTCTTCTCATTCTTTTTGTTTGTTCAAGCAGCTCCAGCAACTGAAGTCAGTGTCGAGCGTGCATTCTCAGCCCTGAAACTGGTCCTTAGTGATCTAAGATGTAACCTCTCAGAGAATTCTTTAATGTTTGTTAAATTAAACAAAAATGTTAATAAATGAGACCAACTTCTTTGATATTGCGTTGAATTCTTTTAGTGTGATTCTACGTTAGGCTTTCTTCATTTAAATATAACAAACTTATGTGTATGTTGGGTTTAAAAAACTGATATTGAAAGCCTGACAACAGATACATACATATGTATAGGAACATAATTAAAAAAAATCATTAACATATGTAAATTTTTAACGTCGAAAGAGTTTGTTAAATCATGTTTCAGGACTTTAGGGCATACTCAGGTTCTTGGTTTTAGATATATGTGTTAAAAATATAAGTTTTGGACCGATATCTTGGTTATATTTGGACTGACTTTTTCCTGAGTTATGTTGAATTATTTTAGTGTGATTACTGAGTTTCGATTATGTACAGTGTAATTTCTTCATTCGTAATGCACTAAAAAAGTCGAATTTTTGAAGTAAAGGGTGGTTAAATTGTAAGGGCCGATGTTGAATGTGAACCACACCTAAACGCCAAGTTTTTTTCCGAATTTTATTTGACATTTCTCTATTTCAGACTTACTCAATTTGAACCATGGAGAGATACACAATCCAACAACGTGTTAAAGTTATCCAGACTTATTATGAAAATGGATGATAAATTTCGAAGAAAATCATCTTCAGTGATGAGGCACATTTTCACCTCAGTGGATTTGTCGATAAGCAGAATTTCCGCGTTTGGGCGAATAATAATCCAAGAGTGATTGTCGAAAAACCAATGCACCCACAAACAGTGACTGTTTGGTGCATCATCGGGCCGTATTTTTTCCAAAATGAGGCCGGTCAGGCAGTTACTGTGAATGGTGTTCGCTATCGTGAGATGATAACGAACTTTTTATGGCCCGAATTGGAAGATATGGATGTGGACGATATGTGGTTTCAGCAGGACGGTGCCACTTGCCACACAGCTAACGAAACAATGGCTCTTTTGCGCAACAAATTCAATGGCCGTGTTATCTCACGTAATGGCGATGTCAATTGGCCGCCAAGATCATGTGATTTGACACCGTTGGACCTTTTTCTTTGGGGTTACTTGAAAGAAAAGGTGTACGTCGATAAGCCAGCAACAATTCAAGAGCTAAAGGATGTGATAATTCGGCACATTAACGGCATAGAACCTCCATTATGCCTCAGGGTCATAGAAAATTTGGACCATCGGATGGAGGTGTGCCGCCGTGGTCGCAGCGCCCATTTGGCCGATATTTTGTTCCATGCATAATTGAGTAATACCAATATATCATAATAAAATAAAATTACAATAATTTCCTAAATAGTTTGTGTTTTATTCAAAATCAACATCAACCCTTGAAATTTAACCACCCAAAAAAAAATTTTTTTTTAATAATGGTTATTTTCAACCAAAATTTTTTTTGGTTAAAATAATGGTTATTTTAAACCAAAATTTTTTTTGGTTTATATAACGATTATTTATAACCAAAAAAATATATTTCTCATTTCAATTGGTAAAAATAACCAAAATAAAATATATATCTTTTTAATGGTTGATTATAACCATAAGGTAAATGTATCGGTAATAATTGTTAAATCTGATTTTTTTTTATCGTTTATCTTATAACTGTTACGTCCCTGGTTTAAAAACAAATTTTATAAATTATTCTAAATAATGTATTTACTACGACTTCTATCAGAAAAGTTTAGGAAATTTTTTACCAGATCTACCTAATGATCAAAAACAGACATTCATGTTCAAATAATAACATTTTTAATAGAGGTTTAAACTATTTTAAAATAAAATTTATAAATGATTCTTAATTAAGTGTAAACAAGTGTAGGTTTGTGTGTAGAATTTACCTTGTATAAATATGATGATGAAGTTAGGTGATGAATTATGGATGTTTGGTTGAATGTAGCTCTATGATAAGAGTAGATGTGTAGTTGGAATATTTATATATGTATAGTTGTTTGTAGATCGTGTGAAGATATTTCAAGGTGAGCAAAGTAGAAGAGGAATAATGATTTGGTGCCCAATATAGACTTGGAAGAGAGTGTACATCTGTTTGTACGTATGTAATTATGTATGCAAATCGCTTTTAGGGGTGGTTTGCAGTTGATAGAGATGAAGAGGAAATGATCTTTTGGTATGTCCCAAAAGACAATAATGATGTTCTGGTTGGTAAGTTCCAACGGCCACTGATCATATAGTTTATTGTAGATGTTTCCAAAGATTTAATAGATTCTCATGAAGAAGAATTATTAAATCATAGAATCGTGGGTAGAAATAAAAGATATGTATGATTTAAGTATTACCTACTTATGTTCAACCAATGTAATCTTTATTTAGCCAAATATTAATAAATTGCAAGAGATGCTCACCTTGTGGATGTTAGAATAATAAAAAAGATTTGAATACTAAATCTTGCCATGAATGCTAGGGTTTTTACAATATAGCTAACTTTACATGAAAGTAATACAATACAAAGATGGCAAATTACAATGTTATTTTCAAACTGTAGTATTAAGGGATATAAATTGACTGTTACTGAAATTCAAATGTTAAGGGCTTTAATATAATAAATTCAATATAAATTCAAGTAGAATAAAATATAATAAAATGATGTTATATGCTAATTTATACAAATGATTTTTAATAAAGTGTTTATTACGACTTCTATCAGAATAGTTTAGGAAATTTTTTACCAAATCTACCTAATCATCATTATATCATATTGTTACGTTACTGCCTTTCAATAACGTTTTGGTTTATTTCCTTTATAATAAACCGGTTCGAGTTCTTTATTGCACATTAAATAAAATTAAATATTCACAACACTTTAAACACTGTTTACAATTTCCACAACTTTATTAAGTACTAAGTCACTTTAACAACCGTAATTTATAGCTTTTATTCAAAACCAACTATAATTTTCTCCGAGTTATACGTTAAGCTTCGTACAGACGATGGTCAGATCTTACAATGTTGTCATTAAAATTGACTAAAAATGTCTTGCAACTGTGTGTACATTGTACACTATTTGCATTTGGCAGATGTGTTAAATTAATGAATCTGACAATAGCACCATTGTCAGAAAAATGACAACATTGTAAGATCTGACCACCGTCTGTACGAAGCTTTATTGACAAAGTCTGAACTTAGAATTATCTTACTATGCTAGCTGCCGCAAGTATTTATACTGCCATTCGGCCATCTAGAACATTCGAAATGATTTTCGAAGTTTCGAGGCTTTACTACTCACCACTCTTTACGTCTATTTGATTTATGGCGGCACTTATGTTTACATAATTTTACCACTTATGCTAAAGCTTTTTTAAACGGTCGTTTCGAGGGCTTTCTGCACATCGGGATTGAAGTGTACTAAATTTTAATAATTTTTAATAACAATGTAAACTAGTAAAATTACTTATGAATACAAGACAACTAATAAATACAAGACAACTAATAAATACAAGGGCGCATATTCATAAATCATTACCAAGTGTAAACTTTTTTAAGTACCTATTTAAGCTATTCACAGATTATTACTTGCAGCATAAAAAGCTTACACTTAATTATAGGTAAAGCTGTAACTAAATGCCAACTAACTAATACATTCAAAGAACAGCTGATTGATATTATTTTATAATTTATTTCAAAAGTACAACATTTTTGAAGTGGTTTTAAAAAATAAATGGAAAGAATTATAAGAGATATTCAAATAATAACAGATAAAAACATGACAAAAAACAGTTAAGACGTATAAAACATTTATAATTTGTGTTTGAAATGAATTTCTGCTGCACCAAAAAAAAAAAAAAAAAATCCATAAAAAATAAACTAGAGATGTGTTCTTAGTCGATAAAATTCTTTTGAATATTTTTATTATTATTTTAATTGACTTATATACTATTATAACCAAAAAACAACTTTTTTAGAATTTGCGTTAATTTTTTAAAGAACAAAAAATGAGATTTTAATAGTTTTATAAGCTTTTTAATTAATTACAGAATATATCGTTCAAAATATTATCGACATTTAATTTTCTCTAAATGCCAATATGCATGGTTGCATTTCTTCTATCAGCTGAGAGCTGTTACTACGTTAGTTATGAATTGTGAATAAGATCTATAACTATCCATGAACTATTTTTTAGTTTCTGTTTTGTTAGTTACAACTTTAGTTATGATTTCTTAATATGCGCCAAGATAACTAATTCTTAACTAAAGTTACTTTCGTAACAATATATATATTATATCTCGGGATGGGGTCATGCGAATACGGCCGATTTTAATGCTCGAACTCAGAAGGAGGAATCACAATCTCCTGATGTTCTGGGCATGAGGATACAATGTAATGTCCGATGCACAGTGGCTGAAAATCGTTTTTCGTTGGCCAATCTGTAACTTTTGAACCGAAGGAGATATTTTAGTCGACAGATTTCTCCACTTTAAATTTCATTAAAATCGGTTGAGTTGTTATTGGAGAATTTAAGGGCAAAGTGGAACTTTAGATTTTTTTTAACTTTAGCGTGCAATATGGTTTATTTATTTCTTTTAATTATTTAAAAATGTAATTTTTAGATTTAAATAATAATCATTAACATTTTTTGTAATAATGGGACACTCAAAAAAATTAAATGTTTACACTATAAAAAAAATTTTATCATTAAAAAAAATAGTAAAATTTTGCTATTTTTGCTGAAAAATAAACAATTTTTTGCTTTCAAATTTGTTTACACTTAAGAAAACTTTAGAAATATTATCTAAAATCTTGCTATTACTACAGAAGAATCTATTACTTTTTGCTGTAAAATTTGTTAATATTAGCAAAATAAATCCGCTGAATTCTGATTTTATTTTTAAATTTTGATACGAAAATATAGGTATTTATTTTTTGAATATTTCTTATTTATTAAAACATTTCATACATACATATGTAGACAAAAAAAACCTATTAAAAATAAAAGCAGCATTATATTTTAATAGCTTTTGTAACAATGTGAGGTACACAGAAAAAATTCTCCAAAATTTTTCACCAATAAAAGCATTAATCAAAATCAGTTTTAATTAAAAATTTATTCAAGTGAATTAAACGTTTGATCAAGTGAATTAAACGTTTAATTAATACTATTAACTGGTTTAATTGATACTATTAATTTGTTTACTAGTGCAAATTTAATTAATTTTTTAATTAATATCACACATTTTTTTAATTGAAATCAATTTTTATTTTTTTCTGTGTACTGTTTATTATTGTTTTTTACTAATACAATGTCTGTCTTAGATCTTATGAATTATAAATATTGTTCAATTAATTTTAATGAAAGATTGATTGCAAATATTCCATATTCTGTTCTGTGTTATTTCTGTTCTTTAGTAGTTTTTTGACTTCTTCATCTAAATCCCGATGTTCCACTTTCCATTGATTTCGAATACTGGAGATGAACGGATCTGACGTTGCCAATAATATATTAAATAGATCTTCATTAGTGGAATTTCGTGAAATTTTTCTAGTATTGTGCTCTCTATAAAATCCTTTTTTCCTGAGCTTCCTCTGATAAATCTCCAAGTGGCACCAACTGATATTTAATGACATCTTCTCCATGATAAAGGATTTTGTTAACTGTAGCAGACATATTTCTCCATGGGTACTTGGTTGTATATATTTTTGCAGTTTCCTTAGCAAAATCTCGAAATTTTCTAGAGTCAATTTCTTCATTGCACGCAAGTACTTCTAGGATTATTTTAAATCTAAAAATTAGGTTAAAATCAACACCTGTTATTTCAGATGCTGTTTCTGGATCTGAAAAAAAAGTTTCTTGCGGTATTGCCATCATTTGTATTGCCTGACCCTTGTTTCGGCTGATCTATAATCAACCCAGATTTGCGATATTCATCTTGAACATGATTCCTTTTTGAACTTCTTAACTCCTTGTTGGTTTCGTTGTTTCTTATTGATCCTGAAGATCCGAAATCCAAACTGATTTTAGGTATGTGTTCCATAAGTCGTATTCTTGCATGTAGTGGTGATAATCCAAATTCATATGCATCAGTATTATCTAATGATTTTGTCGGGACTTTGTTTAATTGGCATGAGTTTCTTTTTTGAATTCAAATTTGATAGGCCTGCAGTATTTCGTAGAAGATGGTGTCTCATTTTTCCAAATATCCTTTGTTTGCGTTATACAAGTCGAAGGCTCTGAATCTTCCAAAATCTTTTTAAATCGCTATGGTACAAATGATACCATGAACATATCTGAGTCCGAAATGTTTTCACATACTACTTGTTTGTATTCTTTTTGTCCTGAAGAACCATCACATCCCCATTTACAAAAAAGAATTAACTTTGTGTTTCCATATTTCTTTAACTCATTTCCTTTTATTAATTATAGCAAGCATTCGGCTATGTGATCAAGCAGAGTTTGTAGTTTTACCTCTGCCGAAATTGATGTGATTGTAATAGTGTCCTTTAATGGCAAACAGTCCATTTTAGCAGCTGTTATGTGTTTTGTTAATTTCAAATCCAGAAATAATGCTAATGCCTCCTCATTTGTGAATTGTTTTGCATCGCTCGGAGTTGGTACACTATTAAGAATCCGTTTTGTTCTCATACCTGTATTATTTTCGATCACGATCAATTTTCTCTATATAATAAAATTTTTTTTGACGAAAATAGCACATGATTTCTGTTACTTCTGCAAACATTTTTGCGGAATAAAAAAAAATTGTAAAAAACAATTTCAAAAAAAAAATTTATTTTTGAGTAATTTCATTAAAATTACCTTTCTATCAGTGGTTTTACCTTCTTAATCCCTTTTGATCCGCAAAAGTTCTATTCTACTAAAGTTGAAATTTGACAAAAATATAGTAGTTTAGAAATTTTTTTTTGCGTAATTTCATTATAATTAAAATAGTGTTAAACAGACGGGTCCAAACGGGTACAAGAGTATATACAGGGTTAAAGAAAACACTTTCACCTTTCTATCAGTGGTTTTAGCTTCTTAATCCCTTTTGATCCACAAATTTCTATTCTACTTAAGTTGAAACTTGACAAAAATATAGTAGCTTAGAAAATATGTCCTTACATCTGAAATATAAATAACACAACAGTCGCAAATATTACCTTTTTAAAGGTAACAAGACTACCAACCTAGCAAAAAAGCAGGCAGGTCATTATCGCTGATAGTTTTTGTACAATGATAATTTCTTTCGGATTAAATATTAAAAAAACACTTTTTTCTGAATTAAAAAAAAGTTGTGTTTAACAACATGGCACAGCCACAATTACCAATATTTTGACCTAATTTTTTGGCTACCTTAGTTTTAATATGTTTACTATTAAATAAAATTAAAATTTTTGAAATCGGTGACAAAAAAAAATTGGACTTTTGGCCAATGAAATAAAATTTTTAGCCACTGTGCGATGGACAAAACATATATTCAATACAACTCTCATGTGTGGGCCGGTGCATCAAAATTTACTTTGGAGCTTCATGACCGCGTGCGGGAGAGGGTAAAGGTTCTCATTGGTGACAGTAGGGTATTCAAATCTATTGCCTTCCTTGAACACTGTCGCATTGTAAGTTGTATTTGGCTATTTTATCGTTACCTCAATGGTATGTGGAATTACAAGTAGAAAGTACAAGTCATATAAAAAGCATAGATACAAGCAGTATAAGTAGTATTCGTAGTAAAAGAAGTATAAGCAATGTTAGTAGAACTAGAAGCTAAGGCAGTGTAAGTAGTGTAAGTAAGGTAACTTAAAAAAACTTCAAATAGCAAAAGTATCTTTGGTAGCGTAAAAAGTATAAAATTAAGTCAGATCAGAAAAATTATTATAATTTTTTTAAATAAAATAAAAGCAAACTAAAAAGTATTCAAGTCAGTTGATGTTAAAAAATTTCTTATTTTTCCCATGTTTTTGTTTTAACTTCTTTTAATTATATGGAACTCTTTTCAAATCTGAATAAAGTAAAAAAAAATCAATTATTAAAAATGTAGAAAATTAAAACATGAAATCCTCAAAAAAAAGTTTCCCTTCTCCCAAATTTATTTACATTTTCCGCCTTAAAAACCACAAAAAAAAATAAAAAAGATCACAACCTTTAAGAAAAAAAAAAGGAACGTGACTTTATTAATTAACACGGATTTCAAAGCAGTGAGAGTAACAGTGTTTATTTAAGTACTAAATTTCACGCCTGATTGGCAACACTTGAAGCTCGACGCCAAGCAGCACTGTTGTAAATTAAAATTCAATTAAATTAAACAGCCTAAAATTATACTATCAAAATTGATTTTGTGGCAAAAAAAAAAAAATAAAGTTGTCCTTAGAATATTATTTTTTTTTTTTTATATAAAAAATCAAAAGTCTACTTTAGGGCTCCGAAGGAAAAACGAATTTTAAGCCTTTATTAATGGCCAAAAACACTTGTCAAATGCTTGTCATGAAGGCGAACTCACTCGTGTACGTGTGCTGGACGTCATATATGACTTTTTTGATTTTCCATCCAGCATCGTCGGTGTCACACATGCAAACACATTTTTACTAATACTACCACAATGCTTGAGCAATATTATAATAAGTGTAGTAGGGCCTTTTAATATTGTTTCCATCAATTCCATTTATGCATTTATAAAATTTGAGGTCTACTTTAAGGCTTTTTTAGAAAATCCAAAATTTTTACTCATTTTAAATACGTTTTTACAAAGTTCTTTACTTTGTTTCTGAATTTTATATGAATTCTAATATCCAAAATTAAAAGTCTACATTTAGGCTTGTAATTTAAAAAAAACTACCATTTTAAATTGAAAATTTTAGAATTTTGGTACTTACTGTTAAGAAATTTTAGAAAATTGGAGGAAAAGGGGTAAAGTTCAAATTGTGGGCGAATCTGTCCTAATAGGGTGTAAAGCCATAGCTATAAGCATTTCAGAACTGTAAGTGGTTTGTCCAGATTAAATTTCTGATCGGAATTATATAGTTCTGAAAATTTAAAATTTTAGAATTTTGGTCGGTACTTATAAGAAATTTTAGAAAATTGTAGAAAAAGGGACAAAATTCAAATTGTGGGCGAATCTGTCCTAATAGGGTGTAAAGCCATGGCTATAAGCATTTCAGAACTGTAAGTGGTTTGTCCAGATTTAATTACAGATCGGTGTTTTATAGTTCTGAAAATTAAAAATTTTAAAATTTTGGTAGGTACTTGTAAAAAATTGTAGAAAAATCTTTCGAATCTGTCCTAATAGGGTGTAAAGCCATGGCTATAAGCATTTCAGAACTGTAAGTGGTTTGTCCAGATTTAATTACAGATCGGTGTTTTATAGTTCTGAAAATTAAAAATTTTAAAATTTTGGTAGGTACTTGTAAAAAATTGTAGAAAAATCTTTCGAATCTGTCCTAATAGGGTGTAAAGCCATGGCTATAAGCATTTCAGAACTGTAAGTGGTTTGTCCAGATTTAATTACAGATCGGTGTTTTATAGTTCTGAAAATTAAAAATTTTAAAATTTTGGTAGGTACTTGTAAAAAATTGTAGAAAAATCTTTCGAATCTGTCCTAATAGGGTGTAAAGCCATGGTTATAAGCATTTCAGAAGTGTAAGTGGTATGTCCAGATTTAATTACAGATCGGAGTTTTATAGTTCTGAAAATTTAAAATTTTAGAATTTTGGTAGGTACTTGTAAATAATTTTAGAAATTTGTAAAAAAAGGGCAAAGTTCAAATCGTGGGCGAATCTGTCCTAATAGGGTACAAAGCCATGGTTATAAGCATTTCAGAAGTGTAAGTGGTATGTCCAGATTTAATTACAGATCGGAGTTTTATAGTTCTGAAAATTTACAATTTTAGAATTTTGGTAGGTACTTGTAAATAATTTTAGAAAATTGTAGAAAAAGGGGCAAAGTTCAAATCGTGGGCGAATCTGTCCTAATAGGGTGCAAAGCCTTGGTTATAAGCATTTTAGAACTGTAAGTGGTCCGTCCAGATTTAATTACAGATCGGAGTTATATAGTTCTGAAAATTTACAATTTTAGAATTTTGGTAGGTACTTGTAAATAATTTTAGAAAATTGTAGAAAAAGGGGCAAAGTTCAAATCGTGGGCGAATCTGTCCTAATAGGGTACAAAGCCATGGTTATAAGCATGTCAGAACTGTAAGTGGTATGTCCAGATTCAATTACAGATCGGAGTTTTATAGTTCTGAAAATTAAAAATTTTAGAATTTTGGTAGGTACTTGTAAAAAATTGTAGAAAAATCTGGCGAGTCTGTCCTAATAGGGTGTAAAGCCATGGTTAAAAGCATTTCATAACTGTAAGTTGTTTGTCCAGATTTAATTTCAGATCGGAGTTATATTTATTATTGTTATTATTATTTATTAATAGATATTCAAATTGTATATACATATTTACATATTCATTAATTTACAAAATTATGGTATCTATATTTGGCATAACATGAATGTTGTGAGCCAGATTGGCATAATACTAGATATTATTTTAATTTAAGATTATTGACTTCTTTTAATTTCATTTACAATAAAGTTTATACAAATTTATAAATGCATGCTAAAATATTTTTGTACATAAAAGGAAGACTAGAAATTGAATTCATTCATTATTAATTTACGATATTTTGAAGATGATTCTATGTATTTGTATAAGGAGAAAAAGTTTGATCCATTTAAGATATTTAGCACCTCAATAACACTAAGTTGATATTTTCCGAACAGTGTTAAACATAGTTCTTTATAGATTGGACAAACACCAATAAAGTGGTACGTATTTTCAGATTCCTCTAAGTTGCAGATAGAGCACTTGTCTATTGGGATATTACTAAAGGACCCACCTCTGGATCTAATTATTATGCTGGTAATGCGGGATGAAAAGTTTGACACCAGCAGAGGTGTAACATTATGGTTCAGTTGGCAGTAGAGGTCATGGTGTTGTGAATTTGTTGCGCTTAATACATTTTCTTCACGTTCTTTTATTTCTAGTAATTTTACTATTGTTTTCCAATGTTTGCAAAGTGGTAAATTGGTATTATCAGGAGTAAACTGAAGACGTTGACAAAGACTGGTCCATTCATCTGCCCAGTAGACGTTTCGTGTTATTATTGCTTCTGCTAGAATGCGTGGTAACCTATTTTGATTCATATTTAAAACTTTATTTATGTAGCAAAAGTGCAATTTTAAAGTTGAGAGGTATAAAGAGTTTAAACCAGTTTCTAAGTAAATCATATAATTAAGTGTCGTAGATGGTAAATATAACATTTTTTTGATAAAAAAAAAACGGAGCAGCTTTTCTACTTCTTCAAATTTTGAGTAACCCCAAACTTGTGCAGCATAAAACATTATTGAACGAGAAGCGGCATGAAAAATTTTCAGTTTATTGCTTTTTGAGATTTGTCGGTGATTGATATATTTTGACCACGTTGTGTTGATTGCCATTTTTGCTGAAGCTAATTTATTTTTTAAATATTTCTTAAACGATAGATTATATGTAATATCTACTCCAAGGTATTTGTAACTGTTAACAATTTCGATGTTTTCATCACCAAAATGCCAATTTAAAAGACTTGAAATTCTTGCTCCAGACCGAAATACTATAACCTTGGATTTGTTTAAGTTAACTGTTAAGCTCCACATTAAACAGTAATTGTAAAATGCATCAACCATGGTTTGCAGCTCAGTTGGCGATTCAGACAAAATAACAATATCATCGGCGTAGAGAAGGATTTTCAGAATTGTACCAGCAACATTCACTCCTCCAGGGAGTTCATCGACAAGATCATTAAGATATAATGAAAATAGTATCGGACTTAATATACATCCTTGTTTAACACCTACATCAACAGGGAAAGAGTCAGAGAAAGTGTTCCCGTCCCAAATGCGGCTTTCAGTTTGATTATAAGAATTTTGCAAAATACGATTTACTTTAGAAGATAGACCTATAACGGAGAGCTTATAAAATAAACTTTTTCTAGGAATAGTGTCGAATGCACAGGAAAAGTCCACAAAAAAGGCATAAGTATTTTTTCCATTTATTTGATTAAGTTTTACAATGTTTGCCAGGTTGAAAATATTGTCGACGGTTGAGTAGTTCTTCCTAAAACCCGCTTGATACTCATTTAGTATTTTGTTGTTTTCTATCCATTCTGTTATTCTGTTTAACAAGATTGGTGGTATTCACACCGACTTTGTAAATTTGTTACTCGGTAGTATGTTAATTTGTTAACGTTACCAACTGTGAACGACCCCATTTTTAAAACTTTGTTAGTCTGGTTACTTTCGTAGTAAAACAGCTGATTTATTGTTCTGACACAATTTATTGTTCTGGAAAAAATAAAACATGCCACGAGAAAGTGTAAAAAAAACAATTGTACACGAACATTGCCAAAACACAAATATTTTTTTAGAAATTTATCACAAATGACTTTTATATTATATTCATTTAGAAACTGCAACAGCTGATTGTGAGTTACCAACTAACAACTATTTTATCAGGGGTGCCGTGCCGTTACTTTGTTAAATGTTAATCCGGTAGCACGTTAAATATACAAAAACAAAATGCGTGTAAAAAAGTAACGATTAACGACTAACAAATTAACAAGCTCGGTGTGAATACCACTATTGTGTTGAAAATTTTACATATTGTATCAATAAGAGATAACCCACGATAGTTTACCGGTAAGGATGTATCACCTTTCTTAAAAAAGCGGGATCATGATCGAACTACGAAAGCTTGATGGTATCTTTTCATGTAAAAATATTATGTTAAATATTGTCAGAATTTCGTGAATAAAACAAGCAGGAGCGTATTTATAAAATTCATACGTAATGCCATCTTGACCAGGAGCTTTATTACATTTTAATTTGTTAACAACGTACGAAATTTCACAAAATTCTATGGGCGAATCTAGAACAGGGTTAGTAATATATGGCATGCACCAACTCATTGTGTTATTGTTTTCAGTATTTTGTAACAATTTGCTAAAATGAGGTCGAAAATCATCTGCTCTTAAGTTGCCTTTGATAACCTGCTAACATGCTCTCATTGATTTTGACAGTTTCCACCAATCATTACCGCATTTGACTTTACTAAACTCGTCTAAATTATTGTTGTACATTTCTAGTTTTTTGTCTTTGCATAATTTTACATATTTAGCTCGAGATAAAAAGTAACGGGATTTGATTGTAATTGTGTGATTTTTTTAACGTAAACTTTCGATAACGAGCACACTTCCAGTCAAACCGTTTTTGCTTGGGCTCAAAATAAGTTGTATTTGCATTTACCCTTGCAGCTTGTTTTATTTTATTTGACGTTAAAGTAACCAAATCATCTATGGGAACATTTGTTTGTATATCAACGATTGTAGTAAGGGAGCTGTTTTTCGACATATATAGGCTTAAGTTTGTCTTTACATCGCAATCTGAACAGAGAAGAATTTTCATTTATTTCCGCATTTGGACATAAACATTTAATTTTTAAACATAACGGCATGTGGTCAGAGTAGGGTTTTGATGCCACCGAGAAATTATCAACAAATTGCAAGAAACTATGTGAACAAATACAATAATCAATGACAGAACTACCCATAACACCGCAAAAGCTGTATTTTCCTTCAGCATCGTTACCCGTCCTTCCGTTAAGCACAATACCACCTAAATCTTCAATTAACTCCATAAGTTTTTTGCCTTGTGTATTAAAAATATATGTGGTAAACCTTGTAAAAAATTTGAGTCCAAAATTTGTCCATTAGAAATTCTGGCATTGAAATCACCAACAATGCAAAAATTGGTAGGGCTGAGCTCTCGCAAAAAATATTAAAATTTTGCTAAGTCCGAATTTCAATTCGTACAGTTTAAATACCTTGGTATAAAATAAAACATATTTCCTTCTAATTTAGCCGTTAATACTGCGTTGTTGTATATATTTAAAAATTTAAAAGTATATATTTTCCTAAGTTCATTTTTAAAACCAAACAAACAGCCACCACTTGCCCGTCCCGCGCTATGTACTTTCTTTGCTGCAATCCAGTGTAGAGAATAATCTTTAAAATAGGAAGTAAATAGATGTTGATTAGCTATAACTACGTGGATTTCGAACAGAAAAAATACATCAAATTTATTTATATAGGTTAAAAAGTTAGCAAAGTTTATTGATTTAGCTAAATTGGCTACATTATACGACAAAACATTGAAAACACTAAATTGCTATTGCGATGCAAGGAACTCATTTTGGTCTTTGCTATTTTTTCGAACTTCTCTAAAAGTTACTTCAACTGGGTAGTTGCACTTTGATAAGAGTTTGGACAAGTACTCAGCATTTGTAACCGAAGCTGCCATAATTTTACCATTCGACCATGTAAATTTATTATTTTCTATATATATGCAGAATTCTCCAAGCCGTACTTTGATTGTTTCATTTATTTTAGAAATATTTTTGCTTAGCTGCCGCAGATTATATCGAACGTTTTGCTCCTCTTCTGTGTAGTCTTTTCGAATATAAACCTCTCCACCCTTTAACTTCTTTTTAGCAGTAGTAACATTGTATGCCTGCATACTAGTCTCTAGGGTGAAACAAAAAGATTTTCCGCCGGATATAATACGGGTTGACATAATATTAGCGTTCACTTTAAGCTCATTTGAACACAATTTTAAAAATTCTGCTTTAGCCGCCTTAATGTTTTTACTATTTAGCCCCAATAACGTTTGCTGACCGAGATCTGCGATCAATAAATTCAAGACGGGAAGTAAGTTTTTTTAACGTCACGTTTTAGTTTTAGGTTTTCTTCTTTTAATTCTTCGATCTCTGTTTTAATAGCAACCAAATCAGATTTTCTTGTAACATCCTTTAATTTATCATCTAAGAGGTAGCACAATTTTTCCCATGAGAAAACGTCTTGTTCATTGTTTTGGTTTGATTTTTGCATGTTTTCACAAGTTACAAATTTTTTACAATTGTTTTGCTCAGTGTAATCTGGTGATGTTGATTCAAGTGTTCTTTTATAATTCATCTGTTTTAAAGCATACTTTTAGGCACACTAATATAAAATAGTATGCAACTTGGCAGCACTTTTTGTATTAAGAGAATTGTAGATAACAAGAAGGTAGCAATAAAACAATGTAACACAGCCAACATAGTAATATTACATACATATAAATGCAAATTTTAAAATTTTCACCTTAAAATTTTAAAAACTTACGTATATTAAATCCAAAATATACGCTTATTATCAATTTACTTTACTTTAAGATCTTCCAATGCACTATTTGTAGAGATCAGGCCTTTAGACACCGACCGCCAACAACAGAACCATTAGTGTAGACGACAAGAAAATGTGTATTAAACGACTTCTGATGAAATACTCCAACGTAGAACAACTCACTGCACCAATATGAGTCCTTTCAAACAGTTTTAGTTTGTTTAAAACTAGAAAAAAATGTAAAGGTGATAAACATTGAGCAACAGTTAAACTATCTGTAAATGTTTTAAGAAAATGTTTATTAAGTGTTATCAATAAAATTATAGGCTAACTTAATTAACCGATCAATAGTTACTTATGGCGATTTCTATTCTGAGAAAAAAATGCTACAGTATATGCATGTAACACTTTTTCATGTTACCTATAATCACTCGAAGTGTTACATGTTGTACAACTTCAATCGAACAGAATTAGCTGCCTTTATTTACAACTATTACACTTTTATTATTAATGTAGTTCATTAGCGATTTTTAAAACTATTCGACTATTTGATGCACACTTACTTTACGGTTTGGAAACAGACATTGACATCACTTATTGCTTGAACAAATTTAAAACGACAATAAATACATAGAATTTTCCACCAAAATAAAAAAACGATTTAATTCAAAATGGAGTATGCCGTCGAAGAATATTTAGACGTAGAATTCTTTTGACAAAACTTTTAAAATATTAAGATTAACAAAATAAAATATTGGTTGTACAAACAAAGTAGTAAGTACCAAAGTTGTAAAACAGGGCAGTATGAACCCTTAAGTAAAAGTAAGGGTAAAACATGTAACATGTTTTGCATGTTTTTCATCAACATTTTCACAAAAGAACTTGAACATTTTTCCCACAGTTGTATTTTTTGTACAAACGAACACAAAATGTAGAACATGTAACATTAATGCAACATTTTTCTCAGAAAAGAAATCGCCATTAGACCTTTAGTCCGTTGTAGTAAAACAGACCAAAGTCTCTGGTGATAATCAAATTTACAACCCTTATTCTGATAGACTAGCTCACTACCCACAAGCCTACTAAGGCACCAAAGAAATGAATTTATGATTCTATTTAAGATTACCAAAAACTAAAAATTACAACTCCTTCTATTTGTTATATGTAATTAAAACTAATGCGCAGCCGGTTGCTGATGATATAAAAACAAGTGGTTGGAATATCACTCTACGCATGAATAATTTTTATCAAACATGCATACACACACACAACCGATTAATAGTTAGATACTTATGCCTAATAAATCACTGATGGTTTAAACGCTGGTTTAGTTGAACTAAACTTGAATTTATATGTAGTTTAAATTCATCAACCATAAATCAGTGTCCCATGTATTACATGTTGTTAGAAAAATAACATGTGGCAGCACTACGACAAATGTTGGCAAATTCAAATGATTTGTACTGGTAGTTTAAACGCCCAATTTCATGCGTTTAAAGATGGTTTATATGTTTAATGATTTATAGATTTGTTGGTTTAAACACATTTTAAACCAAAAAGAGAGTTTAACTTGCTCTGATTTTTTAGCCCTTAGACCTTTAGTCCATTGTAGCAACTGTATCTTAAGCATAGATTAAACTAAATTTGTTCACTAAACTAACATTGTAGAGTATTAAACAAAAGAAAAATTCTTCATTGAATTAATATTGTAGAGTATCAAATTAAAGATATATTAAACAAACACTACGAGTTAGTTAATATAAACAAATGATATAATGTCTTGAAGAATGAAATTTTTATCAACACACATATATAACTCAAAGAAAAAAGTTGAAAATGTATCAGATTAATTATTTAGTTGGTATAAGCAACTTGAAGTTTATGTTATAAGTTAATTTTTAAATATATAATGTAAAAAGTGAATTAGCTATATACTAGAGTTTTAAAACGGGGATTCTTGCGGGAGAGTATGCGATATGTAAAGATTTGGAATATCGAGTTTGAGGGTTTAACACTAAAGGTTGGAAGTATATTAATGATACTTGAACCCTTAATCAGCTGATAATTGTAAACAAAACTCTGTAAAGGGTTAAAAAAAAAATATATATATACATATATATATAATATTATCTCTCCAATGTAGCAAACCTTACGAATATTATATTAAGTTAACCAACCGACTGTAGGGTGAAAATAAAAAATTTGAATGACGGTTCAGTGTAGAGTATCAATCGATGAACTTAAATGCCGGCGTAGCGTGCACGCACCGAACTTTGTATGAAAAAAGTGCATACTACTAAACTGCCATAAGTAGTATAAAATCAATCCCGGAATTTCTTAAAATAAGTTCAAAATTCTTAAACTAAGTAAAAAACAAGTAAGAGTGCTATATTCGGCTGTGCCGAATCTTATATACCCTTCACCATTGTGCGAGCAGATACCAGAGCAACGAGAGAAAAACAAAATAATTTTTACATATACATACATATGTATTTACAATACTAAAAGCTTCATTATAAATTAAATTTTAAAATCATAAAAGTTAAAAAAAAATTTCTCTTTGAAAAACCAAGATTCGAACCAGAGGACTCACAGTTTCTAAACTCAACCCCCTAGACGCCTGAACCATGAACGAACGTTGTTTGAACATCATTAAAATTAAATATGGCTCCTTTTACCGTTCACAACTCAACTCAGCAAAGTTGTAAACCGAATCAACTTATTTGAGTTGTGAACCGTAATAGTGGCCTATATTCACCAAAATGGTCTGTACCATATATGTGTGTTTGTTTGTTTCTTTTAGTAAAGGCATTGTTGTCATACCGTAGATTTATCTTTTTTTGGCGAGTTTTTAAGTGGCAAAAATAATCAAAAAATCCCCGTTTACAGACGGACAGACGGACGGACGGATATCGTTAAATCAACTTTGCTTTTCATAAGGACCCAGAATATATATACTTTATAGGGTGTAGTATCAATATTGTAGAAATTACAAACGGAATGACAAACTTATATATACCCTTTTCCACCTGTGGTGAAGGGTATAAAAAGAGTAATTTTTGGGAATTCAGTATTTCGTAACTCAGTAACTCAGCCATTTTTGAACCGATTTGACAGATTTATATACTGACGTGTTAAAGAAGAAATTTACCATTTACTTGAGTTATAAACCTTGGACTCGGGAAGATCTATTGTGTCCGAAAATGGGTATTTTCCAAAAAAAAAATTATATTTTGGTCATAACTTTTTTGTATCTGAACCGATTTTTCCAAAATTTTCAGAAAATATTTTCTACTAAAGATTTCCGATCTTTTGATATATAACGCGTAACCATAGGTCATATGACAGTCCAAAAAAGCAGGTTTTTATACAATTTTTGATATTTTTTGCACGGGAGGTACCACGTCCACTTGTTCAATCCCGCCCACATTTTGTGGAATGCTGTATATTGATAACCTTAATGTGTGTACCTAATTTGGAAACTTTGGCTCTTGCCGTTCTCCAGATATACACAAAAAAGTAATAAAAATACAACAACAACAAGGGATTTTTGGAAAAAATTAGAGGTAGTCGTGGTTTTTTGCTCATATCTCAGCCATTTTTAGACTGATGTGGCTGAATTTCAATAGCAAGAAATGGTGGACTATATGTGACATAAGTGTGAAACAACCTAGCCGCTATCATGTCTGGAGTCTCCGGAAAACACATATCAAACGTAAGACGGACAGACGGACGGACAGACGGACGGATATCGTTAAATCAACTTCGCTTTTCATAAGGACCCAGAATATATATACTTTATAGGGTGTAGTATCAATATTGTAGAAATTACAAACGGAATGACAAACTTATATATACCCTTTTACCTTCGGTGAAGGGTATAAAAAGAATTAAACTTTTCGAGTGCCACTCTAAAAGTAAAATTACAAAGTGAGCGTCTAAATCTCAGTTTGTTGTAGACTACTTAAACAACACCACACAAGTTGTTAAAAAACGATTTGCCTCTTGTATGTAGAAACAACAGAACAAGACGAAAACACATTGTTTTCATGTTTAAAAAGTAAAATTGAGAACTCTTGCTTCTCATTTAGTTTATATTTTCAGTTATATATGCACATTGAGTTTTTAAAGTAAAAGCCATGTCGGGAATGATGCTAATGTTTTATAATTGAAATACTGTAAAGTGTAAAACGGGTAAGTAAATCAATTATAATAAAATTCTCCTTCTAATTTCACTTTTGGTTTATTTCAAGTACGAACTCGGGATTAAATCAACTTCACAATTCTTAAATCAAGCGCATTTTGAGATTGATTCAATCTTAGTTTTACTTAAATCCATCTTTTTTTCGAATTATTTCAAGTACGAATTCGGAATTGAATATGGATAAATTAAGTATTTCGCGATTGAAAATCCGTACTTCAATCAATCGTCCTGTACTTGATTCCAGAAAATCCGTACTCACCGTACTACTGATACTGCTTCGGTTTGATTTGATTGATTTTGCCTTTGAGTGTGTGTGTGTGTGTGTAGTATAAGTATTATAAGCAGCAAATTTAGTGTAATTAGCGTAACTAGGTACAGTAGGATTGATAGTGGAAGCAGTTAAAGAAGTACAAATGCATATAATAAAGGTATCTTTACATAGTAATAAAAAGTCTACAAAGTTTTAGAATCAAAATATTGTGAAATTCTCTTCGTGTCTAAGAAAAGAGAACAAAAGTCTGTTGTAAATATTATGAGTAAAATCAAAGCAAAAATATTTAACAGCTGAGTTAAAAACAAATAAAAGCTAATGGTAACAGTTTTACAATATGTATAAACAAATACAACATGAAAATTTCGTCAGTGGATTTTTAATGATTTTTGTAATTGTAGAAAAATATTAACACCTTCAATAAATACTGTTTGTGCTGCCAGTGTTTACTTTAAAATACTTCTCTGGTGTGAGGAGAATTTTTTTTGCTTACTTTCTTGAGTTATATTTTCAGGGTATCACACGGTTTGTTGGAGCCTCATCCACAAATCCAAGATCGATCTAGGCCTTCGTATAGGAAGGTGAAGAGCTCCCAGAATCCGCTCCAAAATAACTTGTCTCCACAGTAAAACTTCTGCGTTATTTCCTTGGTTCTCCACTAGTAAAAAGTCTGAGTTATTTTCTTCATACATATCATATGGTTAAAGCTGACACCGCAAGAACTGAAACTCGGTACAGTTATGCGACACCATGCCACTAACCAATGCGGGGTGAAACGTAAAACGCAAGAAAAGCAAACAAACAAACTCGGCCTGTTTGTCTTTAAACGATAACGACAAAGACGCGCGAGCTGCTTCCCCGCCCAGAGCCGTTTAACGCTAAAATGGCTTAGGAAATATGCATTTAAGCTGACCACACACTGGTGATTTGTGAGTGTGATTTTTTAGCGTAGCATTTCTCCAAATACGACAAGCAAATAAGAATAACCGTAAACGTCAAAAAGACAACGTGAATTATGAACCGCATGATGCTATTTTTTAAAAACAAGAAGAAAATCGTAAAAGAATACAAAAAATGTTTGTATGCTAAACAACTCCGCAATCAGGGCTGCCAGATTTTATGATTTATCGTCATTTTGACGATTTCTTGTGCCAAAATTAGCAAAGTGCCGATTTGCTGATTTTTTTCTAAAAAGTCAGGATTTTTTTAGTCTCCAAAGTCTAAATAAAACAAAATTTTCTGACACGTTCGTTTTTTAATCTTGGAACAGCCGTACCTTATTAAGAGCGGAAGGCGAACATATCTTTCGCTTAGCTTTTACGCTTGCCATGCCTAAGCCAGAGCATCAACGTTTTTCACGAACAGTAGTGATAGCTTTCTTGTTTAATAAAACCCACAAATTATAAATAAAAATAGAGACAAAAACACTAGATTGACCCAAAAATAGCTAAATTGCCATTATTAATTAACAATAGCTGCAAACTTTACTATTAAACGAGCTGTCAAAACCGTTTTTTGTAATTGCAAAGCGTTGAGGCCGCTCTATACAAAAACAAGAAAACGCATGCCGTTTTTTTTTTAGGTGCGGCTGTAATAGCAAGTTTTAAGAAAATCTTTAAATGATTATTTTCAGAGTACAAACACAACAATGTTACACTTTGTTTATCTTTCGTCAAACCATCATCGAATGAACCTTTTACGAATGAAGTAATTATGTTTTTGTTTGAATGTTTTTTTTTTTATAAAAATCTAAAAAAAATTGTTAAAAAAAAACAAAATTTTATGTTGTCCGATTTTTTCGAGGATTTTGCGAAACGTGAAAGACGATTTTTTTTATTTTTCTCAGGAAATTGACGATTTCCTCACAAATTTATCTGGCAGCCCTTTTTCAATTTCTAGAACACGCCCGTATTTTTTAACAAAGTATTTCATGCGTGTTTCTTTTTAGAAAGAGTTTGGTTTAAAAATATTGTACGAATGATAAATCTAATAATGCTAAATGTAACAGGTGTCCAAAAATGTATTAACGTAAATGTTCTTCAACAACTTCACTTATTTACCTCTTTCACAGTGACTTTTACATACTACTTGAAGAAGATGCTCCACCAACAAAATCAAAGGGGGCTACAAGTGGTCCATTGAATAAATATTTTAAGCAAAATACTTCGATCGATTCTCCAGAGGAATTTATTTGAAGAAGCATAGCGGATAGAGGCATAGAGGATGGAATGTCCGTTAAAAGTTTCAAGTATGTTTATTTACTCGAGTACTAATTTTTTCTAAAATTACTGAAAACCAATTTCGTAATTTATAAAATTTTTAAATTTAGATTTATTCGATTAATCGATAAATTTTAAAATTTAATTCGTTTAATCGAATAATTTAATAATGCCAAATATCGATTAATCGCTTAATCGAACAAAAATAAAACCCGATTAATTGAACACCCTACTGTTCATACTCTAAGAAGTAAAAATACTTTTTACCGTATGTCCATTAGACCGACTCACCTCATATGAGCAAAAAAAAAGTTAAAGTTTTACCCCCCTAAGAATTTACTTCGTCAAGTTTTATGAAGATTCCCAAAATATTTTTTCATGAATAAAAAGTTCGGTAAATTTTTTTTCCGTCCAATGAAGGACCAGATATAATAGAAATTTAGGAATTCCTTGATTCTGGGGTCTAATTACCGCATACGATATCTAGCCAAATTGATCGAAATTTTTTATTTTGGTATCATGACTCTCGATATCGAATGAAATGTATCGTAGTTTAAGATGATAGCGTTCGATATCGATTAACCAAAGACATAACATCTCTCGAGTTTTCATTCGATACATCAGTGTCTATCGTATGCAGAAAAATACGATAATTTACTCGATATCGAAATAAGGCCCATGCATTAAAACATTTTAAAAATCTCCCCACAGACTCGAGATAGCGAGATGTTTGTTTCAGTTTTTTGATGCTTTTTAATTGTATTTTAATAAAAATTTAAATATCTTAACCATGTTTTGTCTGATTTTAATTTTCAATACGTCGTTAGAAAGGGGTTTAGTTACCATCGGTTGAGATTTTTGTCACCACATAAATTGGCTAAGCCAGTGGATATTTTACGCGTTAAGTGGATGTGTTTGTGGAAGTCGTTATTCTAACCACAATTCTCCACAACTTCAGAAGTTCGTAAAGGATATTAAATGGATTTTCAGACTGGCTCCATTAATGCTAGAAGAATGTTAATAACGTAGATTTTGTAAACTTGGTTTTAGTGTGCTTATTTATGTTTAAATAAAATAAAAATAAAAATTTTTGGGATAAAAGTTATCCCCACTGATACATAACTATAAAACTAAATAATTTATTTAAAAAGAACGCATTTGGCAGCTTTTTGTTTTAGAGGGGATATTTAAAGAAATTTTTATTTTAAATTTGGGAAAGAAAGAAAGAAGGTTATTTGTTTGAAAAATATTTCGATCATGATTAAAGGTTAAAGCTTCGGCATTATGTATGTAGATGTTTTTTCTAGATTTTTTTCGCCGACGGATCTCTTTGCATACATAGATCAACTTTTGTCTGCAAAGCTAATATTTTAGTTTGACAAAAGTTGTTTTCTTTTAACGCACAAAACCCCTCCAGTTTTACTAAATGAACAACGGACATTTCGCCTGATTTAAGATTTGCTTATGGGAGCCACTTCTGCTTTATATTGTCATATCTATATTTTATATCGTTTGTCTCAATCCGATACAAAACATATTATTTGTCAATTGTTTTAACATTCTAAAAAGATTACCAATAAATGTTTGATCGACTTATCCCGGCTTATGCCGGAAAAAGAATACTACAGTACTTTTCGCTTATAGTCCATTCCGCTTAAAGGCCAAAAACGGATATAAGCCAAAACTGGCATATTGACATGCAGATTTTTTCGAATTTCATACAAATTATTTGTTCTAAGGTCCATTTCGCTTGTACAGTATTTTTCGTTTAGCTGCATTTCACTTAGCTGCATTTTTTGCCTATCTGCACAAAATACAAACCATTGTGTATGATGACTATATTTTGTTAGAAAAAAACTCTTACGTGCATTTTGCTTAAGTGCATATTTTGGCTAGCAGCATTCGATTTTTGGTCAACAATGTCTATTTTTAATACAAAAAATTATTTTTAAGTGCATCATGAAAACAAAAAATTAATTTTGTAATAATCGCTTTTTTATAAAAAAAAAATAATCAAAAACGTTTACTTTGCTGATGTGGTAACACAGATCGCTGAATTAAAAATTTGTTTGATCTGGCAGCTGTGATTGTGGGAGCACATACATATAAACATTAAAAACATACATATTCTGTTAAAAGCTTGTGTTTAAGTCATTGATGCCCAAGGTAGTAGTATTGGTGAGAGTGACGAAATAACACTGGAAGAAATCAATTTGCTATTAATTTTATTTAGTAGTCAACGAGATTGCGACGAAAGCACATGTGTGGCGGGTGTTGTCATTTTTTTTTCTGTTTCTTTGTTTAACAAAAGGGAAATGTAAAATTAATGAATGTACATATTTTAGTAATACTCTTGGTGAATGTATTTATTTTAGTAAAAATCTTGATGAATGTATTGATAGGTATATATATCTATAATACATACATATATAATTTATATATGCGGACATCTGGATAGTATGATATATTTCGAAATAAAAAGATTCTTCGAAGTGTTTATGAATTTTCCCTCAATTAATCATTGTTCAATTTGCAATTAAAAAGTAATAAAATCTTCTAAGTTGATACTCTTTTTGCAGTTACGCAATAAAAGTATATTTCTCAAACTAGAAGAATTCAGCTTATTGCGTTTTTTTGAGCAAATATAATTCAATATAAAATGGCCTTCCTTTTTTTACAATATATAAACTTATTAAGTTAGATAAACCCATTTTTAAATTCTCCTCTACCATATCTTCATCATTTTCTTTATATTGATTTACCCATTCCTTCAACTTTTCAATAAAAATTTTCTTATAAATTTTAAATTGTTTTTCTTTTTCTTCCCCCTGAAAATAATTCATGTCTTTGTGAACATCTTCAAAATGTTTTTTTAAATTATATTTCTTAGTTTTTTTTAAATGTCTTATGACAAATAAGACATTGCATGTCATCAAAAGCATTTTGTAACATAAAATAATTTTCGACTGACATCATTAATAAATCGCAATAATTTCAATTTATGTGTTAACTCACAGCAGTCTCGATGACGATTAAAATGTAAAATAAGACACAGAAGTTCTGCAAGTGTAGTTTGTCTCTCCCACTCAACATGCTGATTTCCTATTGGTTGATTGACGATCAAACAAAAGAGCGTAAGTATACGTGTGAGTTTAATTTGCTGATATCAGCCACTACTGGGCATCTTTGGTTTAAGTGAATTTAATTTTAAGAAAATGTCAAAGAAAATTGTCAAAGCAATTTCTCTTAAGCAAAAACTACAAATTATAAAAGAAATTGATGAAAATGTGTCGAAAAAAACGATATGTGAAAAGTACAGGTGCAATGTATCTACAGTGAACAGAATTCTTAAAAACAAATCAAATATATTGAAGTGTTCTGAGGAAACATTAAACTTGCAAAAGAAGCGGCAAAGAAAGGGGCTACATGAACAAGTTGAAAAAGCTTTATTGTTATGGTTTGACGAAAAAAGCCAGAAAAACTGTATTATTACCAGCTTAATGCTGCTCAACAAAGCAAAAGAATTTGCTGCAATTTTTGGTTACGACTATGAACCAGATACATCTTGGCTGTTTAGATGGAAGAAGCGATATAACATTAAGATTGGTAAAATACATGGGGAATCGGCTTCAAGCGATACAGTAGCTGCGTCGGATTATATAGGAAGTGTCCTTCCAGACATAATTAAAAACTATGACCCTCAAGACATTATGAACGCAGATGAAAGTGGACTCTTTTACAAGGCCTTGCCATCGACAACGTATTACAGGGCAGGCGCCATACCATCAGGTCATAAAAGCCAAAAAGCAAGGATAACATTATTATTCATTTGCAATGCAACGGGTACATTCAAACGAATGTATGCCATTGGCAAATCAAAAAGTCCACGCTGTCTAAAAAATGTAAATCCACCAGTACCATATATGTCAAACAACAAGGCGTGGATGACCGCTTTGCTATGGCGCGATATTATGCAGTCATTGGATCGTGAATTACAAATACTAAACAGAAAAATAATATTATTTGTAGATAATGCCAGTTGCCATAAAGCTATTAACTTAGAAAACATCGAGTTACATTTTTTGCCACCAAACACCACTTGTTTAATACAACCATTAGATCAAGGTATAATACATACTTTCAAGATGTATTATAGACAAATTATTGTCAAGAAACAATTGTCAGCCTTAGAGAGAGATATGTCCATACAAGAATTCTACAAGTCAGTTTCGCTTTTGGATGCTCTATATTTTATAAAAAGAGCCTGGTGGTTGGTAAGACCAGAAACAATATCTAATTGTTTTAGAAAGGTAATTATACTTAATGTACTTAATTAAGTAAAAGAAAACTAAAGTTGTAAATATTTGTTGTAATTTCTAGGCCAAATTCTATGAGGCGCCAAGTTCTGATGTAGAAATAGTAGAGAATAACGAATTTCTTGAATTAATTTCTAACTATGAAAGCTATATAGGATGTGATGATGATTTGGAATGCTATGGAAGTTTAAATGACGCAGATATTGTTGATGCTGTAAGAGACAACCAAACAGTTGCAATTGATATACAAGATGATGACGATTCAGAAGAACAATCCACAAATGTTTTGACTTTAAAAGAGGCTTTAACCGCTTTAGATGTGCTACAAAAATACTGCCTCTTTAATAATATTGATGGCACTTTAAATGAAATCGAAAATGCAATTCTTAAGCAATCTCTGCGTTCCTTAAAGCAAACAACTATTACTGAATTTTTTTCACAAATACATACCATATAACTGATAGCACAAAGTATACAGAGATGAAAAAAGTGACGTATGAAAAATGCCTAAATCATTTGCGAGGGCAGCTTTCGAAGAAAGAGAAAGAACACGTTTTTTGGTAGTTAAGTGGCAATGTGTAAAAACAGGCCGCTACTATCAACACGAATTGCGTAATCAAAACAAAAAATGCAAAAAGGGCAGCTTTCGAAGAAAGAGACGGAAGAAAACGCAAAATCTTCCGTCTCGTGACATCTCTGTATACTTTGTGCTGATAGTATGTAAACTTACTACGTGTAAAAAAGTTTTTTTACTTTAATGAAATTTGAATTTATTTTACTTATGTACCTCTTTTTTTTTAAATGAACTGTTTTTGTTTTAGATACACATATTTTAATTAAATTTAAAACTGTACAAATTAAAAAAATTTTGTTGAAATTATTGATTAAAAGATATTGTAGTCCTCAATCTATTTTTGTAATAAGAAAAAAAGTTTTACATAAGAGCACATTTATACAGGTAAGTGAATTCACCTAGCAGCATTATTTATGCAGCTAAGTGAATACTGCGTAACAGAACATTTTGCGTACCTGCACGAATTTTCGTGCAAACTTGAATGTGCAGCTAAACGAAAAATACTGTAGTCCATTTTCGTTTAAAAGCCACATTTTCTTAGCGTGCGTATATAATTTTTCATGCAAAAATGTTCGCTTATGTTCGCACTCTGTTTTTTATATATTTTTAATCAACTGGCAACATGTTTTAATTTACCTTTCTGTCAATTACAGCACACGCTCGGAAATTCGATCCACTTTGTTTTTAGGGCGATTCGAGTTTCCGAATTATTCAAATTTCTGGACGGTTTTTTTTACAAAAATTTAGATAAATTGAACCATAAAGATATACAAAACTATACTTTTTTTTAATTTTAGTTTATTTAACATAAAAACTATAAAAAACTTAACGAAATATAAAAAATAACAATTCAGTTCATTTGACTTTATTTAGTATGTGTAATACAAACACCAAAAAAACTGAGTTTTAAACTCTAACAACATCAAGTTGATTCTGAGAGTTTGAATTTCTGAGCGTCTACTGTATTATAAATACCAAATTTCGCAATTTATATTTCATGACATGGTGTCTTCGTCTGACAATTTTTTGTTAAATAAACGTCCAACTTCATAAAAAAACGCTAATAAAAATAAAAGAGTTTTTTTTATAGACTTTGACGTTTGGTATAACAAAAAACTGTCAGGTGGAGACCCCATGTAAAGATCCTATGAAATTGATATTTATGTTGTGTTTGATTTCGCCATCCAAAGAATTAAAATGAATCTCATACGCATTTGTTTTTATTGAATTCTTTTAAAGCATTTGAATTAATTAATTAAAAAGATTTTTGTTTTAACTATTTATTTAAAATAAATCAATATTTGGTTATGTTTTAAATAAACTTTTCTTTGGTTTAAAAAGAGTGGATTTATTGAAGAAAATAATATTTATATAGTCCAAAATGTGGATTATACTAGGTTTCACTTATTATCCATAAAATGGCTTATAAAAAAAATCGGTTATAGTCCAAATTCGCTTATAGTGCACAAAAGTTGTGCAACTATAGTAGTGGACTATAAGCGAAAAGTACTGTTATGTTTATTTAAAACAAACCAAAATATTACACAGTAGTTTTTACATGTATTTTTTAAAAGGAAAAACTAACTTATGATTATATTGGTGCTATTTCTGCAAGAATTGATTTGATTTTTGGCAAATTTTCACTTGACCACTTTAAATTCATTTCGACTGCATGCACTGCCCTTTCCAAAAGCGAAGTTAAAGTACCGAACCTGTGTGCGTGCTTTTCCTTAAAAGCCCTAAGTTTATCTAATTGAGCTTTAGTTGTGAAGTGCTCTGCAATTTCCCAGACAATGGAAACAACGGATTTTTTACCACCAGTGCTGTAAAAAACAAATTTACGTTATTAATTGCAATATGTTTTTCAAAAAAAAAAAAAAAATAAATAAATTATAAACTTACGCTTTAGCAATTAGTCCAATATTTTCATCAATTAAATACAAAACGCGGTCAACATTTTCGTTGTTTTTATCGCACAAATTATACAAAGCGATGACCCTGTCCACGGCATGTAAGTTATTGGAAAGGATTATTTCAAAAAATTTGTCCACCAAATTTCTGTCTTTGACGCAACTCAAAGATTCAAAAATCAATTTTTTTTCGCTAGCAACAGTTTCGGCCATGTATTTTTTATAAAGTGTGTTGAAATTAGCTTCGTTGCCTTCACGCATAACTGTACAATAAACAACAGAACGAATATTGACTTCAACGGAACGGTTTTTCGAAATTTCATCGAAATGTACCTTGGCTTGTTCAACACACTCAGGTATTATATTTTTGCAGGCCCAATCCAAAATTAAGGTACGTCTGTAAATTTCTAAAGTAGTCTCATTTTTAGTTGGTGTAAAGCCCACGATTTCGTAGTTCTTTTTAATGATCTCACGGATGAAGGGGACAATGATATCTCTTTCGTTACCCAAACGTGTCATTAGATAGCTTAATCCTTTGTGAGCAGCAGCCCATGGCAAATAATCGGTTTCGTTTTTAAGATATTGAAGAATATTTAAAGGCACACTGTAATCAATTTCACCCGCACGAGCTAAGTTGAGGAGATCGTCAACGATTTGGGCACGATTCAATACATGAATATCTTCCCTGCTTTCAGAAAACAATTTTTGGCCGATTTCTTTCCAAGAATTTTTATCATAATTAACGCGATAGAAACCGGATTGCTGAATATTGACAATGAACCAGGTAACATTATCTCCAAGATGCAAAAAAGATGTGTGGGCTGGAAGGAAAGAACTGGCAGAGACGTTTTGGAAATTGTTTTTAAAACTTGTTGTGAATGTAATTGGAACATGGTATTTTAAATTGGCGTTAGCTTTATCAAAATCCTTTAAAAGGAAACGTTTTTGACTGACTTTCACAAATCTTTCGGAGATACGTTTAAAGGTGACCACAGGGTAACCCTCTTGAGTGGTGAAGGAATCAAAGTATCTTTGAAAGAATTCTTTATGTAAATCAGGACAGTACTTCTTCCAAATATTAAATAGATCCGCAGGAATTGTGTTTTTGTATGCACTAAAATATAAAATATAATCGTTAAGATATTGTGATATTTTACTTGAGTAATAGAAAAACTTACTAAGTTGTAAGATATTCATTCAAAGATGTTCTAAAATTATTTTCTCCTAAAATAGATTTAGTCATACGGAAAAAAGCGGCTGCTTTTTGGAAAGAAATTTGGTTAAACATGTCAATGATATCGGATCTTGTGCGAACATTTTCGTTACTCATTGGCCTGACATCGCTTGTAGCATCCTGATACATGATATTTTGGACGACATCTACGACAAATTGGCTTGACATATTAAAGGAACTATCAATCTAAAATTATACAATCAATCATGTTTTTTATAAATTAATTGTTAAATATTTACCAATAGTTAAATTTATTTTTTTTATGTATGAACATTAGAGCGGGTCGATTTATTTATCGACAATTTCCCTATGATTTCCGTATTCTATGGGTTATTCCATGAAAATTTGCCAAAGGAACCATACCTCTATCGTTAAAATCGAGTCCCCTACTTTTTGTTGGTAGATTTGTTCCCAAATTGACGTTCGTATGAAATATTACCTACGCGTTCACATCCATAACTCAAAAACTATCGATCGGGTTTAATTGCCAGTAGGCGCGTTGGAAAGGTGAGCTCATTTTGATCAATTTACAAAAAAAAATCTCCAACATTGGTCCAACGGTTCAATTCCATTTTTTTCATGATTTTGTCCAAGAATATTACTTTATTTATTACGAAGTGCCACCGTTCGATGATCCACAAATTCCTTTACACATTCAAGGAACGGAAAGACATGTCCAATTGCTGGCTGCCACTGCTAAACGAGTTGCAGGAAAGAATGTAGAAGGCGCTATGGCGACGACATTAGAGAGCCGTAAGAAAACACCAAGACTTGAAAGCAAACAAGACTTTCAGAAAAAATAATGTTTTTTTTTCACATTTTGTCTTTTACTACACTCAAATTGAATATTTTTTTTTGATAATAGGTTGATAGATACTTTATTATCTCTTAATTTGAATTTTTGTAGAAAAAAAAATAAAAAGGGAAAAAAAAATCAAAAAGTTGGTTTTATGTGTTATTTTGTTTTAGCAATATCGCATGAATTAATCAACAGAATTCGATAAATTTGGGCTTAAACTCTTCGTTTTGAATTGTAAATTGAATAAAATAATGGATTGAGCCAAAAAAAATGGCCATGAAAGTAATATTCTTGGACAAAATCATGAAAAAAATGGAAAAATGGTCAAATGGACAAAAATGCCCGTAAATTTTGAACTTTTTACCAACAAAAAGTAGGGGACTCGATTTTAACGATAGAGGTATGGTTCCTTCGGCAAATTTTCATGGAATGACCCATAGAATACGGAAATCATAGGGAAATTGGTGAATTTTTTCACTCCCTACAAATCGACCCGCCCTAATGTACATATATTCTTTATTTAGATACGGCTTTAATTTTTTTTCTTATTGGTTTAACTGTGTATGTTGTCCTATTGAAAATATTGAAAAATGGTTTGGATGTTGTGTTTAACCATAAGTCAACCACTAAGAAGAGTGCTATATTTGGTTTTACCGGATCTCATATACCCTTAATCATAGTTTTAAATTTATTATGTATAAGTATATTATTCGACCTTTTTTATTATAGTATAACTAAATTTTCAAGCTTGAGGTCGTTTTTTTATTTTTATATAAAATTTAAACGTTTATTTTTAACCAATATATCGGCACTTCTTTGAGTGCCTTCTTCAGGGTTTTTTTCTTTCTTAGTTAAATAAATTTAACAAATTTCTTATAACAACCCTGCAGGAAATGGTACTAGTGAATCTGTACTGATTCACTATTGAAACAGTCACCAGTACTAGTGACTTATTATACCCCAGACAATGTTTTTTACTACAGACATTTAACATGAGCGTGTCATTGGAATTCTACTACTGACGTTAGTACTACTGACTAGGTAGTTCCTTTGGGAACATATCGGCCCCTAACCGTGAAAATAACGTAACGCCAAAAATCAAATTTTACAGGAGAGAGCTTTTTTTTTTATTTTATATAAATTTTGTATGAAATTTGTCGCTTACGATAAAATTGTTCTTGCTATAAAATCGTAACGGTACCTTATGTGACCATGAAATTTTAGGAGATGATGCAAGTGTTGCCAATAAAGTCATTTATTAAAAAAACGAAAATTGAAAATCATGTCGCTTACGTTATTTTCCCGGTTAGGGCTCGATAAGTAGACATTGGAACCAGAGAATCACTAGTACATTTTAGTAAATGTACTCTACACTTTTGGTACGAATACGAAATCATAACAATCTTTTTTTATTATTTCTTTAACTTTTATAGGAATTGTACTTCTTAGCTGTTATTGATAGAAAATTTTTCGTATTCAAGCCAAATATAGCGGTAAAAGTAGTGTAGTGTAGACACTTCGTTGACAAAGTCACCAAAATAGTCGACAAAACTGGTGACTTGGAGACACTTGCACCCAGGTTTCCTTCAGGGAAATTAAACAATATACATTTGTATTTTAATGACAAATTAAAAAATTTTTCAATTGAATACAAAAATACTTTTCAAATCAAACTTGATCTATTACAATATATGAAAATAAATTTTAAACTTCCGTTTTTACTTTTTATAATTTTGTGACACATTCTCACACTTCAAAAAAATGCTTCATATATTTAATGAAACGTTTTCATAAAAAAATTTTCATTGGTTAAATGAGTGGAATTTCATAGTTATAATGAAGTATTTTCGTTAAAATCGCTTCATTGGAATTTGTAATTACGTTAAAAATTTTCTTTAGATATATGAAAACTTAAGTTTGTCCAAGTTAAACAAAAAATTTTAATTGGGAACATAAAAAAACAATATACAAACATAACTATATTCATAAATTAATACAAAATTATAGTTTCCTTAAAAAAATGTTTAATTGTAATTAAAAAATGTAAGATTTAATTATTTCACACATCTAATGTAACATGCCATTAAATTTATGAAATCAAAAATTTTTTTTATAAAAGCAACATGTTTAAATAATTGAAAAAAAAAAAATTTTTTAACATTCAAATAAGTCTATAATCTCAATAATTAAAAGTATAAAAATATTTCGAAAAAGCATGCCTTCATGAATTTAAATTTTCATTATGACAATGAAAAATGTCATTATAGTAATGAAACAAAAACTTTCAATCCATAAATATGTATGTTTTTAGTTTTCTTTAATATGTACATTAGACTGGCCCACGCTTGTATGGGAAAGTAAAAGTATAGTCTAATAATTTATCCACTAGCTTGATTTTGTTTCTTTTACTAAAATATATGTGTATACCGAAAATTGGCTCAATGGGACAATATTTAGAGGTCGCAATGAATGGCGACTTATTTATATGTTTCACATTTTATATTACATGCATTTACTACTTGCTTATCATTATTTTACTTGTTTATGTATTGGAGATACTTTTTCACACTTTTCTTTAATCTTTACGAAGGCGATCACCATAGAAAAATATTTCACGGGGTTTCTAAAGCTAATATTGCAAAAAAGGCTATCGATAATTTAAAAATATAATAAAATATGAGTTAATTTGTACTTAATTTACAGTTTTATTGATTCTTTATCAATTTGTTTTATTAAATATTTTTATTTTTAAATAAACAATGATTATCACCATAAAAAATCAGAGTATGGTTTATTTCTATCTAACCCCGAAAAATCATTAAACTATCGCAGCCTGTAAATATTGACGGGTTGTGCTCAAAATTGGACTTAACATTTTTAAGCACTATTCGAATAGGATCACCGTTGTGGAGTGCTAATATTCGATACTTTTGTATTTTGGGCCACCCTAATGTACATACCTACCTACATATTGTATGTAATAAGTAATGAACAAACAAATGTTCTCCTTTAAAAAAACACACTCTTATATTTTAAACTGTTGTTTAATCTCATATTTACGCTCTTAATTGAGTAATCGAAAAAAACAAGGTTTTTTTATTCAAAAACATAATTGAAATGTAACTCATAGAATAAATTCGAAAAATAAAAAAATGTTGAATATAATATAAAAATATAAAGTAACCTACGAAAGGAGATAATTCCCAGTTTCTATTTGTTAAAAATAGTTGAGTGAAATACATTCAATTTATAAAGTACCACTATCCAGTGTGACACAAAGAATGCTGACGAAGGCCGTAGCGGGCCAGAAAATGCATTACATTCTGCTGGTGTCTAATAATTGTAAGTTTTTCTGTACATACTATATACTTCATTGCTATCCAAAGGATAGCTAAGTTAAAATGTAACAAGAAAATACAATATAATAGTCTGGTAGTGTATAAAAGTCATTCCCAAAAATTTAAGGAATAGAACTATTACAAAAAAGCTTTATAAAATACATAACTGAAATGTAACTCATAGAATAAATTCGAAAAATAAAAAATGTTGAATATAATATAAAAATATAAAGTAACCTACGAAAGGAGATAATTCCCAGTTTCTATTTTTTTTTTTACTTTTTTGAAAGTATTCATAGATCTAATCTAATGTTTCATTAAATACATTTTAATGAAACAGGTTTCATTGATCCAACGAAGCGCTGCATAGGTTCCTTTTTAATGCAATTTTTCATGGGATTAATGTCAAAATATATTGGTATTGCGAAGAAAATTCTTTCAGTGCAGTAAAATAAAAAAAGACCTCCAGCTTGATAATTAAGTTACAGTATTAAATTTAAAAATAATAATATAATTATATCCACACCACCATAGTGGAGAGGGTATCATACGCTTGTGTTGATGTGTGTTACATATACAAATATTCGTTTACGACCCACGAAAAACGTTTGCGCAAAATACAGGTCACAATTTAAGAGATATTTTGATACTTAAGTTTAGTATAGTAACAAGGACGAAGCCTATTGAAAATGGTGAGATTCCGTCCATAATTACACGTAGCTACCGTACAAACTTCTTTTCGAAACATCAAATATTTCATTAACGTAGTCTGAACACAACATATTTTTGAGTGCCAAATAAAATAAAAGCCGATTTTGAGCAAATAAAAATATTTACCGGCAAACAAATATTTGTCCAATGTGAACATAGTGTGAACACAAAAAATCAAATATTTTAGAAATTTTTGAGCCAACATTTATTTGATATTACAAAAAAATTGTAAGAGCAAACAACGACAAATAATTTTAGCCATGTTCGCGATAGAAGCAATTTTTCCTGTAAGTTTTCGGATTCTTTACAGTTTTAAAGATTTTTAATAATTATTAGACTTTGCTATCATGCCGCTGTTAGCAAATTTTTGCGAATTTCCGCTAATTTAGCAATTTTTACCGAATTTTTGCCATTCCTTATACTTTTAGGGACTTTTAATTAATTTTATGGCTTGTTTTAAATATTAAAATTGTTCGCGAATTATCGTTATTTTTTTCAACATTTTTTGTTTTTCCTCGACATTTAGTTTTTTAAACGATTTAGCGATTTTAATTAAATTTTAGGGTTTATTTACAAGCTTGCAATTTTTCGCGAATTTTAGCAATGTTCGCGATTGAAGCAATTTCTTCCTGTGATTCTTAGCAGCTTTAACGATTTTTTATAATTATTAAACTTTGCTATCATGCCGCTGTTAGAAAATTTTTGCGAATTTCCGCTAATTTAGCAGTTTTTACCGAATTTTTGCCATTCCTTAGCATTTTAGGGACTTTTAATCTATTTTATGGCTTTTTTCGGTATTTTTGGAAAAAAAATTTTTTTTTGTTATTTTTCGACAATTTGTTTTTTTTAACTGATTTCAAATAAATTGTATGGTTTGTTTCCAAGTTTGCAATTTTTCGCGAATTTTAGCCATTCTCGCGAAGAATCGATTTTTCCCTGTGAATCTTTACAGCTTTAACGATTTTTAATAAGTAGTAGACTTTACTATCATGCCGCCATTAGCAAATTTTTGCGAATTTCCGCTAATTAAGCAATTTTTATCGAATTTTTGCCACTCCTTGCTTGATTGAAATATCTACATTTTTCGCGAATTTTCGCTATTTTTGCAATTTTTTTTTTGTTTTTTCCCTACATTTTGTGTTTTAACCGATTTAGCGAATTTCAAATATATTTTAGGGTTTGTTTCCAAGTTTGCAATTTTTCGCAAATTTTAGCTATTTTCTCAAAAGAGATGCTGCTCCACAGCATAAAACAAATAAATTAGCTTCTGCGCTCATTTTTACTATTTGTGAAATTTATTTTTGAACACTTTCATTAAATAAATATTTGATGCAAATGTTAGTTTTAATTTATTTTATTTGACACCATTTGCCAACTGTTTTAACAAACAAAAATTGTCAAATATTTGAGCATAGATTGAACATTAAACAAAATATTTTTTTGTTTCACACAGTTTGAAACAAATATCAGAACAAATATTTTCGTCAAATATTTCATAAGTCTGAACGTACATTAAGACCCAAAACCAAAAAAAAAAACCAAGCGCTTAAAACACGGGAATTTATTCATAATGAATTTCGAAAATTATACAAATCTCCGAAAAAATGACATAACCCATTAAACAAAAATGAACTAAAACCCCATAAATGGAAACTTATTTCACAATGATATACAAAAGTCCCCGTTTTGAAAATAACACAAGACCACACATTAAAAAAAAAACTTATACGAATAATTTAAAATTTTTAGTTAGGCTATGCAGAGCAGCTTAATGGTATAAACACAACTGGGTTGCCATCCTTCCTCTTTTCGCCAGACACCGTCCTCTTTTTTAGGGAATCCGGGGGCAGTCCTGCTTCTCTTTCAGCAAGTGTCCGGGGTTGTCCGATTTTTTACAGTTTCATTGAAATTTTTTCTTGCACCTAAACTTTAAATCACAAATCACAAGATTTATAAAAACAGATTTAAGTGCTCGTACAATTACTTTTGAAAAAATACAATTTTAAAATTCCTCTTTGTACATTAGTTTTAAAGTAAAACTAAAGTAAGCGATAAAGTAAATTAATGTACATCGTACCTGATAGGTTAAAGTAAAGTTGTAATAATGGAAGACTTTTTATACAGCCGATACAATCCTACCTTTAGCTATCGGTAAGTTGTGAAAACGGGCCTAAGTTTGTCATTCCGTGTGAAATTTTTTTATTATTCATCTCAGACCCCATAAAGTATATATATTCTGGCTCCTTGACTAATTCTAAGTCGATTTAGCCATGTCCGTATGTCCGTCTTAAAACTCAAAAGAAATAAACAAACTGGGTGTCAAATTGCTTGTAGCTATCCTAAGCAGTTTAGGATTGAAATCCAGCCAAATCGGTTCAGTAGGATCAGAGCTATGAATCAAAATGTGGAACCACGACTTCAAAAAATTGATAATTTTGGTACAAAAACCAACACAAATGGTGGAACAATGCACGGAATAATATGAGATTTTGCAAATGTTCACTTTATTCGGCTTGAAATCACTCTATGAAATTCCATAAAGATCGTTCCATAATTTACCCTAGGCTCCATATAAACCCTACTCCCGGAAAACAGTTTAGTACGCCTAAAACCGTAATTTATAATGCTATCAGAATAAAATTGAATACTTCACAGTTTTATAGGACTAGAAAGAGCACTAAAAAATTTCGTGATGATCGGTCCATAATTTACTATAGGCCCCATATAAAGCCCACTCTGGTAAATTAATTAAATACGCCTAAAACCGTAGCAGATATATAGTTATTGTGGTAAAATTTCTTCCAGCTTAGTTTCATATGGCCAGAAAAAATTTCATGCAATTTTGTGATATACGTTCCATAATTTACCTTGTATTTAATTATTAAAATTTGTATTTTTTAATTTGTATTTTTTAATACAAGAAATACCTCTGCGGAATTTTGGGATGATTGGTTCATAACTTACCATGGCTCCATTATAAGTCCCCCTCCTGAAAATCATTTAAGTTCGGCTTAAACTCTTACGAATCAAGATATTTTACTCAAGATTGTCGGTCAATAATTTAATATAGCTCTAAGCCGGAGCCAATTTTAATGCTGATGTCTGTTTTTATAATAGAACTAGCTGACCCGGCAAACGTTGTTTTGCCATATAACATATTTCTTTCAGATGTTACAGTATCAGCATACCAAATTTTAAGAAAATCGATTAATTAGTTAAAAAGATATAGGGAAAGGGGTGCTTTTGCCCCTTTTGCCCTATTTCATGCGCTAAATAATAATAAAAAATATAGGCTATAGTTCTGTCAAGCTGTAACACTTTTTGCCTGCAAAATTTCAGGAAATTCGTTTGATTAGTTAAGAACATATAGAGAAGGGTAGCTTTTGCCTCTAATGCCCTATGTTGAACCCTTTTCCCTATTTCCTTTCACATGTTACAGTGACTGCATGCCAAATTTTAAGAAAACCCGTTGATTAGTTAAGAAAATATATGGAGGGGGAGCTTTCGCCCCTCTTGCCCTACTTTACGCTATCTAGCTATATGCAATATATTTTACGACCTATTATCATACCTAACAAATGCACATACAAAATTTCATAAAAATGTCTGTGTAGCTGTTTCGGAGGAGTTCAAAATGGAGGGCATATTGTTGATATTTGTATGGGAATATATAGGAAAATCTAAATGCCATATCTCCGGAACCCCTAACCCGATTTCGTGCAAACTTAACATAAACTATCTACAGACTATCCCCAACGTATCCTTTTAATTGAAATCGGTCGCCCCGTTTCCGCATTTAGTAGTGACATCAAAGTGTACACTTCTTTTTATATAAATATAGATAAATTAAAAATAAATAAACATCATATAGATATCACTCCTGAAATATTCGAACTGTCGGTAAAGGGTATCAAAGATTCGGCACAGCCGAATATAGCACTCTAACTTGTTATATTATAATAACAATCTTAACATTTAAAAGGAAGTTAAGGCTATCAAAATTAGGAGCTTTGGACAAATTAGAACCGATTCGAAAACAATTTAATTTCCAGTAAAATATTTTTGGGGTGAATTTAATATAAATACCAATACAATTAGATGGTTTAACGGACACAAAGAGTCTAATTTGTAAAGAAGTTTTTTTTTTGGGGAATATGTGAAATTGTAGACCGATTCTCACCATTAACAGAGACTTATTCCTTAGTACAATTAAAATGTATTTGCCAAATTGGATCAAATTATCTGCAAGATTGCAACTTGTACTTTGCGCACAAGGTTACCAGCCAGACGGACATTTATATTTAATGACAACCTGCCTTGTCTTACAATTTTAGATAAAAAATTAAATGTAGACGGTGGAATCGAAGCAACACGCTGATTATACAGATAAATATTTAAAACTGAAAAACCTAAATTTCGCAAAAAAAAATATCTAAAAAAGTTTAACATGTTTTAAAATATGCCTCAAAAAGGCAAAATATGCGCTATAAAAATAAATATAAAAGGGCTCTTTTAATTAAATTATGCAAAAAAATGATGTAAACCTTGAAATATGCAAAAATATGCACTAGCAAATCGATGCCAAAATTCATTAAAAGTTATAAAACGAATAAATATATTGTTTCTGCCTTAATTGGTTGTACAAGGAAAAACATGCAATTGCATATTTATGGTTTCCCTGCTGATAAGATTTTAATAAGGATTACAGTAAAATAATAGTTCGTTAATTAGAAGAAACCTTCAATAGAGATTTATGAGTAAATATGAAAGGCAGTCCTGGTTTTGTGCTCATAGTAGACATTTCAAGATTTCCTTCATACTTTGGGTCTTAGGATAAATATTTCAACCAACACAACAATTAATTTAATGTGTTTTTGTATTATTATCTTATTTAACTTATGGATATGATATAATTTGCACTTACCAAATCAGTACCAAAGTATTGGAAGTAAGTGGCGAAACCTTTATTCAACCAGAGATAACCCCACCATTTACAGGTTACCAAATTTTCCCACCACAACTGGGCTACTTCAAAAGCAACAATATTTGCAACCAATTGTTTCGACTTCAATGAACTCTCCTTTTTATCGTAGAGTCGCGAATATTCATCGAGTTCGGAATTAGAAACATCGTTCAAACGTATGACATTTTCAGTTATTGTGCTTAAACTTGTATTAAAGTAGCTACGAAAGGCGGCCAAAAGATTTTTACCACACTCGTGGCTATATTCTGTTTGCGAGGAGTATTTAGGTCTGGCAAAAACAACAAGTTTGCCTTCATCGCGAACATACAAATCGGTGTAAATGGTGAAAGTCAAAAGATAGGTGGACATTATAGGAGTAGTTTTATATCTCTTTTTAAGATAACTGAAATCTTTCATCAAAACATCAGTAGGGCCCACATATTCAAATGAAGAGTCATAAGTCATAGATAAATTAAATTTTGCCTTGAATTCCGGTTCATCAAAAGAGGGAAAGACACGGCGGGCATGAATTGGTTCGAACTGGGTTGCATAAAGCCAACTATTAAAGAATTAGAATTTCAATACAAGAAATTTTCAATAAATTTATTTTGTATTAAATAGGGGTTTTAAATCTTACTTGGTAGCTTTTGTGGTTGTGTATTTAGTGCGGTAGAAACCGCTCATCTCTTCATTAATGCTGCCAACATAATCAAATTCCAAGAAATAGGTTTCGCCAGCTTGTAATACTTCTTTTAAGTTGTAAACCACAATATCGGTTAAATTGTTGGGAGTTGCCGGGGGAAGTGGTTTTCTCTCTGATTCATTCTTTTTGTGATATGTAGCGAAGGACACATTCAAATTTTCCATATGCAATTGAATTTGGTCGGTACTTTGCACTACTTGGATTTCAATTTTACATTCACCATCGAAAGTAAATTTTTTGGCATCAGATTCCTTCAAGTAAGGGTCGATATGAATTTTGTAATGGATGGGCTTAATGTTTAAAGGTAAACGGTAGTTAACTTCGGGGATGGGTGTGAGTGTGGGTACATATTGGGCGGTTCTGGCGTCGTACACCAACGTTACAATTGCTCTTACTACAAGTAGAACTACCATTGTTGTATACAGACCTGCTATTAACGCCAGAAAAGCCACCATATTGTATAATAAACCAATGTATGTATGTATATATATTTTAAATTTAAAAAAAAAATAAATTTTTTCTTGATATCTAAGTCGTTTTTTGTTTTTCTTTTACACACTTTTTTTCTTCACTAATTTACTAATTTGATTAAATAGTTGCCGAAATTTTGGGCCTTACTAAAGCTCTTAGCACTGCCGGTCTTTCTTTTATAAGAAAATAGTAATAAATTACACACACAAACGTAAAAACTTTCGGTTTATGGTTATTGATAATTATGAACTATTTGATCAAGAGCTTAATGAAATTTAAATAATGAAAACAAAAGCTAAACTCTTATTTATTTTAAAGTTTTTAAACTATTAACTTGGCATGAGTGACCTTGAGAGAGAGAGAGACAATCATTCATGTTCAAATAATGAAATTTTAAGTGGCGCTTTTAGCTATTTTAAAAACAAATTTTATAAATTATTCCTAATAAAGTGTTTATTACGACTTACATATATCAGAATAGTTTAGGAAATTTTTTACCAGTAGTGCGATTCACTAACTTTTATAACGATAATCGAATCGTTAAAATAAATATAACGAAAATTTATCGAATATGCTATTCAATAAAATTTTTAACGATATTCGCTGTCGTTTAAAATCAGCTGTTACTTTAAGCAATTTTTTGTCGTTATTTTAGCGACAATAATTTAGGTTGTGTTTATTTCATTGATAAAATGTATTTTATGTTTAAAATAGCTTACAAACATACAAAGATATATTCATATGTATATGTATGAACAAAAACTAAATCCTAAATTTAAAATTTACAAAAAAAGCATATTAAGAACAAAAACCAAATTCTAAATGTAAAATTCACAAAAAAAAAATATAAAAACCATAAATTAACCCTTCGTCTTACTCAGGAGTCTGGCCAGACCTTTTTCAATGCATTTTGAATGCAAAAACATTTGTAACACAGGGGGTTAAGAATAATTTCATTTGTTTTTATTTTATTCTCTTTTGTGCTTTTCGTTTTTTTTAACATTTTTAAGACAGAGATGTTGCAAAAATACAGCTGTTTACTATCGTTAAAAAAAAGTTACAGAATCACACTATCGTTACTGCAAGCTAATATATTTGTCGACAAATATAACGATTGTCGGTTCGTTAAAAGTTAGTGAATCGCACCACAGATCTACCTAATGATGAAAAACAGACAGTCATGTTCAAATAATAAAATTTTTAATGGCGCGTTTAACTATTTGAAATACAAATTTTATTAATGATTCTTAATAAAGTGTTTATTACGACTTATATCAGAATAGTTTAGAAAATTTTTTTTACCAGGGGGCAAATTATGGCAGTCGTGATCGAATACTTTTTCGATTCGATAGCAATTTTATTTCTAATTCTTTCTGTCTATACTGAACGGATCGAAATTATTTTATTAGTGTTGTGTTCGAATCGAAAAAGTTTTCGATCACGACTGGCATAATTTGGCCCCAGATCTACCTAAGGATCCAAAACAGACAGGGAGTTCGATCGTGACCGTCATGAGCGATAGGCGCATTAGGGAGATCAGATTTAATTGTTGGTGCTATACTAAAACTTTATTGTTTTTTTTTTATCAATATTCAAAAACTGTTATCATTTTGGTTGTTGAAAACATCATAAAGTAAAATAAAAAACAGCTAAATTCACTGAGATGAGTCAGCGTAATGCTCAAAACTCAGAAAATATTAAAAATGTTGGATATAACAATAACGATAACATCATCATCAAGAGAAAAAGAAAAAACAACAATATGGAATAACCATAAACATCAAAACATGTCAAACATAATTACTATGCTTTGCTTGATAATGATAAAGAATGTGACCAAGAACTTTTTAAATGTAAAAGAAAACAATGAAAAAACCCAAAAAGTTAATTTAGCGGCTCCACGAAAAGCCCCCCAATGAAATAACGCCCAAACGAGAAATGAATTATTCCCCAAATTTTGTTCATACATTTTTAGGTGTTATTTCATATGAAATAACTCCCAATTTTTTTGGGCCGTTTTTCATTTTTTTTTGGAATTATTTTATTCCTCATTTGGGGTTTTCAAATTATGAAATAATCTCCAATGAAATAACAACCAACAAATTTTTAAAATTCGGGGCTTGTTTCATAGCGTGCATAATTTGGGTGTTATTTCATTTGTTATTCGGGGGTTATTTCATTTTTTGCGACTTTGTTGTTGGTCCATATTGACTTCATGAAATCCTTGGTGAAACTGACTCTTGTATGAATTTTGGGCATAATTTCATTTTTGTTGCTGATGGGGCTTATTTCATTGGGGGTTATTTCATTTTCATCATTGGGTGTTATTTCATATGAAGTAACGCCCAAATATTGGGGGTTGTTTCGTTTTCGCTTTGGGGTTTATTTCATTTATTTTTCGATGTTATTTCATTCACTTTTTTTGGGTGTTATTTCCTATTTTATGGGGTTTATTTCATTGGGTGTTATTTCCTGGGCGTTATTTCATTGGGGGGCTTTTCGTGGAGCCAATTTAGCTATTGCAGCTATGGAAGAAGTGCAGAGAGCAAATAAAAATTTAACACCAAGTGTAAATAAAAAAAAAATAATACATTGATTACTAATGAACAAAATAAAAACAAAAAGGACCTCCAATTAATATTATTGATATTGAAACAAAAGAATTATCAAAGAATTTAAAATTAAACAGTTTAGAAACAAAAAATCCTTATTCATGAATTCATTAGATGATTTTCTAAAAGTAAGAGCCCATTTAGAAAAGTCAAAAGCCAAATTTTTTACATATGCCCCCAAAGGTATTAAAACCAAAATATATCTTCTTAAAAGGTTAGATACAAATTTATCCAACGAAGATATCCTCAATGATTTATGCCCATACGAAACCGATGATTAACAATTTATTAAAGTTAGTCAATTCTCAACTGAAAAAGGTTACGTTTTGCCAATATTTTAAGTACAAATATCCCCAGAAAGTAACGTAAATAAACTTAAAAACATAAAAGCACTTTTCTATCGCTGTATTAAATGGGAGCAAATTAGACGTCCTGAAATACCTCAGTGCCGTAATTGGCTTTTTTCATAGCGCAGCTAACTGTTTTCTTCCCACAATGTGTGTTAAATGCAACAAGGATCACGAAAAATGAAAAGTTATATTGCATTGTATGTAATAAATATGGACATCCAGCTTCATACAAAAGAAAAAACCGCATTGGAAAAAAACTGTAATAATTTATTTACTAACCCTGAAGTAAGTTTTGCTAATGTATTAAGTAGTAATAGTAATGGAAATATTACTACTAACAATTTAAATAATACAAACATCAACTCTTTCTTGTTTGAATTAAAAAATATGATGGTGAATCTAAATATTGAAATGACAAATCTACAAAAACAATTAAATAGACAAGCTCTTAGAATAGATGCAATCTTTTCTATGGTAGGTGTGCATATATGCCAAATAGTCAAACGAATACAATATCTAAAAATCTTAAAATAATACATATTAATGTCAATTCCTTAATACGCATAAGTAGAAGGTATGACCTTCAAAACTTTTTAAATAAACAAAATCCTGATACGTTCTTCTAAACGAAACGAAACTTAACCCAAAGCATCGACTACAGTTTGAAAACAATAATATGATTAGGAAAGATAGAAACAATTCTTCACGTGGTGGAGGGTCCGCTATTCTGATAAAAAAATATCTAAAATATAACACTTATTCTAAACACACAATAAAATCTCTAAACTTTTTAGAAACTTGCATAGTAAAAATTCCCTTGATTGCAAACGAGTAAATCGTTATTGTTTCTGCATATTATCCCTCAGGAAATAATGATTTTAGTTTCAAGAATGAATTTCATAAACTTTTTGAATCTTTAAATTTACAGGACAGTAATAAATTTTATATATTAGCAGGAGATTTTACCTGGAGACATGTTGATGTTGACCAAAAGGTTATCAAACTTAAAGAATGGTTAAACGATAACGAAATAAATTTTAGGTGTAGATTTTATGCCTCAAGCTCGCCTTCTTTTCCTCGAGGAGGTTCATATTTAGATATGTATATGTATAGCTGATTGTAGATTGCATATTCAAACTTTAGATTATGACAGCGATCATAATGCTATACAAATTAATTCGTATATGAACAATAAAAAAAAACTAAATTTACTTTCCTGGAAGAACCCCAAATCATTAAATACAACTATAAAAAGACAAACTGGGAAAAATTTAAGAACCGGATTGATCGAACATTGAATGATAAATCGAAATCTAACAAACCTATAAATCGATACACACATTAGTAGATTAAACAGTGTAATTATTAAAACAATTGATGAGTTGATGACATCTAGGTATAAAAACGTGAGTGTTTTTTCGAAGATAGAAAACTCAATTATAAAAAATTATATATGCGGAAAAAGTAAGATTGTTACAATAATAAAAAATATACAATCGATTGGAACATACTCTATCAGAGGAATCACTCTTAAATGATCAAAACCGGATATTCATGTTCAAATAATACAATTTTTAATAGCGGTTTAAACTATTTTAAAAACAAATTTTATAAATGATTCTTAATAAAGTGTTTATTACGACTAGGGAATGGTAAATGGATTCCAAAATCGATTCACGATTTTTCGATCGACTTTTTTTTCCATTTTTGAAATCGATTTCAAAATCGTTGAAGATAAATTTGCAAAAAGTAAACCATATATCACAAAGGGGCAATAACTAAAGGGTTACTGCGTATTTCGAATCGAAAGACATAATTTACGAGTTCGAACAATTTGTACTGTGTATTAAGCTGGGATCACACGATTGCCGCAAATGCACCAATATGACACAATTTTTATTGTGCTTTGTTGACGCACAATAATGAAATTGCATCAATAAAATATTCTGAAATCACACGATTGCCCTGTTTTAAACAAATTTAATTGCCGCTAGTTGGTACAAAGCGAAATGGTTACAACAATTGCCGCAGCACAGTCACACGATTGTTCTTACTTGACAACTGCAAATACAGCTATTTGTTTGAAAGATCTTGTTGGTTTGTTAATTAAATTAAATTAAATATGTATCATATATGTATGTACTTAAACAAAATTCCAAAAATTAAGTCTATTCAACAATTTCGTATGTTAAGGTTCGCATAGAAATATATATATATATATAATGTCCTGTGGTTCCTATTCGGAACAAAGGGCCACAACGAATCTATTCCATTCGGTCCGGTTTGATGATAAACGTTTTATTTCTCCCCAGCTGAGATCGATGCGTCTAATTTCGATGTTCAATTGTCGACGCCAGGTGTGAGATGGTCTGCCTAATCTGCGGGATGTACCATGTGGATTCCAATCAATGGCAATTTTTGCTGTGTCATTTGGAGGCCTACGTAGCGTATGGCCAATCCAGCGCCATTTGCGGTTAAGTATGTCAGTATGGATTGGCTGCTGATTTGTTTGACTCCAAAGTTCCATATTGGAGATGGTGTTGGGCCAAAAAACCTTTAGGATGCGTCGAAGACATCGATTAACAAACACTTGTAGAGTGTTTACGTCGTGATCTGTTGTATTCCATGTCTCACATGCATAAAGGAGCACAGACTTAACACAAGAGTTAAAAATACGAATCTTAGTGTCCTTGGATATAGCTGAAGATTTCCATACTGACCGAAGGGTACCAAATGCTTGGTTAGCTTTAGAGATACGGTACGTGACATCATTACTAGAACCACCTGTGTTTGTAATGATGCTGCCGAGGTAGCAAAAAGACGTAACTTCTTCCAGGTCGGTATTTCCTATGCAGAATTTGTTGGTGTTTGTTGTATTGCAGCGAATCACTTTGCTCGTGCCTATGTTTATTTTTAAGCCAGCTTTTGCAGCTTCTGTTTCGATGCATTTCAACTTAGATGTCATATCTTTATAACTGTGTGCAAGCAGGCAGATATCATCAGCATATTCTAGACTCTTGAGCTGTTGGTTAAGACCCCAGTTGATACCTCTCTTTGCTTTAGTAGCATTGCGAACTATAACATCTAGAACGATGTTAAACAGCAAGGGAGACAGTACACAACCCTGGCGAACACCAGCTACAACATCGAAACTGTTGCTCAGAGCATTATTGTGGACAACACGACATTTAACATTACGGTACAGCTCCTGAGTAAGGCTTATGATTTTGGGTGGGACCCCTTTGCAAGCTAGAGCACTCCATATTGCGTTTTGATTCAGGGTATCAAAAGCTTTTTCAAAATCTATAAACAACAGGTAGAGCGCATAGAAATACCTTAAATAAAAATATTCGCACTGAACAGCTAAATATGCTTGTGAACATACATATTTTGTTAATAGCAATAATTAAAAAAAATTAAAATGCATAATCAATAAATAAATATTTATCTTCATTACCTACTTAAAGAAACACAAAAAGTAAATTTATTAAAAAGAGGCAAATATTGGTGCGTATTGTGTTGTTTGATTGCCGCACAAGAACACAATAAATATTGGTGCATTTTTGTTATTTTTATTATCGCGCGGTTGCATAGCAAACAGTCACACGATTGCCGCACCAGGGTTGCATTTGATTGGCAAAAGTAAGCACAATATTGTCCTTGATTGGTACATGAGCCAATTGGTTGTGCAGTCACACGATTGGGGTATTAAAAAGTATGCAAATTGGTGCATTGCGGCAATCGTGTGATCCCAGCTTTACGATTTTCGCAATCGTTCGAAACGATGACAGAGGTTGTATTTTTTAAAAAATCGGAAATTTGATGAAAACTTTTTGTTAAAAAACGTCCGTTTATTCGAAGCAAATATTACGAAAATCGTAGTACTCAGTACAAATTGTTCGAATCCGTAAATGATTTCTTTCGAATCGAAATACGCGGTAACCCCCCTGAGACTATTTCGATGTGCGAAAGAATTCTTTCTTTTGAACGATTACATTTAAAACCAAAACAAATTCTAAAAATTTTGTTTTTGTTTTAAATGTATTTGTACGAACCAGTGCGATATGTATGTATGTACATACATTTCACATATTAAAATTGTGTTCTTGATTAACATTATAACAAAAATTCTGAATTTTTGCAATACATATTTTTAATAACAAATTATATACATTTCAAAATATTGCAACATAATCCCTTGCAATTTCGTATTTGTGCAGATAAATTACTTTCAGTTTGGCACTCTGCTCATAACCAGATTTAAATATCGCTCACACACTGCTCTTTATCTGTTTTATAGCTCACTTTCAGTGTTTGGTTTTGTTTAGGGCTGTTTTGTTCACTGTTCATTGATGACTTTAATTTCTGAAGAACAAGAGGACCTTTCATAAAAGTTGGAAGTATACCAACGGTTCTAATAGGTAAATACATAAAACTACGATTGTTTTTTTTTAACTTTAAATTTGGCAAAATGCATAAGCATTCCTACACACGTATGTACACTCAAAAAAATTTGAAGTTGTATTGTGCATCCACCTATTTTATCGGTTTAATAGAGATTTAAATTAAGAATTACCAAAATTTTGATATAAATAAAAAAAATCGATTTTAAATGCCCAATAATCGATTACAGTATAAAATCGCATACGTAAATTCGATTGCGAAAAATCGTTTTTTTTTTAGCACAAAATCGATTTATATCAGAATAGTTTAGGAAATTTTTTTACCAGATCTACCTAATGATCAAAAACAGACATTCATGTTCAAATAATAACATTTTTAATAGAGGTTTAAACTATTTTAAAATAAAATTTATAAATGATTCTTAATTAAGTGTAAACAAGTGTAGGTTTGTGTGTAGAATTTACCTTGTATAAATATGATGATGAAGTTAGGTGATGAATTATGGATGTTTGGTTGAATGTAGCTCTATGATAAGAGTAGATGTGTAGTTGGAATATTTATATATGTATAGTTGTTTGTAGATCGTGTGAAGATATTTCAAGGTGAGCAAAGTAGAAGAGGAATAATGATTTGGTGCCCAATATAGACTTGGAAGAGAGTGTACATCTGTTTGTACGTATGTAATTATGTATGCAAATCGCTTTTAGGGGTGGTTTGCAGTTGATAGAGATGAAGAGGAAATGATCTTTTGGTATGTCCCAAAAGACAATAATGATGTTCTGGTTGGTAGGTTCCAACGGCCACTGATCATATAGTTTATTGTAGATGTTTCCTAAGATTTAATAGATTCTCATGAAGAAGAATTATTAAATCATATAATCGTGGGTAGAAATAAAAGATATGTATGATTTAAGTATTACCTATGTTCAACCAATGTAATCTTTATTTAGCCAAATATTAATTAATTGCAAGAGATGCTCACCTTGTGGATGTTAGAATAATAAAAAAGATTTGAATACTAAATCTTGCCATGAATGCTAGGGTTTTTACAATATAGCTAACTTTACATGAAAGTAATACAATACAAAGATGGCAAATTACAATGTTATTTTTATCCAACAGATAACATTATGCTAAGGTTACTACAACGGTTTTCAGACTGTAGTATTAAGGGATATAAATTGACTGTTACTGAAATTCAAATGTTAAGGGCTTTAATATAATAAATCCAATATAAATTCAAGTAGAATAAAATATAATAAAATGATGTTATATGCTAATTTATACAAAGTGTTTAAAACAGGGACCGAAAATAACTGTTATGTTTTTATTTCAGAGCAAAAAGGTTAGGCAAAAATGCCCTTTATCTGCATTTGGGAATTTTTAACCATTATCGTGTCTTTTATATTATATTGGATACCGTAACTAATTAATTGAGAATACAAAAATTTTGGTTAAAAATAACCATTAAATCAACCAAAAAAAATTTTTGGTTGAAAATAACCATTATCGAAAAAAATTTATTTATTTTGGTTATCATGTATAAAAAAATTCCAAAAATTTCAAATGTTTATTGTTGTCAACAAGTTTGTATATACATGTTTAAATACATATGTACAATGTATATTATTTAGGTATCAAACTCAAATATGGGCATTTTCTGGGGTCACGAAAGTACCTTCATATGCTTTTGATGTACAAATACCAAACCAAAACTTTTCAGAGCATTTTTTTCGATTCGATAGCATTTGGGTAGCTCTATGTTTAGTGCAAAAGATAGTTTTTATTGAGTTTTAATTTTTCATTAAATTTCCTCAATTTCCTTAACAAAAAAACTTAATACTCCTTTTACAATTGATTGTAAATTATAAAGAAAGATTGTAAGCATAACATATTTTTTGCATGTATAATAAGTTTATAAAAATGTCTTTAGAAGTAGGTTAGGTTAGGTTAGGTTAAATGGGCAGCCATCATGACGACGACTCACTTGGGTCCTTATAGCGGTCCCTTTGTGATACCCCTAGCCAGTGACAGGAGTTAGCCAGTACCCACCAGACTATTCCCCCGAGGTCACTGCAGCCTCGAACCACCCCGACTCCCTGCAGAACAGAAAGATCGATCTCAGTCCCACATTGGACAGATCGTCCAGACATGGCAATTCTGGTCTCCCAAAATGCCTAAACCTAATGCTCCCCAGACCGGGGCATTGGCAGAGAAAGTGAAACACCGTCTCCTCCTCCTCCTCATCATGACAACTCCTACAGCAGTCATTATACGCAAGACCCATCCTCCTAGCATGAGTCCCTATCACCCAGTAACCCGTAATGACCGATATCACCGTTCTCATCCGGTCCCTACCGAGACCGAGTAGTACACGCGTTCTCAACGCGTCATAGCCAGGCCATAGAGTCCTGGCCACCAAGCAGGTATGCTCCCCCTGCCATCTGCCCTGAGCCCTTCTGTACGACTCCCTTCTGATGAGAGTCCTGCAGCGGGCCATTGAAGTGCCAACCAGGCCGTCGATGAACATGTCATCCAAGAGACAGCCTCGTTTGGCCAGACCGTCCGCTGTTTGGTTACCCAGGCATCCACTGTGCCCTGGTACCCATGTCAGCGTTACACTGGAATGTTTCGCGATCTCATTTAGAGACATCCGGCATTCCACTGTTAACATGGATGTCGTAAAGACACCAGCCAGAGCTGCAATGGCAGCCTTGCTATCCGTAAATATACATATATCCCTCGATATACGATAGTACCTCAGCCAGTTTGCCGCCCGCTTTATGGCAGAGATTTCCGCCTACAGCACACTGCTGCCATCCGGCAGCCTAAAAGAGACCCTAATGTCCCACTCCTCGATGAAGAAACCTCCACCCACTCTATCGCCCATCCTGGAACCATCGGTGTAGACCCGTAGGATCGGTTCCAGAGATCGCGTATTATCGAGCAGCTCATCATCATTACCATGATGAACTGTGAACAGAGCACCGAAAAAGGGTTCCGGAGTGCAATAGTCCAGCCCCGCCAGGTCATATGATGCACCAAGCAAGACCCTGGCATGACCATAGTTCCGCGAAGACCATAGGCCCACCGCCCCCAGTCTAATAGCGGAAGTCAGGGCCTGTTGTTCGGCCATGATGTCAACCGGCAGCCAGTTCAGCATAGTAAACAGCGCCTTCGTCGGTGTCGAGCGGAGTGATCCCGTGATCATCAGCGCAGACACCCTATATACTTTCTCAAGCATCCTGCAGTACCGTCCCCTTCCCATCACAGGCCACCACACTATGACCCCATAGAAGAGGATCGGTTTTACCACCGCCTCAAAGATCCATTCGACGCCCCTGGGGCCAATGCCCCAACTTCTGCCCAAGGATCTCTTGCAGGTGTATAAGGCCACAATGGCCCTATCAACCCTCGTACGAACGTTGAGTTCCCATGATAGTTTGCTATCGAGAATTACGCCCAAATATTTTGCACTGTTCGAGAGCGTCAGCTCCGTGCCATTTAGCCTAGGAAGTTTAAAGTTGCCAACCTTGTACTTCCTGGTGAAGAGTACCAACTCAGTATTCTGTGGATTGACGCCAAGTCCACAGGAGGTGCTCCAAGAGCTTAAAATCTGCAATGCAGATTCCATACAACGGGACAGTGTGTCCAGGTGTTTACCCATGACCGCCACCGCCACGTCATCCGCATACGCGACGGTTTTTATCCCCAGTCCGTCGAACCGACTCAACAAAGTGTTCATCGTCAGGTTCCATAGTAGAGGTGACAGAACTCCACCCTGCGGGGTGCCCCCGTGCACAGATCTGCAAACATTGGCAGCACCCATCGTGGATTCAATGATCCTACTGTCAAGTAGATTGCCAATAAATCTACAAACTACATCGTCAACACCCACCTCCCCCATCGACTCCAAGATGGAGTTGGGTCTGACATTGTTGAAAGCGCCCTCAATGTCCAGAAAGGCCACAAGTGAGTATTCCCGAAATTCAAGGGATTTCTCAATGTAGCCTACCAGTGAGTGAAGCGCCGTCTCCACAGATTTGCCCCTGGTGTAGGTATGCTGTGATGAAGAGAGCAGATGTCTAGGAATAGACATCCTCAGATGAATGTCAATGACCCTTTCAAGGGTCTTGAGAAGAAATGACGACAGGCTGATTGGCCTGTAGTCCTTAGGCCTGGTGTGGGATGCTTTACCTCCCTTTGGAATGAAAACAACCCTACATCTAGTCCATCCGTCGGGAACGTACGAGAATCTAATACATTCCGTGTAAATAGCGGACAGCCAAGGAATCAGAAGCCCCGCATTCTTTTTAAGTTCGGCCGGAATAATACCGTCCGGACCAGGAGCCTTAAAGGAGTCAAAGCTCCTTATCGCCCAATTGAGCCTATCATAGCACAGGGACATGGACACGGGTCCAGGCTCTGATAAGCAATTGATCTTCCGTGGTGTTGGAAGGGAATTGCCAGGAAATGTGTGTGTCAATTAAGACCCCCAGCGTCTCCTGACTATTCGTAGTCCAGCAACCATCAGCTTTCTGAATGTAGCTAGGGACAGCCGGGCAAGAAGCCATTATTTTGCGCAATCGGTTTGTCTCAGAAGAGCCTTCCACTCCAGGCATTCCGTTTCGCCGATCTCACCAAATTCTTGAACCTATTCAATGCCGACTTATATTCCCCCCAGTTTCCCAGACGTTTAGCCATATTGAACAACCTACGACAGTCTCTGCGAGACTGTGCAATCTCAGGGCTCCACCATTGTGGCCTGCCCATCTTCCTCCTAACCACCGGCCTGCAGGCCAGTGCCGTTGCCCGACGCAGTGCACCCGATAGGAATTCCACTGCCATTTCAGTCTCCGTAATGCCATTAATGACAGGGACTGAGCCCAGAGAATCAGCGAGTAGACTAGCCTGATAGTCCCACTTCGTCCTTCTCCTATTCACAAAAGTACACACCACTCGGAGGAGCAGTGCAGCAGATGCTGCCTTAGAGTGGTGAAGGTTTATCTGTGTTACCTTCACCATGTCTAGTATTGACGACCGTGACATTGGCGTCCTCCTGGTCTGATTCCAGGAGGGCGTCCTCATCAGCCAATTCACCCATGCGCTCAAAGAGGTCACCCAGCATGTCGGAGACGGACTGGGTGTCTTCCTTGTCACATCAATGAACGGAAGCGTCATTCGTGCAGTCCACGGACTGCGTAGGCTCCACAACCTTCGGAGCGAGATCGCCCTTGTCGTCACCTCGGTAGACACGGAGCAAGATGGTACTACAACCATAGTAAATCTTGCCCTGTTTCTCCCTCAGTGGTTTCAAGGAGTCCTGATTCAGGACTACGATCGCCGTTCTTGATGATCCTTCAGCTGCTGAAACCTTGACAACTTTCCAGTTATGAGTGGGAAGTTGCGGGTTGCAGCACTGGATGATCTTCAAGATTTCCTCCGGTGCAGAGGGTTCCGCTGGGATGGTGACGATGGATCTAGGTCTCCGTGGTATCTCACTCACCAAAACCACGTCGAGCCTAGCACCTTCCCATATTTCGCCAATCGCTCCGATGGCAAGCTTCAGCAGAAGCGCCGAGTGCTCGTCCACGCACGCCATGAGCTTCACATGACCCTGGTACCAGCCAGCATCGTCACATTGCGGGGGTGCTCCTGGATTCTCACTAAGGATCTTCCAAAAGACACCCATCATTTGCTGCTTCACCAAGTCCCACCAAGAGTGGGAGATGGATCCGTCAGCAGCACCTCTGTCTATAATAGCCCTAACAAGGTGGTCTTTAGCCACCTCACTGTAGGACCTATTGGTCGACTTTGGTGCATATTTGGGACGTTTAGTCCCTGGTTGCTGTCTAACGGCTGTCGCTTCTTCCTCCGAACGTTGCTGTTTAGGCATTGCCTTCGCAGTGGCAGGAGGTGAAACGCTCTGAAGCCCAGCAATAAGGGCCTTAGCCCATGCCAATGAAGCTTCCTGTTCTGCAGAAAGCTCATTGGCATCTTTGGAGCCTAATAGCTCTTTAATAGTCTTTAGAAGTAGCTTACAAAGAAAATATAAAATTTTCCAGTTTCCAGCGCAATTTCCTCAAGTTAAATAGATCAGATATGCTATGAAACCATTCTTTTATAAAAACATAGACCTTTTTTTATAATAATAGACAATAAAAGACGATGATTATCAACATTTAATTTTTTTCAACCTGGTAGACCATTCTGGGGAAATGCCCATATACAATGATTTTTCTTTTTATGAAAAGATAATTCCACAAAAATGTTTTTTGTTTAAAACAGGACCTACAAACAAATTTGCATATTCAAACAATTTATTTTGCATTTCGTTTATTGAAAAAACCCCTGATTTTTCAAACAAATAATTGTGATAATTAGTCAAATATTTTTTTGATATTTAACAAAATTTTCAAACAAAAAATTTAACTAAAAACTGCAGCAGAACGACCCGATATGGTTTTCGTCATCATTCTGCTATAAACATTTTATGTATTTAACTGAATAAATTTAAAAAATAGAATGCGGGATTTCTTCCCATTCTTTTTGTTTGTTCAAGCAGCTCCAGCAACTGAAGTCAGTGTCGAGCGTGCATTCTCAGCCCTGAAACTGGTCCTTAGTGATCTTAGATGTAACCTCTCAGAGAATTCTTTAAGATCCCTAATGTTTGTTAAATTAAACAAAAATGTTAATAAATGAGACCAACTTCTTTGATATTGCGTTGAATTCTTTTAGTGTGATTCTACGTTAGGCTTTCTTCATTTAAATATAACAAACTTATGTGTATGTTGGGTTTAAAAAACTGATATTGAAAGCCTGACAACAGATACATACACATGTATAGGAACATAATTAAAAAAAATCATTAACATATGTAAATTTTTAACGTCGAAAGAGTTTGTTAAATCATGTTTCAGGACTTTAGGGCATACTCAGGTTCTTGGTTTTAGATATATGTGTTAAAAATATAAGTTTTGGACCGATATCTTGGTTATATTTGGACTGACTTTTTCCTGAGTTATGTTGAATTATTTTAGTGTGATTACTGAGTTTCGATTATGTACAGTGTAATTTCTTCATTCGTAATGCACTAAAAAAGTCGAATTTTTGAAGTAAAGGGTGGTTAAATTGTAAGGGCCGATGTTGTATGTGAACCACACCTAAACGCCAAGTTTTTTTCCGAATTTTATTTGACATTTCTCTATTTCAGACTTACTCAATTTGAACCATGGAGAGATACACAATCCAACAACGTGTTAAAGTTATCCAGACTTATTATGAAAATGGATGATAAATTTCGAAGAAAATCATCTTCAGTGATGAGGCACATTTTCACCTCAGTGGATTTGTCGATAAGCAGTATTTCCGCGTTTGGGCGAATAATAATCCAAGAGTGATTGTCGAAAAACCAATGCACCCACAAACAGTGACTGTTTGGTGCGGTTTATGGGCTAGCGGCATCATCGGGCCGTATTTTTTCCAAAATGAGGCCGGTCAGGCAGTTACTGTGAATGGTGTTCGCTATCGTGAGATGATAACGAACTTTTTATGGCCCGAATTGGAAGATATGGATGTGGACGATATGTGGTTTCAGCAGGACGGTGCCACTTGCCACACAGCTAACGAAACAATGGCTCTTTTGCGCAACAAATTCAATGGCCGTGTTATCTCACGTAATGGCGATGTCAATTGGCCGCCAAGATCATGTGATTTGACACCGTTGGACTTTTTTCTTTGGGGTTACTTGAAAGAAAAGGTGTACGTCGATAAGCCAGCAACAATTCAAGAGCTAAAGGATGTGATAATTCGGCACATTAACGGCATAGAACCTCCATTATGCCTCAGGGTCATCGAAAATTTGGACCATCGGATGGAGGTGTGCCGCCGTGGTCGCGGCGCCCATTTGGCCGATATTTTGTTCCATACATAATTGAGCAATACCAATATATCATAATAAAATAAAATTACAATAATTTCCTAAATAGTTTGTGTTTTATTCAAAATCAACATCGGCCCTTGAAATTTAACCACCCAAAAAAAAAATTTTTTTTAATATTGGTTATTTTCAACCAAAATTTTTTTTGGTTAAAATAATGGTTATTTTCAACCAAAATTTTTTTTGGTTTATATAACGATTATTTATAACCAAAAAAATATATTTCTCATTTCAATTGGTTAAAATAACCAAAATAAAATATATATCTTTTTAATGGTTGATTATAACCATAAGGTAAATGTATCGGTAATAATTGTTAAATCTGATTTTTTTATCGTTTATCTTATAACTGTTACGTCCCTGGTTTAAAAACAAATTTTATAAATTATTCTAAATAATGTATTTATTACGACTTCTATCAGAAAAGTTTAGGAAATTGTTTACCAGATCTACCTAATGATCAAAAACAGACATTCATGTTCAAATAATAACATTTTTAATAGAGGTTTAAACTATTTTAAAATAAAATTTATAAATGATTCTTAATTAAGTGTAAACAAATGTAGGTTTGTGTGTAGAATTTACCTTGTATAAATATGATGATGAAGTTAGGTGATGAATTATGGATGTTTGGTTGAATGTAGTTCTATGATAAGAGTAGATGTGTAGTTGGAATATTTATATATGTATAGTTGTTTGTAGATCGTGTGAAGATATTTCAAGGTGAGCAAAGTAGAAGAGGAATAATGATTTGGTGCCCAATATAGACTTGGAAGAGAGTGTACATCTGTTTGTACGTATGTAATTATGTATGCAAATCGCTTTTAGGGGTGGTTTGCAGTTGATAGAGATGAAGAGGAAATGATCTTTTGGTATGTCCCAAAAGACAATAATGATGTTCTGGTTAGTAGGTTCCAACGGCCACTGATCATATAGTTTATTGTAGATGTTTCCTAAGATTTAATAGATTCTCATGAAGAAGAATTATTAAATCATAGAATCGTGGGTAGAAATAAAAGATATGTATGATTTAAGTATTACCTATGTTCAACCAATGTAATCTTTATTTAGCCAAATATTAATTAATTGCAAGAGATGCTCACCTTGTGGATGTTAGAATAATAAAAAAGATTTGAATACTAAATCTTGACATGAATGCTAGGGTTTTTACAATATAGCTAACTTTACATGAAAGTAATACAATACAAAGATGGCAAATTACAATGTTATTTTTATCCAACAGATAACATTATGCTAAGGTTACTACAACGGTTTTCAAACTGTAGTATTAAGGGATATAAATTGACTGTTACTGAAATTCAAATGTAAAGGGCTTTAATATAATAAATCCAATATAAATTCAAGTAGAATAAAATATAATAAAATGATGTTATATGCTAATTTATACAAAGTGTTTAAAACAGGGACCGAAAATAACTGTTATGTTTTTATTTCAGAGCAAAAAGGTTAGGCAAAAATGCCCTTTATCTGCATTTGGGAATTTTTAACCATTATCGTGTCTTTTATATTATATTGGATTCCGTAACTAATTAATTGAGAATGCAAAAATTTTGGTTAAAAATAACCATTAAATCAACCAAAAAAAATTTTTGGTTGAAAATAACCATTATCGAAAAAAATTTATTTATTTTGGTTATCATGTATAAAAAAATTCCAAAAATTTCATATGTTTATTGTTGTCAACAAGTTTGTATATACATGTTTACATACATATGTACAATGTATATTGTTTAGGTATCAAACTCAAATATGGGCATTTTCTGGGGTCACGAACGTACCTTCATATGCTTTTGATGTACAAATACCAAACCAAAACTTTTCAGAGCATTTTTTTCGATTCGATAGCATTTGGGTAGCTCTATGTTTAGTGCAAAAGATAGTTTTTATTGAGTTTTAATTTTTCATTAAATTTCCTCAATTTCCTTAACAAAAAAACTTAATACTCCTTTTACAATTGATTGTAAATTATAAAGAAAGAGTGTAAGCATAACATATTTTTTGCATGTACAATAAGTTTATAAAAATGTCTTTAGAAGTAGGTTAGGTTAGGTTAAATGGGCAGCCGTCATGACGACGACTCACTTGGGTCCCTACCGAGACCGAGTAGTACACGCGTTCTCAACGCGTCATAGCCAGGCCATAGAGTCCTGGCCATCAAGCAGGTATGCTCCCCCTGCCATCTGCCCTGAGCCCTTCTGTACGACTCCCTTCTGATGAGAGTCCTGCAGCGGGCCATTGAAGTGCCAACTAGGCCGTCGATGAACATGTCATCCAAGAGACAGCCTCGTTTGGCCAGACCGTCCGCTGTTTGGTTACCCAGGCATCCACTGTGCCCTGGTACCCATGTCAGCGTTACACTGGAATGTTTCGCGATCTCATTTAGAGACATCCGGCATTCCACTGTTAACATGTATGTCGTAAAGACACCAGCCAGAGCTGCAATGGCAGCCTTGCTATCCGTAAATATACATATATCCCTCGATATACGATAGTACCTCAGCCAGTTTGCCGCCCGCTTTATGGCAGAGATTTCCGCCTGCAGCACACTGCTGCCATCCGGCAGCCTAAAAGAGACCCTAATGTCCCACTCCTCGATGAAGAAACCTCCACCCACTCTATCGCCCATCCTGGAACCATCGGTGTAGACCCGTAGGATCGGTTCCAGAGATCGCGTATTATCGAGCAGCTCATCATCATTACCATGATGAACTGTGAACAGAGCACCGAAAAAGGGTTCCGAAGTGCAATAGTCCAGCCCCGCCAGGTCATATGATGCACCAAGCAAGACCCTGGCATGACCATAGTTCCGCGAAGACCATAGGCCCACCGCCCCCAGTCTAATAGCGGAAGTCAGGGCCTGTTGTTCGGCCATGATGTCAACCGGCAGCCAGTTCAGCATAGTAAACAGCGCCTTCGTCGGTGTCGAGCGGAGTGATCCCGTGATCATCAGCGCAGCCACCCTATATACTTTCTCAAGCATCCTGCAGTACCGTCCCCTTCCCATCACAGGCCACCACACTATGACCCCATAGAAGAGGATCGGTTTTACCACCGCCTCAAAGATCCATTCGACGCCCCTGGGGCCAATGCCCCAACTTCTGCCCAAGGATCTCTTGCAGGTGTATAAGGCCACAATGGCCCTATCAACCCTCGTACGAACGTTGAGTTCCCATGATAGTTTGCTATCGAGAATTACGCCCAAATATTTGGCACTGTTCGAGAGCGTCAGCTCCGTGCCATTTAGCCTAGGAAGTTTAAAGTTGCCAACCTTGTACTTCCTGGTGAAGAGTACCAACTCCGTCTTCTGTGGATTGACGCCAAGTCCACAGGAGGTGCTCCAAGAGCTTAAAATCTGCAATGCAGATTCCATACAACGGGACAGTGTGTCCAGGTGTTTACCCATGACCGCCACCGCCACGTCATCCGCATACGCAACGGTTTTTATCCCCAGTCCGTCGAACCGACTCAACAAAGTGTTCATCGTCAGGTTCCATAGTAGAGGTGACAGAACTCCACCCTGCGGGGTGCCCCCGTGCACAGATCTGCAAACATTGGCAGCACCCATCGTGGATTCAATGATCCTACTGTCAAGTAGATTGCCAATAAATCTACAAATTACATCGTCAACACCCACCTCCCCCATCGACTCCAAGATGGAGTTGGGTCTGACATTGTTGAAAGCGCCCTCAATGTCCTGAAAGGCCACAAGTGAGTATTCCCGAAATTCAAGGGATTTCTCAATGTAGCCTACCAGTGAGTGAAGCGCCGTCTCCACAGATTTGCCCCTGGTGTAGGTATGCTGTGATGAAGAGAGCAGATGTCTAGGAATAGACATCCTCAGATGAATGTCAATGACCCTTTCAAGGGTCTTGAGAAGAAATGACGACAGGCTGATTGGCCTGTAGTCCTTAGGCCTGGTGTGGGATGCTTTACCTCCCTTTGGAATGAAAACAACCCTACATCTAGTCCATCCGTCGGGAACGTACGAGAATCTAATACATTCCGTGTAAATAGCGGACAGCCAAGGAATCAGAAGCCCCGCATTCTTTTTAAGGTCGGCCGGAATAAAACCGTCCGGACCAGAAGCCTTAAAGGAGTCAAAGCTCCTTATCGCCCAATTGAGCCTATCATAGCACAGGGACAGGGCTCCACCATTGTGGCCTGCCCCCCTTCCTCCTAACCACCGGCCTGCAGGCCAGTGCCGTTGCCCGACGCAGTGCCCCCGATAGGAATTCCACTGCCATTTCAGTCTCCGTAATGCCATTAATGACAGGGACTGAGCCCAGAGAGTCAGCGAGTAGACTAGCCTGATAGTCCCACTTCGTCCTTCTCCTATTCACAAAAGTACACACCCCCAAGGGGGGTGAACCTAATTGAAACTCAACATACCTGTGGTCCGAAAAGGAACAGTCATTTGAGACCGCCCAGTTACTTATTAAGTCGGAGTGTTCCGAGCTGACCAATGTCACACCGAGAACCTCCTGCCTATTAGCTACAATGAACGTGGGTTCCGCGCCTATGTTTGCTATTTCTAAATTACTGTTACAGATAAAAGAAAATAGCGACTCACCTCTAGTGTTGGTGTTAGAACTGCCCCACGTGATGTGGTGCGCATTAGCATCAGCACAGATAACCACCGGGGTACCCATGGAGCCAGCTTTGGTGACCAGGCCACGAACAAGCCTATTGGGTGGCTCATCATCCTGGTCATGCGCCATATAGCCCGAGACGATCCAAATCGACCTGTCGCCTATCTCTAGGGCCGCTGAAGTTGTGTCTTCATCACTGAAATCAGAAACAATGAAGACATCCAACGTGCTTTTAGCCAAAATACAAGATCTAATTTTACCTGTTCCTCTGGCATATAGGAGCTTATAGCCCTTGAGGTTTAATCCGCAAACTCGATCCTTGTGGATCCATGGTTCTTGGATCATTACTAGCTCCTCCTCTCTCTCAACCACTCGGAGGAGCAGTGCAGCAGATGCTGCCTTAGAGTGGTGAAGGTTTATCTGTGTTACCTTCACCATGTCTAGTATTGACGACCGTGACATTGGCGTCCTCCTGGTCTGATTCCAGGAGGGCGTCCTCATCAGCCAATTCACCCATGCACTCAAAGAGGTCACTCAGCATGTCGGAGACGGACTGGGTGTCTTCCTTGTCACATCAATGAACGGAAGCGTCATTCGTGCAGTCCACGGACTGCGTAGGCTCCACAACCTTCGGAGCGGGATCGCCCTTGTCGTCACCTCGGTAGACACGGAGCAAGATGGTACTAAAACCATAGTAAATCTTGCCCTGTTTCTCCCTCAGTGGTTTCAAGGAGTCCTGATTCAGGACTACGATCGCCGTTCTTGATGATCCTTCAGCTGCTGAAACCTTGACAACTTTCCCACCTAGAGTGGGAGATGGATCCGTCAGCAGCACCTCTGTCTATAATAGCCCTAACAAGGTGGTCTTTAGCCACCTCACTGTAGGACCTATTGGTCGACTTTGGTGCATATTTGGGACGTTTAGTCCCTGGTTGCTGTCTAACGGCTGTCGCTTCTTCCTCCGAACGTTGCCGTTTAGGCATTGCCTTCGCAGTGGCAGGAGGTGAAACGCTCTGAAGCCCAGCAATAAGGGCCTTAGCCCATGCCAATGAAGCTTCCTGTTCTGCAGAAAGCTCATTGGCATCTTTGGAGCCTAATAGCTCTTTAATAGTCTTTAGAAGTAGCTTACAAAGAAAATATAAAATTTTCCAGTTTCCAGCGCAATTTCCTCAAGTTAAATAGATCAGATATGCTATGAAACCATTCTTTTATAAAAACATAGACCTTTTTTTATAATAATAGACAATAAAAGACGATGATTATCAACATTTAATTTTTTTCAACCTGGTAGACCATTCTGGGGAAATGCCCATATACAATGATTTTTCTTTTTATGAAAAGATAATTCCACAAAAATGTTTTTTGTTTAAAACAGGACCTACAAACAAATTTGCATATTCAAACAATTTATTTTGCATTTCGTTTATTGAAAAAACCCCTGATTTTTCAAACAAATAATTGTGATAATTAGTCAAATATTTTTTTGATATTTAACAAAATTTTCAAACAAAAAATTTAACTAAAAACTGCAGCAGAACGACCCAATATGGTTTTCGTCATCATTCTGCTATAAACATTTTATGTATTTAACTGAATAAATTTAAAAAATAGAATGCGGGATTTCTTCCCATTCTTTTTGTTTGTTCAAGAAGCTCCAGCAACTGAAGTCAGTGTCGAGCGTGCATTCTCAGCCCTGAAACTGGTCCTTAGTGATCTTAGATGTAACCTCTCAGAGAATTCTTTAATATCCCTTATGTTTGTTAAATTAAACAAAAATGTTAATAAATGAGACCAACTTCTTTGAACTTATGTGTATGTTGGGTTTAAAAAACTGATATTGAAAGCCTGACAACAGACACATACATATGTATAGGAACATAATTTAAAAAAATCATTAACATATGTAAATTTTTAACGTCGAAAGAGTTTGTTAAATCATGTTTCAGGACTTTAGGGCATACTCAGGTTCTTGGTTTTAGATATATGTGTTAAAAATATAAGTTTTGGACCGATATCTTGGTTATATTTGGACTGACTTTTTCCTGAGTTATGTTGAATTATTTTAGTGTGATTACTGAGTTTCGATTATGTACAGTGTAATTTCTTCATTCGTAATGCACTAAAAAAGTCGAATTTTTGAAGTAAAGGGTGGTTAAATTGTAAGGGCCGATGTTGAATGTGAACCACACCTGAACGCCAAGTTTTTTTCCGAATTTTATTTGACATTTCTCTATTTCAGACTTACTCAATTTGAACCATGGAGAGATACACAATCCAACAACGTGTTAAAGTTATCCAGACTTATTATGAAAATGGATGATAAATTTCGAAGAAAATCATCTTCAGTGATGAGGCACATTTTCACCTCAGTGGATTTGTCGATAAGCAGAATTTCCGCGTTTGGGAGAATAATAATCCAAGAGTGATTGTCGAAAAACCAATGCACCCACAAACAGTGACTGTTTGGTGCGGTTTATGGGCTGGCGGCATCATCGGGCCGTATTTTTTCCAAAATGAGGCCGGTCAGGCAGTTACTGTGAATGGTGTTCGCTATCGTGAGATGATAACGAACTTTTTATGGCCCGAATTGGAAGATATGGATGTGGACGATATGTGGTTTCAGCAGGACGGTGCCACTTGTCACACAGCTAACGAAACAATGGCTCTTTTGCGCAACAAATTCAATGGCCGTGTTATCTCACGTAATGGCGATGTCAATTGGCCGCCAAGATCATGTGATTTGACACCGTTGGACTTTTTTCTTTGGGGTTACTTGAAAGAAAAGGTGTACGTCGATAAGCCAGCAACAATTCAAGAGCTAAAGGATGTGATAATTCGGCACATTAACGGCATAGAACCTCCATTATGCCTCAGGGTCATCGAAAATTTGGACCATCGGATGGAGGTGTGCCGCCGTGGTCGCGGCGCCCATTTGGCCGATATTTTGTTCCATACATAATGGAGTAATACCAATATATCATAATAAAATAAAATTACAATAATTTCCTAAATAGTTTGTGTTTTATTCAAAATCAACATCGGCCCTTGAAATTTAACCACCCAAAAAAAAACATTTTTTTTTAATAATGGTTATTTTCAACCAAAATTTTTTTTGGTTAAAATAATGGTTATTTTCAACCAAAATTTTTTTTGGTTTATATAACGATTATTTTTAACCAAAAAAATATATTTCTCATTTCAATTGGTTAAAATAACCAAAATAAAATATATATCTTTTTAATGGTTGATTATAACCATAAGGTAAATGTATCGGTAATAATTGTTAAATCTGATTTTTTTATCGTTTATCTTATAACTGTTACGTCCCTGGTTTAAAAACAAATTTCATAAATTATTCTAAATAATGTATTTATTACGACTTCTATCAGAAAAGTTTAGGAAATTTTTTACCAGATCTACCTAATGATCAAAAACAGACATTCATGTTCAAATAATAACATTTTTAATAGAGGTTTAAACTATTTTAAAATAAAATTTATAAATGATTCTTAATTAAGTGTAAACAAGTGTAGGTTTGTGTGTAGAATTTACCTTGTATAAATATGATGATGAAGTTAGGTGATGAATTATGGATGTTTGGTTGAATGTAGCTCTATGATAAGAGTAGATGTGTAGTTGGAATATTTATATATGTATAGTTGTTTGTAGATCGTGTGAAGATATTTCAAGGTGAGCAAAGTAGAAGAGGAATAATGATTTGGTGCCCAATATAGACTTGGAAGAGAGTGTACATCTGTTTGTACGTATGTAATTATGTATGCAAATCGCTTTTAGGGGTGGTTTGCAGTTGATAGAGATGAAGAGGAAATGATCTTTTGGTATGTCCCAAAAGACAATAATGATGTTCTGGTTGGTAGGTTCCAACGGCCACTGATCATATAGTTTATTGTAGATGTTTCCTAAGATTTAATAGATTCTCATGAAGAAGAATTATTAAATCATATAATCGTGGGTAGAAATAAAAGATATGTATGATTTAAGTATTACCTATGTTCAACCAATGTAATCTTTATTTAGCCAAATATTAATTAATTGTTAGAATAATAAAAAAGATTTGAATACTAAATCTTGCCATGAATGCTAGGGTTTTTACAATATAGCTAACTTTACATGAAAGTAATACAATACAAAGATGGCAAATTACAATGTTATTTTTATCCAACAGATAACATTATGCTAAGGTTACTACAACGGTTTCAAACTGTAGTATTAAGGGATATAAATTGACTGTTACTGAAATTCAAATGTTAAGGGCTTTAATATAATAAATCCAATATAAATTCAAGTAGAATAAAATATAATAAAATGATGTTATATGCTAATTTATACAAAGTGTTTAAAACAGGGACCGAAAATAACTGTTATGTTTTTATTTCAGAGCAAAAAGGTTAGGCAAAAATGCCCTTTATCTGCATTTGGGAATTTTTAACCATTATCGTGTCTTTTATATTATATTGGATACCGTAACTAATTAATTGAGAATACACAAATTTTGGTTAAAAATAACCATTAAATCAACCAAAAAAAATTTTTGGTTGAAAATAACCATTATCGGAAAAAATTTATTTATTTTGGTTATCATGTATAAAAAAATTCCAAAAATTTCAAATGTTTATTGTTGTCAACAAGTTTGTATATACATGTTTACATACATATGTACAATGTATATTGTTTAGGTATCAAACTCAAATATGGGCATTTTCTGGGGTCACGAACGTACCTTCATATGCTTTTGATGTACAAATACCAAACCAAAACTTTTCAGAGCATTTTTTCGATTCGATAGCATTTGGGTAGCTCTATGTTTAGTGCAAAAGATAGTTTTTATTGAGTTTTAATTTTTCATTAAATTTCCTCAATTTCCTTAACAAAAAAACTTAATACTCCTTTTACAATTGATTGTAAATTATAAAGAAAGAGTGTAAGCATAACATATTTTTTGCATGTACAATAAGTTTATAAAAATGTCTTTAGAAGTAGGTTAGGTTAGGTTAGGTTAGGTTAGGTTAAATGGGCAGCCGTCATGACGACGACTCACTTGGGTCCTTATAGCGGTCCCTTTGTGATACCCCTAGCCAGTGACAGGAGTCAGCCAGTACCCACCAGACTATTCCCCCGAGGTCACTGCAGCCTCGAACCACCCCGACTCCCTGCAGAACAGGGAGATCGATCTCAGTCCCACATTGGACAGATCGTCCAGACATGGCAATTCTGGTCTCCCAAAATGCCTAAACCTAATGCCCCCAGACCGTGGCATTGGCAGAGAAAGTGAAACACCGTCTCCTCCTCCTCCTCATCATGACAACTCCTACAGCAGTCATTATACGCAAGACCCATCTCTGTGACCGATATCACTGTTCTCATCCGGTCCCTACCGAGACCGAGTAGTACACGCGTTCTCAACGCGTCATAGCCAGGCCATAGAGTGCTTGCCATCAAGCAGGTATGCTCCCCCTGCCATCTGCCCTGAGCCCTTCTGTACGACTCCCTTCTGATGAGAGTCCTGCAGCGGGCCATTGAAGTGCCAACCAGGCCGTCGATGAACATGTCATCCAAGAGACAGCCTCGTTTGGCCAGACCGTCCGCTGTTTGGTTACCCAGGCATCCACTGTGCCTTGGTACCCATGTCAGCGTTACACTGGAATATTTCGCGATCTCATTTAGAGACATCCGGCATTCCACTGTTAACATGGATGTCGTAAAGACACCAGCCAGAGCTGCAATGGCAGCCTTGCTGTCCGTAAGTATACATATATCCCTCGATATACGATAGTACCTCAGCCAGTTTGCCGCCCGCTTTATGGCAGAGATTTCCGCCTGCAGCACACTGCTGCCATCCGGCAGCCTAAAAGAGACCCTAATGTCCCACTCCTCGATGAAGAAACCTCCAACCACTCTATCGCCCATTCTGGAACCATCGGTGTAGACCCGTAGGATCGGTTCCAGAGATCGCGTATTATCGAGCAGCTCATCATCATTACCATGATGAACTGTGAACAGAGCACCGAAATAGGGTTCCGGAGTGCAATAGTCCAGCCCCGCCAGGTCATATGATGCACCAAGCAAGACCCTGGCATGACCATAGTTCCGCGAAGACCATAGGCCCACCGCCTCCAGTCTAATAGCGGAAGTCAGGGCCTGTTGTTCGGCCATGATGTCAACCGGCAGCCAGTTCAGCATAGTAAACAGCGCCTTCGTCGGTGTCGAGCGGAGTGATCCCGTGATCATCAGCGCAGCCACCCTATATACTTTCTCAAGCATCCTGCAGTACCGTCCCCTTCCCATCACAGGCCACCACACTATGACCCCATAGAAGAGGATCGGTTTTACCACCGCCTTAAAGATCCATTCGACGCCCCTGGGGCCAAGGCCCCAACTTCGTACGAACGTTGAGTTCCCATGATAGTTTGCTATCGAGAATTACGCCCAAATATTTGGCACTGTTCGAGAGCGTCAGCTCCGTGCCAGCAGCACCCATCGTGGATTCAGCACCCATCGTGGATTCTGATCCTACTGTCAAGTAGATTGCCCAATAAATCTACAAATTACATCGTTCAACACCCACCTCCCCCATCGACTCCAAGATGGAGTTGGGTCTGACATTGTTGAAAGCGCCCTCAATGTCCAGAAAGGCCACAAGTGAGTATTCCCGAAATTCAAGGGATTTCTCAATGTAGCCTACCAGTGAGTGAAGCGCCGTCTCCACAGATTTGCCCCTGGTGTAGGTATGCTGTGATGAGAGAGCAGATGTCTAGGAATAGACATCCTCAGATGAATGTCAATGACCCTTTCAAGGGTCTTGAGAAGAAATGACGACAGGCTGATTGGCCTGTAGTCCTTAGGCCTGGTGTGGGATGCTTTACCTCCCTTTGGAATGAAAACAACCCTACATCTAGTCCATCCGTCGGGAACGTACGAGAATCTAATACATTCCGTGTAAATAGCGGACAGCCAAGGAATCAGAAGCCCCGCATTCTTTTTAAGGTCGGCCGGAATAATACCGTCCGGACCAGGAGCCTTAAAGGAGTCAAAGCTCCTTATCGCCCAATTGAGCCTATCATAGCACAGGGACATGGACACGGGTCCAGGCTCTGATAAGCAATTGATCTTCCGTGGTGTTGGAAGGGAATTGCCAGGAAAGTGTGTGTCAATTAAGACCCCCAGCGTCTCCTGACTATTCGTAGTCCAGCTACCATCAGCTTTCTGAATGTAGCTAGGGACAGCCGGGCAAGAAGCCATTATTTTGCGCAATCGGTTTGTCTCAGAAGAGCCTTCCACTCCACTGCAGAAGTTTCTCCAGGCATTCCGTTTCGCCGATCTCACCAAATTCTTGAACCTATTCAATGCCGACTTATATTCCGCCCAGTTTCCCAGACGTTAGCCATATTGAACAACCTACGACAGTCTCTGCGAGACTGTGCAATCTCAGGGCTCCACCATTGTGGCCTGCCCCCTTCCTCCTAACCACCGGCCTGCAGGCCAGTGCCGTTGCCCGACGCAGTGCCCCCGATAGGAATTCCACTGCCATTTCAGTCTCCGTAATGCCTTTAATGACAGGGACTGAGCCCAGAGAATCAGCGAGTAGACTAGCCTGATAGTCCCACTTCGTCCTTCTCCTATTCACAAAAGTACACACCACTCGGAGGAGGCAGTGCAGCAGATGCTGCCTTAGAGTGGTGAAGGTTTATCTGTGTTACCTTCACCATGTCTAGTATTGACGACCGTGACATTGGCGTCCTCCTGGTCTGATTCCATTGAGGGCGTCCCATCAGCCAATTCACCCATGCGCTCAAAGAGGTCACCCAGCATGTCGGAGACGGACTGGGTGTCTTCCTTGTCACATCAATGAACGGAAGCGTCATTCGTGCAGTCCACGGACTGCGTAGGCTCCACAACCTTCGGAGCGGGATCGCCCTTGTCGTCACCTCGGTAGACACGGAGCAAGATGGTACTACAACCATAGTAAATCTTGCCCTGTTTCTCCCTCAGTGGTTTCAAGGAGTCCTGATTCAGGACTACGATCGCCGTTCTTGATGATCCTTCAGCTGCTGAAACCTTGACAACTTTCCAGTTATGAGTGGGAAGTTGCGGGTTGCAGCACTGGATGATCTTCAAGATTTCCTCCGGTGCAGAGGGTTCCGCTGGGTTGGTGACGATGGATCTAGGTCTCCGTGGTATCTCACTCACCAAAACCACGTCGAGCCTAGCACCTTCCCATATTTCGCCAATCGCTCCGATGGCAAGCTTCAGCAGAAGCGCCGAGTGCTCGTCCACGCACGCCATGAGCTTCACATGACCCTGGTACCAGCCAGCATCGTCACATTGCGGGGGTGCTCCTGGATTCTCACTAAGGATCTTCCAAAAGACACCCATCATTTGCTGCTTCACCAAGTCCCACTTAGAGTGGGAGATGGATCCGTCAGCAGCACCTCTGTCTATAATAGCCCTAACAAGGTGGTCTTTAGCCACCTCACTGTAGGACCTATTGGTCGACTTTGGTGCATATTTGGGACGTTTAGTCCCTGGTTACGGCTAACGGCATTGCCTTCGCAGTGGCAGGAGGTGAAACGCTCTGAAGCCCAGCAATAAGGGCCTTAGCCCATGCCAATGAAGCTTCCTGTTCTGCAGAAAGCTCATTGGCATCTTTGGAGCCTAATAGCTCTTTAATAGTCTTTAGAAGTAGCTTACAAAGAAAATATAAAATTTTCCAGTTTCCAGCGCAATTTCCTCAAGTTAAATAGATCAGATATGCTATGAAACCATTCTTTTATAAAAACATAGACCTTTTTTATAATAATAGACAATAAAAGACGATGATTATCAACATTTAATTTTTTTCATCCTGGTAGACCATTCTGGGGAAATGCCCATACACAATGATTTTTCTTTTTATGAAAAGATAATTCCACAAAAATGTTTTTTGTTTAAAACAGGACCTACAAACAAATTTGCATATTCAAACAATTTATTTTGCATTTCGTTTATTGAAAAAACCCCTGATTTTTCAAACAAATAATTGTGATAATTAGTCAAATATTTTTTTGATATTTAACAAAATTTTCAAACAAAAAATTTAACTAAAAACTGCAGCAGAACGACCCAATATGGTTTTCGTCATCATTCTGCTATAAACATTTTATGTATTTAACTGAATAAATTTAAAAAATAGAATGCGGGATTTCTTCTCATTCTTTTTGTTTGTTCAAGCAGCTCCAGCAACTGAAGTCAGTGTCGAGCGTGCATTCTCAGCCCTGAAACTGGTCCTTAGTGATCTTAGATGTAACCTCTCAGAGAATTCTTTAAGATCCCTAATGTTTGTTAAATTAAACAAAAATGTTAATAAATGAGACCAACTTCTTTGATATTGCGTTGAATTCTTTTAGTGTGATTCTACGTTAGGCTTTCTTCATTTAAATATAACAAACTTATGTGTATGTTGGGTTTAAAAAACTGATATTGAAAGCCTGACAACAGATACATACATATGTATAGGAACATAATTAAAAAAAATCATTAACATATGTAAATTTTTAACGTCGAAAGAGTTTGTTAAATCATGTTTCAGGACTTTAGGGCATACTCAGGTTCTTGGTTTTAGATATATGTGTTAAAAATATAAGTTTTGGACCGATATCTTGGTTATATTTGGACTGACTTTTTCCTGAGTTATGTTGAATTATTTTAGTGTGATTACTGAGTTTCGATTATGTACAGTGTAATTTCTTCATTCGTAATGCACTAAAAAGTCGAATTTTTGAAGTAAAGGGTGGTTAAATTGTAAGGGCCAATGTTGAATGTGAACCACACCTAAACGCCAAGTTTTTTTCCGAATTTTATTTGACATTTCTCTATTTCAGACTTACTCAATTTGAACCATGGAGAGATACACAATCCAACAACGTGTTAAAGCTATCCAGACTTATTATGAAAATGGATGATAAATTTCGAAGAAAATCATCTTCAGTGATGAGGCACATTTTCACCTCAGTGGATTTGTCGATAAGTAGAATTTCCGCGTTTGGGCGAATAATAATCCAAGAGTGATTGTCGAAAAACCAATGCACCCACAAACAGTGACTGTTTGGTGCATCATCGGGCCGTATTTTTTCCAAAATGAGGCCGGTCAGGCAGTTACTGTGAATGGTGTTCGCTATCGTGAGATGATAACGAACTTTTTATGGCCCGAATTGGAAGATATGGATGTGGACGATATGTGGTTTCAGCAGGACGGTGCCACTTGCCACACAGCTAACGAAACAATGGCTCTTTTGCGCAACAAATTCAATGTGTGTTATCTCACGTAATGGCGATGTCAATTGGCCGCCAAGATCATGTGATATGACACCATTGGACTTTTTTCTTTGGGGTTACTTGAAAGAAAAGGTGTACGTCGATAAGCCAGCAACAATTCAAGAGCTAAAGGATGTGATAATTCGGCACATTAACGGCATAGAACCTCCATTATGCCTCAGGGTCATCGAAAATTTGGACCATCGGATGGAGGTGTGCCACCGTGGTCGCGGCGCCCATTTGGCCGATATTTTGTTCCATACATAATTGAGTAATACCAATATATCATAATAAATTAAAATTACAATAATTTCCTAAATAGTTTGTGTTTTATTCAAAATCAACATCGGCCCTTGAAATTTAACCACCCAAAAAAAAAATTTTTTTTAATAATGGTTATTTTCAACCAAAATTTTTTTTGGTTAAAATAATGGTTATTTTCAACCAAAATTTTTTTTGGTTTATATAACGATTATTTATAACCAAAAAAATATATTTCTCATTTCAATTGGTTAAAATAACCAAAATAAAATATATATCTTTTTAATGGTTGATTATAACCATAAGGTAAATGTATCGGTAATAATTGTTAAATCTGATTTTTTTATCGTTTATCTTATAACTGTTACGTCCCTGGTTTAAAAACAAATTTTATAAATTATTCTAAATAATGTATTTATTACGACTTCTATCAGAAAAGTTTAGGAAATTTTTTACCAGATCTACCTAATGATCAAAAACAGACATTCATGTTCAAATAATAACATTTTTAATAGAGGTTTAAACTATTTTAAAATAAAATTTATAAATGATTCTTAATTAAGTGTAAACAAGTGTAGGGTTGTGTGTAGAATTTACCTTGTATAAATATGATGATGAAGTTAGGTGATGAATTATGGATGTTTGGTTGAATGTAGCTCTATGATAAGAGTAGATGTGTATTTGGAATATTTATATATGTATAGTTGTTTGTAGATCGTGTGAAGATATTTCAAGGTGAGCAAAGTAGAAGAGGAATAATGATTTGGTTCCCAATATAGACTTGGAAGAGAGTGTACATCTGTTTGTACGTATGTAATTATGTATGCAAATCGCTTTTAGGGGTGGTTTGCAGTTGATAGAGATGAAGAGGAAATGATCTTTTGGTATGTCCCAAAAGACAATAATGATGTTCTGGTTGGTAAGTTCCAACGGCCACTGATCATATAGTTTATTGTAGATGTTTCCTAAGATTTATAGATTCTCCTGAAGAAGAATTATTAAATCATATAATCGTGGGTAGAAATAAAAGATATGTATGATTTAAGTATTACCTATGTTCAACCAATGTAATCTTTATTTAGCCAAATATTAATTAATTGCAAGAGATGCTCACCTTGTGGATGTTAGAATAATAAAAAAGATTTGAATACTTAATCTTGCCATGAATGCTAGGGTTTTTACAATATAGCTAACTTTACATGAAAGTAATACAATACAAAGATGGCAAATTACAATGTTATTTTTATCCAACAGATAACATTATGCTAAGGTTACTACAACGGTTTTCAAACTGTAGTATTAAGGGATATAAATTGACTGTTACTGAAATTCAAATGTTAAGGGCTTTAATATAATAAATCCAATATAAATTCAAGTAGAATAAAATATAATAAAATGATGTTATATGCTAATTTATACAAAGTGTTTAAAACAGGGACCGAAAATATCTGTTATGTTTTTATTTCAGAGCAAAAAGGTTAGGCAAAAATGCCCTTTATCTGCATTTGGGAATTTTTAACCATTATCGTGTCTTTTATATTATATTGGATACCGTAACTAATTAATTGAGAATACAAAAATTTTGGTTAAAAATAACCATTAAATCAACCAAAAAAATTTTTTGGTTAAAAATAACCATTAAATCAGCCAAAAAATTTTTGGTTGAAAATAACCATTATCGAAAAAAATTTATTTATTTTGGTTATCATGTATAAAAAAATTCCAAAAATTTCAAATGTTTATTGTTGTCAACAAGTTTGTATATACATGTTTACATACATATGTACAATGTATATTGTTTAGGTATCAAACTCAAATATGGACATTTTCTGGGGTCACGAACGTACCTTCATATGCTTTTGATGTACAAATACCAAACCAAAACTTTTCAGAGCATTTTTTCGATTCGATAGCATTTGGGTAGCTCTATGTTTAGTGAAAAGATAGTTTTTATTGAGTTTTAATTTTTCATTAAATTTCCTCAATTTCCTTAACAAAAAAACTTAATACTCCTTTTACAATTGATTGTAAATTATAAAGAAAGAGTGTAAGCATAACATATTTTTTGCATGTACAATAAGTTTATAAAAATGTCTTTAGAAGTAGGTTAGGTTAGGTTAAATGGGCAGCCGTCATGACGACGACTCACTTGGGTCCTTATAGCGGTCCCTTTGTGATACCCCTAGCCAGTGACAGGAGTCAGCCAGTACCCACCAGACTATTCCCCCGAGGTCACTGCAGCCTCGAACCACCCCGACTCCCTGCAGAACAGGGAGATCGATCTCAGTCCCACATTGGACAGATCGTCCAGACATGGCAATTCTGGTCTCCCAAAATGCCTAAACCTAATGCTCCCCAGACCGGGGCATTGGCAGAGAAAGTGAAACACCGTCTCCTCCTCCTCCTCATCATGACAACTCCTACAGCAGTCATTATACGCAAGACCCATCCTCCTAGCATGAGTCCCTATCACCCAGTGACCCGTAATGACCGATATCACCGTTCTTATCCGGTCCCTACCGAGACCGAGTAGTACACGCGTTCTCAACGCGTCATAGCCAGGCCATAGAGTCCTTGCCATCAAGCAGGTATGCTCCCCCTGCCATCTGCCCTGAGCCCTTCTGTACGACTCCCTTCTGATGAGAGTCCTGCAGCGGGCCATTGAAGTGCCAACCAGGCCGTCGATGAACATGTCATCCAAGAGACAGCCTCGTTTGGCCAGACCGTCCGCTGTTTGGTTACCCAGGCATCCACTGTGCCTTGGTACCCATGTCAGCGTTACACTGGAATATTTCGCGATCTCATTTAGAGACATCCGGCATTCCACTGTTAACATGGATGTCGTAAAGACACCAGCCAGAGCTGCAATGGCAGCCTTGCTGTCCGTAAGTATACATATATCCCTCGATATACGATAGTACCTCAGCCAGTTTGCCGCCCGCTTTATGGCAGAGATTTCCGCCTGCAGCACACTGCTGCCATCCGGCAGCCTAAAAGAGACCCTAATGTCCCACTCCTCGATGAAGAAACCTCCAACCACTCTATCGCCCATCCTGGAACCATCGGTGTAGACCCGTAGGATCGGTTCCAGAGATCGCGTATTATCGAGCAGCTCATCATCATTACCATGATGAACTGTGAACAGAGCACCGAAATAGGGTTCCGGAGTGCAATAGTCCAGCCCCGCCAGGTCATATGATGCACCAAGCAAGACCCTGGCATGACCATAGTTCCGCGAAGACCATAGGCCCACCGCCTCCAGTCTAATAGCGGAAGTCAGGGCCTGTTGTTCGGCCATGATGTCAACCGGCAGCCAGTTCAGCATAGTAAACAGCGCCTTCGTCGGTGTCGAGCGGAGTGATCCCGTGATCATCAGCGCAGCCACCCTATATACTTTCTCAAGCATCCTGCAGTACCGTCCCCTTCCCATCACAGGCCACCACACTATGACCCCATAGAAGAGGATCGGTTTTACCACCGCCTCAAAGATCCATTCGACGCCCCTGGGGCCAAGGCCCCAACTTCGTACGAACGTTGAGTTCCCATGATAGTTTGCTATCGAGAATTACGCCCAAATATTTGGCACTGTTCGAGAGCGTCAGCTCCGTGCCAGCAGCACCCATCGTGGATTCAGCACCCATCGTGGATTCAATGATCCTACTGTCAAGTAGATTGCCAATAAATCTACAAATTACATCGTCAACACCCACCTCCCCCATCGACTCCAAGATGGAGTTGGGTCTGACATTGTTGAAAGCGCCCTCAATGTCCAGAAAGGCCACAAGTGAGTATTCCCGAAATTCAAGGGATTTCTCAATGTAGCCTACCAGTGAGTGAAGCGCCGTCTCCACAGATTTGCCCCTGGTGTAGGTATGCTGTGATGAAGAGAGCAGATGTCTAGGAATAGACATACTCAGATGAATGTCAATGACCCTTTCAAGGGTCTTGAGAAGAAATGACGACAGGCTGATTGGCCTGTAGTCCTTAGGCCTGGTGTGGGATGCTTTACCTCCCTTTGGAATGAAAACAACCCTACATCTAGTCCATCCGTCGGGAACGTACGAGAATCTAATACATTCCGTGTAAATAGCGGACAGCCAAGGAATCAGAAGCCCCGCATTCTTTTTAAGGTCGGCCGGAATAATACCGTCCGGACCAGGAGCCTTAAAGGAGTCAAAGCTCCTTATCGCCCAATTGAGCCTATCATAGCACAGGGACATGGACACGGGTCCAGGCTCTGATAAGCAATTGATCTTCCGTGGTGTTGGAAGGGAATTGCCAGGAAAGTGTGTGTCAATTAAGACCCCCAGCGTCTCCTGACTATTCGTAGTCCAGCTACCATCAGCTTTCTGAATGTAGCTAGGGACAGCCGGGCAAGAAGCCATTATTTTGCGCAATCGGTTTGTCTCAGAAGAGCCTTCCACTCCACTGCAGAAGTTTCTCCAGGCATTCCGTTTCGCCGATCTCACCAAATTCTTGAACCTATTCAATGCCGACTTATATTCCGCCCAGTTTCCCAGACGTTTAGCCATATTGAACAACCTACGACAGTCTCTGCGAGACTGTGCAATCTCAGGGCTCCACCATTGTGGCCTGCCCCCCTTCCTCCTAACCACCGGCCTGCAGGCCAGTGCCGTTGCCCGACGCAGTGCACCCGATAGGAATTCCACTGCCATTTCAGTCTCCGTAATGCCATTAATGACAGGGACTGAGCCCAGAGAATCAGCGAGTAGACTAGCCTGATAGTCCCACTTCGTCCTTCTCCTATTCACAAAAGTACACACCACTCGGAGGAGCAGTGCAGCAGATGCTGCCTTAGAGTGGTGAAGGTTTATCTGTGTTACCTTCACCATGTCTAGTATTGACGACCGTGACATTGGCGTCCTCCTGGTCTGATTCCAGGAGGGCGTCCTCATCAGCCAATTCACCCATGCGCTCAAAGAGGTCACCCAGCATGTCGGAGACGGACTGGGTGTCTTCCTTGTCACATCAATGAACGGAAGCGTCATTCGTGCAGTCCACGGACTGCGTAGGCTCCACAACCTTCGGAGCGAGATCGCCCTTGTCGTCACCTCGGTAGACACGGAGCAAGATGGTACTACAACCATAGTAAATCTTGCCCTGTTTCTCCCTCAGTGGTTTCAAGGAGTCCTGATTCAGGACTACGATCGCCGTTCTTGATGATCCTTCAGCTGCTGAAACCTTGACAACTTTCCAGTTATGAGTGGGAAGTTGCGGGTTGCAGCACTGGATGATCTTCAAGATTTCCTCCGGTGCAGAGGGTTCCGCTGGGATGGTGACGATGGATCTAGGTCTCCGTGGTATCTCACTCACCAAAACCACGTCGAGCCTAGCACCTTCCCATATTTCGCCAATCGCTCCGATGGCAAGCTTCAGCAGAAGCGCCGAGTGCTCGTCCACGCACGCCATGAGCTTCACATGACCCTGGTACCAGCCAGCATCGTCACATTGCGGGGGTGCTCCTGGATTCTCACTAAGGATCTTCCAAAAGACACCCATCATTTGCTGCTTCACCAAGTCCCACCTAGAGTGGGAGATGGATCCGTCAGCAGCACCTCTGTCTATAATAGCCCTAACAAGGTGGTCTTTAGCCACCTCACTGTAGGACCTATTGGTCGACTTTGGTGCATATTTGGGACGTTTAGTCCCTGGTTACGGCTAACGGCATTATCTTCGCAGTGGCAGGAGGTGAAACGCTCTGAAGCCCAGCAATAAGGGCCTTAGCCCATGCCAATGAAGCTTCCTGTTCTGCAGAAAGCTCATTGGCATCTTTGGAGCCTAATAGCTCTTTAATAGTCTTTAGAAGTAGCTTACAAAGAAAATATAAAATTTTCCAGTTTCCAGCGCAATTTCCTCAAGTTAAATAGATCAGATATGCTATGAAACCATTCTTTTATAAAAACATAGACCTTTTTTATAATAATAGACAATAAAAGACGATGATTATCAACATTTAATTTTTTTCATCCTGGTAGACCATTCTGGGGAAATGCCCATACACAATGATTTTTCTTTTTATGAAAAGATAATTCCACAAAAATGTTTTTTGTTTAAAACAGGACCTACAAACAAATTTGCATATTCAAACAATTTATTTTGCATTTCGTTTATTGAAAAAACCCCTGATTTTTCAAACAAATAATTGTGATAATTAGTCAAATATTTTTTTGATATTTAACAAAATTTTCAAACAAAAAATTTAACTAAAAACTGCAGCAGAACGACCCAATATGGTTTTCGTCATCATTCTGCTATAAACATTTTATGTATTTAACTGAATAAATTTAAAAAATAGAATGCGGGATTTCTTCTCATTCTTTTTGTTTGTTCAAGCAGCTCCAGCAACTGAAGTCAGTGTCGAGCGTGCATTCTCAGCCCTGAAACTGGTCCTTAGTGATCTTAGATGTAACCTCTCAGAGAATTCTTTAAGATCCCTAATGTTTGTTAAATTAAACAAAAATGTTAATAAATGAGACCAACTTCTTTGATATTGCGTTGAATTCTTTTAGTGTGATTCTACGTTAGGCTTTCTTCATTTAAATATAACAAACTTATGTGTATGTTGGGTTTAAAAAACTGATATTGAAAGCCTGACAACAGATACATACATATGTATAGGAACATAATTAAAAAAAATCATTAACATATGTAAATTTTTAACGTCGAAAGAGTTTGTTAAATCATGTTTCAGGACTTTAGGGCATACTCAGGTTCTTGGTTTTAGATATATGTGTTAAAAATATAAGTTTTGGACCGATATCTTGGTTATATTTGGACTGACTTTTTCCTGAGTTATGTTGAATTATTTTAGTGTGATTACTGAGTTTCGATTATGTACAGTGTAATTTCTTCATTCGTAATGCACTAAAAAGTCGAATTTTTGAAGTAAAGGGTGGTTAAATTGTAAGGGCCAATGTTGAATGTGAACCACACCTAAACGCCAAGTTTTTTTCCGAATTTTATTTGACATTTCTCTATTTCAGACTTACTCAATTTGAACCATGGAGAGATACACAATCCAACAACGTGTTAAAGCTATCCAGACTTATTATGAAAATGGATGATAAATTTCGAAGAAAATCATCTTCAGTGATGAGGCACATTTTCACCTCAGTGGATTTGTCGATAAGTAGAATTTCCGCGTTTGGGCGAATAATAATCCAAGAGTGATTGTCGAAAAACCAATGCACCCACAAACAGTGACTGTTTGGTGCATCATCGGGCCGTATTTTTTCCAAAATGAGGCCGGTCAGGCAGTTACTGTGAATGGTGTTCGCTATCGTGAGATGATAACGAACTTTTTATGGCCCGAATTGGAAGATATGGATGTGGACGATATGTGGTTTCAGCAGGACGGTGCCACTTGCCACACAGCTAACGAAACAATGGCTCTTTTGCGCAACAAATTCAATGTGTGTTATCTCACGTAATGGCGATGTCAATTGGCCGCCAAGATCATGTGATATGACACCATTGGACTTTTTTCTTTGGGGTTACTTGAAAGAAAAGGTGTACGTCGATAAGCCAGCAACAATTCAAGAGCTAAAGGATGTGATAATTCGGCACATTAACGGCATAGAACCTCCATTATGCCTCAGGGTCATCGAAAATTTGGACCATCGGATGGAGGTGTGCCACCGTGGTCGCGGCGCCCATTTGGCCGATATTTTGTTCCATACATAATTGAGTAATACCAATATATCATAATAAATTAAAATTACAATAATTTCCTAAATAGTTTGTGTTTTATTCAAAATCAACATCGGCCCTTGAAATTTAACCACCCAAAAAAAAAATTTTTTTTAATAATGGTTATTTTCAACCAAAATTTTTTTTGGTTAAAATAATGGTTATTTTCAACCAAAATTTTTTTTGGTTTATATAACGATTATTTATAACCAAAAAAATATATTTCTCATTTCAATTGGTTAAAATAACCAAAATAAAATATATATCTTTTTAATGGTTGATTATAACCATAAGGTAAATGTATCGGTAATAATTGTTAAATCTGACTTTTTTATCGTTTATCTTATAACTGTTACGTCCCTGGTTTAAAAACAAATTTTATAAATTATTCTAAATAATGTATTTATTACGACTTCTATCAGAAAAGTTTAGGAAATTTTTTACCAGATCTACCTAATGATCAAAAACAGACATTCATGTTCAAATAATAACATTTTTAATAGAGGTTTAAACTATTTTAAAATAAAATTTATAAATGATTCTTAATTAAGTGTAAACAAGTGTAGGGTTGTGTGTAGAATTTACCTTGTATAAATATGATGATGAAGTTAGGTGATGAATTATGGATGTTTGGTTGAATGTAGCTCTATGATAAGAGTAGATGTGTAGTTGGAATATTTATATATGTATAGTTGTTTGTAGATCGTGTGAAGATATTTCAAGGTGAGCAAAGTAGAAGAGGAATAATGATTTGGTTCCCAATATAGACTTGGAAGAGAGTGTACATCTGTTTGTACGTATGTAATTATGTATGCAAATCGCTTTTAGGGGTGGTTTGCAGTTGATAGAGATGAAGAGGAAATGATCTTTTGGTATGTCCCAAAAGACAATAATGATGTTCTGGTTGGTAAGTTCCAACGGCCACTGATCATATAGTTTATTGTAGATGTTTCCTAAGATTTATAGATTCTCCTGAAGAAGAATTATTAAATCATATAATCGTGGGTAGAAATAAAAGATATGTATGATTTAAGTATTACCTATGTTCAACCAATGTAATCTTTATTTAGCCAAATATTAATTAATTGCAAGAGATGCTCACCTTGTGGATGTTAGAATAATAAAAAAGATTTGAATACTTAATCTTGCCATGAATGCTAGGGTTTTTACAATATAGCTAACTTTACATGAAAGTAATACAATACAAAGATGGCAAATTACAATGTTATTTTTATCCAACAGATAACATTATGCTAAGGTTACTACAACGGTTTTCAAACTGTAGTATTAAGGGATATAAATTGACTGTTACTGAAATTCAAATGTTAAGGGCTTTAATATAATAAATCCAATATAAATTCAAGTAGAATAAAATATAATAAAATGATGTTATATGCTAATTTATACAAAGTGTTTAAAACAGGGACCGAAAATAACTGTTATGTTTTTATTTCAGAGCAAAAAGGTTAGGCAAAAATGCCCTTTATCTGCATTTGGGAATTTTTAACCATTATCGTGTCTTTTATATTATATTGGATACCGTAACTAATTAATTGAGAATACAAAAATTTTGGTTAAAAATAACCATTAAATCAACCAAAAAAATTTTTTGGTTAAAAATAACCATTAAATCAACCAAAAAAAATTTTTGGTTGAAAATAACCATTATCGAAAAAAATTTATTTATTTTGGTTATCATGTATAAAAAAATTCCAAAAATTTCAAATGTTTATTGTTGTCAACAAGTTTGTATATACATGTTTACATACATATGTACAATGTATATTGTTTAGGTATCAAACTCAAATATGGACATTTTCTGGGGTCACGAACGTACCTTCATATGCTTTTGATGTACAAATACCAAACCAAAACTTTTCAGAGCATTTTTTCGATTCGATAGCATTTGGGTAGCTCTATGTTTAGTGAAAAGATAGTTTTTATTGAGTTTTAATTTTTCATTAAATTTCCTCAATTTCCTTAACAAAAAAACTTAATACTCCTTTTACAATTGATTGTAAATTATAAAGAAAGAGTGTAAGCATAACATATTTTTTGCATGTACAATAAGTTTATAAAAATGTCTTTAGAAGTAGGTTAGGTTAGGTTAAATGGGCAGCCGTCATGACGACGACTCACTTGGGTCCTTATAGCGGTCCCTTTGTGATACCCCTAGCCAGTGACAGGAGTCAGCCAGTACCCACCAGACTATTCCCCCGAGGTCACTGCAGCCTCGAACCACCCCGACTCCCTGCAGAACAGGGAGATCGATCTCAGTCCCACATTGGACAGATCGTCCAGACATGGCAATTCTGGTCTCCCAAAATGCCTAAACCTAATGCTCCCCAGACCGGGGCATTGGCAGAGAAAGTGAAACACCGTCTCCTCCTCCTCCTCCTCCTCATCATGACAACTCCTACAGCAGTCATTATACGCAAGACCCATCCTCCTAGCATGAGTCCCTATCACCCAGTGACCCGCAATGACCGATATCACCGTTCTCATCCGGTCCCTACCGAGACCGAGTAGTACACGCGTTCTCAACGCGTCATAGCCAGGCCATAGAGTCCTTGCCATCAAGCAGGTATGCTCCCCCTGCCATCTGCCCTGAGCCCTTCTGTACGACTCCCTTCTGATGAGAGTCCTGCAGCGGGCCATTGAAGTGCCAACCAGGCCGTCGATGAACATGTCATCCAAGAGACAGCCTCGTTTGGCCAGACCGTCCGCTGTTTGGTTACCCAGGCATCCACTGTGCCTTGGTACCCATGTCAGCGTTACACTGGAATATTTCGCGATCTCATTTAGAGACATCCGGCATTCCACTGTTAACATGGATGTCGTAAAGACACCAGCCAGAGCTGCAATGGCAGCCTTGCTGTCCGTAAGTATACATATATCCCTCGATATACGATAGTACCTCAGCCAGTTTGCCGCCCGCTTTATGGCAGAGATTTCCGCCTGCAGCACACTGCTGCCATCCGGCAGCCTAAAAGAGACCCTAATGTCCCACTCCTCGATGAAGAAACCTCCAACCACTCTATCGCCCATTCTGGAACCATCGGTGTAGACCCGTAGGATCGGTTCCAGAGATCGCGTATTATCGAGCAGCTCATCATCATTACCATGATGAACTGTGAACAGAGCACCGAAATAGGGTTCCGGAGTGCAATAGTCCAGCCCCGCCAGGTCATATGATGCACCAAGCAAGACCCTGGCATGACCATAGTTCCGCGAAGACCATAGGCCCACCGCCTCCAGTCTAATAGCGGAAGTCAGGGCCTGTTGTTCGGCCATGATGTCAACCGGCAGCCAGTTCAGCATAGTAAACAGCGCCTTCGTCGGTGTCGAGCGGAGTGATCCCGTGATCATCAGCGCAGCCACCCTATATACTTTCTCAAGCATCCTGCAGTACCGTCCCCTTCCCATCACAGGCCACCACACTATGACCCCATAGAAGAGGATCGGTTTTACCACCGCCTCAAAGATCCATTCGACGCCCCTGGGGCCAAGGCCCCAACTTCTGCCCAAGGATCTCTTGCAGGTGTATAAGGTCACAATGGCCCTATCAACCCTCGTACGAACGTTGAGTTCCCATGATAGTTTGCTATCGAGAATTACGCCCAAATATTTGGAACTGTTCGAGAGCGTCAGCTCCGTGCCATTTAGCCTAGGAAGTTTAAAGTTGCCAACCTTGTACTTCCTGGTGAAGAGTACCAACTCAGTCTTCTGTGGATTGACGCCAAGTCCACAGGAGGTGCTCCAAGAGCTTAAAATCTGCAATGCAGATTCCATACAACGGGACAGTGTGTCCAGGTGTTTACCCATGACCGCCACCGCCACGTCATCCGCATACGCGACGGTTTTTATCCCCAGTCCGTCGAACCGACTCAACAAAGTGTTCATCGTCAGGTTCCATAGTAGAGGTGACAGAACTCCACCCTGCGGGGTGCCCCCGTGCACAGATCTGCAAACATTGGCAGCACCCATCGTGGATTCAATGATCCTACTGTCAAGTAGATTGCCAATAAATCTACAAATTACATCGTCAACACCCACCTCCCCCATCGACTCCAAGATGGAGTTGAGTCTGACATTGTTGAAAGCGCCCTCAATGTCCAGAAAGGCCACAAGTGAGTATTCCCGAAATTCAAGGGATTTCTCAATGTAGCCTACCAGTGAGTGAAGCGCCGTCTCCACAGATTTGCCCCTGGTGTAGGTATGCTGTGATGAAGAGAGCAGATGTCTAGGAATAGACATCCTCAGATGAATGTCAATGACCCTTTCAAGGGTCTTGAGAAGAAATGACGACAGGCTGATTGGCCTGTAGTCCTTAGGCCTGGTGTGGGATGCTTTACCTCCCTTTGGAATGAAAACAACCCTACATCTAGTCCATCCGTCGGGAACGTACGAGAATCTAATACATTCCGTGTAAATAGCGGACAGCCAAGGAATCAGAAAAAGGTCGGCCGGAATAATACCGTCCGGACCAGGAGCCTTAAAGGAGTCAAAGCGCCTTATCGCCCAATTGAGCAAATCATAGCACAGGGACATGGACACGGGTCCAGGCTCTGATAAGCAATTGATCTTCCGTGGTGTTGGAAGGGAATTGCCAGGAAAGTGTGTGTCAATTAAGACCCCCAGCGTCTCCTGACTATTCGTAGTCCAGCTACCATCAGCTTTCTGAATGTAGCTAGGGACAGCCGGGCAAGAAGCCATTATTTTGCGCAATCGGTTTGTCTCAGAAGAGCCTTCCACTCCACTGCAGAAGTTTCTCCAGGCATTCCGTTTCGCCGATCTCACCAAATTCTTGAACCTATTCAATGCCGACTTATATTCCCCCCAGTTTCCCAGACGTTTAGCCATATTGAACAACCTACGACAGTCTCTGCGAGACTGTGCAATCTCAGGGCTCCATCATTGTGGCCTGCCCCCCTTCTTCCTAACCACCGGCCTGCAGGCCAGTGCCGTTGCCCGACGCAGTGCCCCCGATAGGAATTCCACTGCCATTTCAGTCTCCGTAATGCCATTAATGACAGGGACTGAGCCCAGAGAGTCAGCGAGTAGACTAGCCTGATAGTCCCACTTCGTCCTTCTCCTATTCACAAAAGTACACACCCCCAAGGGGGGTGAACCTAATTGAAACTCAACATACCTGTGGTCCGAAAAGGAACAGTCATTTAAGACCGCCCAGTTACTTATTAAGTCGGAGTGTTCCGAGCTGACCAATGTCACATCGAGAACCTCCTGCCTATTAGCTACAATGAACGTGGGTTCCGGGGCTATGTTTGCTATTTCTAAATTACTGTTACAGATAAAAGAAAATAGCGACTCACCTCTAGTGTTGGTGTTAGAGCTGCCCCACGTGATGTGGTGCGCATTAGCATCAGCACAGATAACCACCGGGGTACCCATGGAGCCAGCTTTGGTGACCAGGCCACGAACAAGCCTATTGGGTGGCTCATCATCCTGGTCATGCGCCATATAGCCCGAGACGATCCAAATCGACCTGTCGCCCATCTCTAGGGCCGCTGAAGTTGTGTCTTCATCACTGAAATCAGAAAGAATGAAGACATCCAACGTGCTTTTAGCCAAAATACAAGATCTTATTTTACCTGTTCCTCTGGCATATAGGAGCTTATAGCCCTTGAGGTTTAATCCGCAAACCCGATCTTTGTGGATCCATGGTTCTTGGATCATTACTAGCTCCTCCTCTCTCTCTACCACTCGGAGGAGCAGTGCAGCAGATGCTGCCTTAGAGTGGTGAAGGTTTATCTGTGTTACCTTCACCATGTCTAGTATTGACGACCGTGACATTGGCGTCCTCCTGGTCTGATTCCAGGAGGGCGTCCTCATCAGCCAATTCACCCATGCGCTCAAAGAGGTCACCCAGCATGTCGGAGACGGACTGGGTGTCTTCCTTGTCACATCAATGAACGGAAGCGTCATTCGTGCAGTCCACGGACTGCGTAGGCTCCACAACCTTCGGAGCGGGATCGCCCTTGTCGTCACCTCGGTAGACACGGAGCAAGATGGTACTAAAACCATAGTAAATCTTGCCCTGTTTCTCCCTCAGTGGTTTCAAGGAGTCCTGATTCAGGACTACGATCGCCGTTCTTGATGATCCTTCAGCTGCTGAAACCTTGACAACTTTCCAGTTATGAGTGGGAAGTTGCGGGTTGCAGCAAGATTTCCTCCGGTGCAGAGGGTTCCGCTGGGATGGTGACGATGGATCTAGGTCTCCGTGGTATCTCACTCACCAAAACCACGTCGAGCCTAGCGCCTTCCCATATTTCGCCAATCGCTCCGATGGCAAGCTTCAGCAGAAGCGCCGAGTGCTCGTCCACGCACGCCATGAGCTTCACATGACCCTGGTACCAGCCAGCATCGTCACATTGCGGGGGTGCTCCTGGATTCTCACTAAGGATCTTCCAAAAGACACCCATCATTTGCTGCTTCACCAAGTCCCACCTAGAGTGGGAGATGGATCCGTCAGCAGCACCTCTGTCTATAATAGCCCTAACAAGGTGGTCTTTAGCCACCTCACTGTAGGACCTATTGGTCGACTTTGGTGCATATATGGGACGTTTAGTCCCTGGTTGCTGTCTAACGGCTGTCGCTTCTTCCTCCGAACGTTGCCGTTTAGGCATTGCCTTCGCAGTGGCAGGAGGTGAAACGCTCTGAAGCCCAGCAATAAGGGCCTTAGCCCATGCCAATGAAGCTTCCTGTTCTGCAGAAAGCTCATTGGCATCTTTGGAGCCTTATAGCTCTTTAATAGTCTTTAAAAGTAGCTTACAAAGAAAATATAAAATTTTCCAGTTTCCAGCGCAATTTCCTCAAGTTAAATAGATCAGATATGCTATGAAACCATTCTTTTATAAAAACATAGACCTTTTTTTATAATAATAGACAATAAAAGACGATGATTATCAACATTTAATTTTTTTCATCCTGGTAGACCATTCTGGGGAAATGCCCATATACAATGATTTTTCTTTTTATGAAAAGATAATTCCACAAAAATGTTTTTTGTTTAAAACAGGACCTACAAACAAATTTGCATATTCAAACAATTTATTTTGCATTTCGTTTATTGAAAAAACCCCTGATTTTTCAAACAAATAATTGTGATAATTAGTCAAATATTTTTTTGATATTTAACAAAATTTTCAAACAAAAAATTTAACTAAAAACTGCAGCAGAACGACCCAATATGGTTTTCGTCATCATTCTGCTATAAACATTTTATGTATTTAACTGAATAAATTTAAAAAATAGAATGCGGCATTTCTTCTCATTCTTTTTGTTTGTTCAAGCAGCTCCAGCAACTGAAGTCAGTGTCGAGCGTGCATTCTCAGCCCTGAAACTGGTCCTTAGTGATCTTAGATGTAACCTCTCAGAGAATTCTTTAAGATCCCTAATGTTTGTTAAATTAAACAAAAATGTTAATAAATGACACCAACTTCTTTGATATTGCGTTGAATTCTTTTAGTGTGATTCTACGTTAGGCTTTCTTCATTTAAATATAACAAACTTATGTGTATGTTGGGTTTAAAAAACTGATATTGAAAGCCTGACAACAGATACATACATATGTATAGGAACATAATTAAAAAAAATCATTAACATATGTAAATTTTTAACGTCGAAAGAGTTTGTTAAATCATGTTTCAGGACTTTAGGGCATACTCAGGTTCTTGGTTTTAGATATATGTGTTAAAAATATAAGTTTTGGACCGATATCTTGGTTATATTTGGACTGACTTTTTCCTGAGTTATGTTGAATTATTTTAGTGTGATTACTGAGTTTCGATTATGTACAGTGTAATTTCTTCATTCGTAATGCACTAAAAAAGTCGAATTTTTGAAGTAAAGGGTGGTTAAATTGTAAGGGCCGATGTTGTATGTGAACCACACCTAAACGCCAAGTTTTTTTCCGAATTTTATTTGACATTTCTCTATTTCAGACTTACTCAATTTGAACCATGGAGAGATACACAATCCAACAACGTGTTAAAGTTATCCAGACTTATTATGAAAATGGATGATAAATTTCGAAGAAAATCATCTTCAGTGATGAGGCACATTTTCACCTCAGTGGATTTGTCGATAAGCAGAATTTCCGCGTTTGGGCGAATAATAATCCAAGAGTGATTGTCGAAAAACCAATGCACCCACAAACAGTGACTGTTTGGTGCGGTTTATGGGCTGGCGGCATCATCGGGCCGTATTTTTTCCAAAATGAGGCCGGTCAGGCAGTTACTGTGAATGGTGTTCGCTATCGTGAGATGATAACGAACTTTTTATGGCCCGAATTGGAAGATATGGATGTGGACGATATGTGGTTTCAGCAGGACGGTGCCACTTGCCACACAGCTAACGAAACAATGGCTCTTTTGCGCAACAAATTCAATGGCCGTGTTATCTCACGTAATGGCGATGTCAATTGGCCGCCAAGATCATGTGATTTGACACCGTTGGACTTTTTTCTTTGGGGTTACTTGAAAGAAAAGGTGTACGTCGATAAGCCAGCAACAATTCAAGAGCTAAAGGATGTGATAATTCGGCACATTAACGGCATAGAACCTCCATTATGCCTCAGGGTCATCGAAAATTTGGACCATCGGATGGAGGTGTGCCGCCGTGGTCGCGGCGCCCATTTGGCCGATATTTTGTTTCATACATAATTGAGTAATACCAATATATCATAATTAAATAAAATTACAATAATTTCCTAAATAGTTTGTGTTTTATTCAAAATCAACATCGGCCCTTGAAATTTAACTTAAAAAATTTTTTTTTAATAATGGTTATTTTCAACCAAAATTTTATTTGGTTAAAATAATGGTTATTTTCAACCAAAATTTTTTTTGGTTTATATAACGATTATTTATAACCAAAAAAATATATTTCTCATTTCAATTGGTTAAAATAACCAAAATAAAATATATATCTTTTTAATGGTTGATTATAACCATAAGGTAAATGTATCGGTAATAATTGTTAAATCTGATTTTTTTATCGTTTATCTTATAACTGTTACGTCCCTGGTTTAAAAACAAATTTTATAAATTATTCTAAATAATGTATTTATTACGACTTTTATCAGAAAAGTTTAGGAAATTTTTTACCAGATCTACCTAATGATCAAAAACAGACATTCATGTTCAAATAATAACATTTTTAATAGAGGTTTAAACTATTTTAAAATAAAATTTATAAATGATTCTTAATTAAGTGTAAACAAGTGTAGGTTTGTGTGTAGAATTTACCTTGTATAAATATGATGATGAAGTTAGGTGATGAATTATGGATGTTTGGTTGAATGTAGCTCTATGATAAGAGTAGATGTGTAGTTGGAATATTTATATATGTATAGTTGTTTGTAGATCGTGTGAAGATATTTCAAGGTGAGCAAAGTAGAAGAGGAATAATGATTTGGTTCCCAATATAGACTTGGAAGAGAGTGTACATCTGTTTGTACGTATGTAATTATGTATGCAAATCGCTTTTAGGGGTGGTTTGCAGTTGATAGAGATGAAGAGGAAATGATCTTTTGGTATGTCCCAAAAGACAATAATGATGTTCTGGTTGGTAAGTTCCAACGGCCACTGATCATATAGTTTATTGTAGATGTTTCCTAAGATTTATAGATTCTCCTGAAGAAGAATTATTAAATCATATAATCGTGGGTAGAAATAAAAGATATGTATGATTTAAGTATTACCTATGTTCAACCAATGTAATCTTTATTTAGCCAAATATTAATTAATTGCAAGAGATGCTCACCTTGTGGATGTTAGAATAATAAAAAAGATTTGAATACTAAATCTTGCCATGAATGCTAGGGTTTTTACAATATAGCTAACTTTACATGAAAGTTATACAATACAAAGATGGCAAATTACAATGTTATTTTTATCCAACAGATAACATTATGCTAAGGTTACTACAACGGTTTTCAAACTGTAGTATTAAGGGATATAAATTGACTGTTACTGAAATTCAAATGTTAAGGGCTTTAATATAATAAATCCAATATAAATTCAAGTAGAATAAAATATAATAAAATGATGTTATATGCTAATTTATACAAAGTGTTTAAAACAGGGACCGAAAATAACTGTTATGTTTTTATTTCAGAGCAAAAAGGTTAGGCAAAAATGCCCTTTATCTGCATTTGGGAATTTTTAACCATTATCGTGTCTTTTATATTATATTGGATACCGTAACTAATTAATTGAGAATACAAAAATTTTGGTTAAAAATAACCATTAAATCAACCAAAAAAATTTTTTGGTTAAAAATAACCATTAAATCAACCAAAAAAAATTTTTGGTTGAAAATAACCATTATCGAAAAAAATTTATTTATTTTGGTTATCATGTATAAAAAAATTCCAAAAATTTCAAATGTTTATTGTTGTCAACAAGTTTGTATATACATGTTTACATACATATGTACAATGTATATTGTTTAGGTATCAAACTCAAATATGGGCATTTTCTGGGGTCACGAACGTACCTTCATATGCTTTTGATGTACAAATACCAAACCAAAACTTTTCAGAGCATTTTTTCGATTCGATAGCATTTGGGTAGCTCTATGTTTAGTGCAAAAGATAGTTTTTATTGAGTTTTAATTTTTCATTAAATTTCCTCAATTTCCTTAACAAAAAAACTTAATACTCCTTTTACAATTGATTGTAAATTATAAAGAAAGAGTGTAAGCATAACATATTTTTTGCATGTACAATAAGTTTATAAAAATGTCTTTAGAAGTAGGTTAGGTTAGGTTAGGTTAGGTTAAATGGGCAGCCGTCATGACGACGACTCACTTGGGTCCTTATAGCGGTCCCTTTGTGATACCCCTAGCCAGTGACAGGAGTCAGCCAGTACCCACCAGACTATTCCCCCGAGGTCACTGCAGCCTCGAACCACCCCGACTCCCTGCAGAACAGGGAGATCGATCTCAGTCCCACATTGGACAGATCGTCCAGACATGGCAATTCTGGTCTCCCAAAATGCCTAAACCTAATGCTCCCCAGACCGGGGCATTGGCAGAGAAAGTGAAACACCGTCTCCTCCTCCTCCTCATCATGACAACTCCTACAGCAGTCATTATACGCAAGACCCATCCTCCTAGCATGATTCCCTATCACCCAGTGACCCGTAATGACCGATATAACCGTTCTCATCCGGTCCCTACCGAGACCGAGTAGTACACGCGTTCTCAACGCGTCATAGCCAGGCCATAGAGTCCTTGCCATCAAGCAGGTATGCTCCCCCTGCCATCTGCCCTGAGCCCTTCTGTACGACTCCCTTCTGATGATAGTCCTGCAGCGGGCCATTGAAGTGCCAACCAGGCCGTCGATGAACATGTCATCCAAGAGACAGCCTCGTTTGGCCAGACCGTCCGCTGTTTGGTTACCCAGGCATCCACTGTGCCCTGGTACCCATGTCAGCGTTACACTGGAATATTTCGCGATCTCATTTAGAGACATCCGGCATTCCACTGTTAACATGGATGTCGTAAAGACACCAGCCAGAGCTGCAATGGCAGCCTTGCTGTCCGTAAATATACATATATCCCTCGATATACGATAGTACCTCAGCCAGTTTGCCGCCCGCTTTATGGCAGAGATTTCCGCCTGCAGCACACTGCTGCCATTCGGCAGCCTAAAAGAGACCCTAATGTCCCACTCCTCGATGAAGAAACTTCCACCCACTCTATCGCTCATCCTGGAACCATCGGTGTAGACCCGTAGGATCGGTTCCAGAGATCGCGTATTATCGAGCAGCTCATCATCATTACCATGATGAACTGTGAACAGAGCACCGAAAAAGGTTTCCGGAGTGCAATAGTCCAGCCCCGCCAGGTCATATGATGCACCAAGCAAGACCCTGGCATGACCATAGTTCCGCGAAAACCATAGGCCCACCGCCTCCAGTCTAATAGCGGAAGTCAGGGCCTGTTGTTCGGCCATGATGTCAACCGGCAGCCAGTTCAGCATAGTAAACAGCGCCTTCGTCGGTGTCGAGCAGAGTGATCCCGTGATCATCAGCGCATCCTCTCAAGCATCCTGCAGTACCGTCCCCTTCCCATCACAGGCCACCACACTATGACCCCATAGAAGAGGATCGGTTTTACCACCGCCTCAAAGATCCATTCGACGCCCCTGGGGCCAAGGCCCCAACTTCTGCCCAAGGATCTCTTGCAGGTGTATAAGGCCACAATGGCCCTATCAACCCTCGTACGAACGTTGAGTTCCCATGATAGTTTGCTATCGAGAATTACGCCCAAATATTTGGCACTGTTCGTGAGCGTCAGCTCCGTGCCAGCAGCACCCATCGTGGATTCAGCACCCATCGTGGATTCAATGATCCTACTGTCAAGTAGATTGCCAATAAATCTACAAATTTACATCGTCAACACCCACCTCCCCCTTCGACTCCAAGGTGGAGTTGGGTCTGACATTGTTGAAAGCGCCCTCAATCTCCAGAAAGGCCACAAGTGAGTATTCCCGAAATTCAAGGGATTTCTCAATGTAGCCTACCAGTGAGTGAAGCGCCGTCTCCACAGATTTGCCCCTGGTGTAGGTATGCTGTGATGAAGAGAGCAGATGTCTAGGAATAGACATCCTGAGATGAATGTCAATGACCCTTTCAAGGGTCTTGAGAAGAAATGAAGACAGGCTGATTGGCCTGTAGTCCTTAGGCCTGGTGTGGGATGCTTTACCTCCCTTTGGAATGAAAACAACCCTACATCTAGTCCATCCGTCGGGAACGTACGAGAATCTAATACATTCCGTGTAAATAGCGGACAGCCAAGGAATCAGAAGCCCCGCATTCTTTTTGAGGTCGGCCGGAATAATACCGTCCGGACCAGGAGCCTTAAAGGAGTCAAAGCTCCTTATCGCCCAATTGAGCCTATCATAGCACAGGGACATGGACACGGGTAGCTAGGGACAGCCGGGCAAGAAGCCATTATTTTGCGCAATCGGTTTGTCTCAGAAGAGCCTTCCACTCCACTGCAGAAGTTTCTCCAGGCATTCCGTTTCGCCGATCTCACCAAATTCTTGAACCTATTCAATGCCGACTTATATTCCCCCAGTTTCCCAGACGTTTAGCCATATTGAACAACCTACGACAGTCTCTGCGAGACTGTGCAATCTCAGGGTTCCACCATTGTGGCCTGCCCCCCTTCCTCCTAACCACCGGCCTGCAGGCCAGTGCCGTTGCCCGACGCAGTGCCCCCGATAGGAATTCCACTGCCATTTCAGTCTCCGTAATGCCATTAATGACAGGGACTGAGCCCAGAGAGTCAGCGAGTAGACTAGCCTGATAGTCCCACTTCGTCCTTCTCCTATTCACAAAAGTACACACCCCCAAGGGGGGTGAACCTAATTGAAACTCAACATACCTGTGGTCCGGAAAGGAACAGTCATTTGAGACCGCCCAGTTACTTATTAAGTCGGAGTGTTCCGAGCTGACCAATGTCACATCGAGAACCTCCTGCCTATTAGCTACAATGAACGTGGGTTCCGCGCCTATGTTTGCTATTTCTAAATTACTGTTACAGATAAAAGAAAATAGCGACTCACCTCTAGTGTTGGTGTTAGAGCTGCCCCACGTGATGTGGTGCGCATTAGCATCAGCACAGATAACCACCGGGGTACCCATGGAGCCAGCTTTGGTGACCAGGCCACGAACAAGCCTATTGGGTGGCTCATCATCCTGGTCATGCGCCATATAGCCCGAGACGATCCAAATCGACCTGTCGCCCATCTCTAGGGCCGCTGAAGTTGTGTCTTCATCACTGAAATCAGAAAGAATGAAGACATCCAACGTGCTTTTAGCCAAAATACAAGATCTTATTTTACCTGTTCCTCTGGCATATAGGAGCATATAGCCCTTGAGGTTTAATCCGCAAACCCGATCCTTGTGGATCCATGGTTCTTGGATCATTACTAGCTCCTCCTCTCTCTCTACCACTCGGAGGAGCAGTGCAGCAGATGCTGCCTTAGAGTGGTGAAGGTTTATCTGTGTTACCTTCACCATGTCTAGTATTGACGACCGTGACATTGGCGTCCTCCTGGTCTGATTCCAGGAGGACGTCCTCATCAGCCAATTCACCCATGCGCTCAAAGAGGTCACCCAGCATGTCGGAGACGGACTGGGTGTCTTCCTTGTCACATCAATGAACGGAAGCGTCATTCGTGCAGTCCACGGACTACGTAGGCTCCACAACCTTCGGAGCGGGATCGCCCTTGTCGTCACCTCGGTAGACACGGAGCAAGATGGTACTAAAACCATAGTAAATCTTGCCCTGTTTCTCCCTCAGTGGTCTCAAGGAGTCCTGATTCAGGACTACGATCGCCGTTCTTGATGATCCTTCAGCTGCTGAAACCTTGACAACTTTCCAGTTATGAGTGGGAAGTTGCGGGTTGCAGCACTGGATGATCTGCAAGATTTCCTCCGGTGCAGAGGGTTCCGCTGGGATGGTGACGATGGATCTAGGTCTCCGTGGTATCTCACTCACCAAAACCACGTCGAGCCTAGCACCTTCCCATATTTCGCCAATCGCTCCGATGGCAAGCTTCAGCAGAAGCGCCGAGTGCTCGTCCACGCACGCCATGAGCTTCACATGACCCTGGTACCAGCCAGCATCGTCACATTTCGGGGGTGCTCCTGGATTCTCACTAAGGATCTTCCAAAAGACACCCATCATTTGCTGCTTCACCAAGTCCCACCTAGAGTGGGAGATGGATCCGTCAGCAGCACCTCTGTCTATAATAGCCCTAACAAGGTGGTCTTTAGCCACCTCACTGTAGGACCTATTGGTCGACTTTGGTGCATATTTGGGACGTTTAGTCCCTGGTTGCTGTCTAACGGCTGTCGCTTCTTCCTCCGAACGTTGCCGTTTAGGCATTGCCTTCGCAGTGGCAGGAGGTGAAACGCTCTGAAGCCCAGCAATAAGGGCCTTAGCCCATGCCACTGAAGCTTCCTGTTCTGCAGAAAGCTCATTGGCATCTTTGGAGCCTAATAGCTCTTTAATAGTCTTTAGAAATAGCTCACAAAGAAAATATAAAATTTTCCAGTTTCCAGCGCAATTTCCTCAAGTTAAATAGATCAGATATGCTATGAAACCATTCTTTTATAAAAACATAGACCTTTTTTTATAATAATAGACAATAAAAGACGATGATTATCAACATTTAATTTTTTTCATCCTGGTAGACCATTCTGGGGAAATGCCCATATACAATGATTTTTCTTTTTATGAAAAGATAATTCCACAAAAATGTTTTTTGTTTAAAACAGGACCTACAAACAAATTTGCATATTCAAACAATTTATTTTGCATTTCTTTTATTGAAAAAACCCCTGATTTTTCAAACAAATAATTGTGATAATTAGTCAAATATTTTTTTGATATTTAACAAAATTTTCAAACAAAAAATTTAACTAAAAACTGCAGCAGAACGACCCAATATGGTTTTCGTCATCATTCTGCTATAAACATTTTATGTATTTAACTGAATAAATTTAAAAAATAGAATGCGGGATTTCTTCTCATTCTTTTTGTTTGTTCAAGCAGCTCCAGCAACTGAAGTCAGTGTCGAGCGTGCATTCTCAGCCCTGAAACTGGTCCTTAGTGATCTTAGATGTAACCTCTCAGAGAATTCTTTAATGTTTGTTAAATTAAACAAAAATGTTAATAAATGAGACCAACTTCTTTGATATTGCGTTGAATTCTTTTAGTGTGATTCTACGTTAGGCTTTCTTCATTTAAATATAACAAACTTATATGTATGTTGGGTTTAAAAAACTGATATTGAAAGCCTGACAACAGATACATACATATGTATAGGAACAAAATTAAAAAAAATCATTAACATATGTAAATTTTTAACGTCGAAAGAGTTTGTTAAATCATGTTTCAGGACTTTAGGGCATACTCAGGTTCTTGGTTTTAGATATATGTGTTAAAAATATAAGTTTTGGACCGATATCTTGGTTATATTTGGACTGACTTTTTCCTGAGTTATGTTGAATTATTTTAGTGTGATTACTGAGTTTCGATTATGTACAGTGTAATTTCTTCATTCGTAATGCACTAAAAATGCACGAATTTTTGAAGTAAAGGGTGGTTAAATTGTAAGGGCCGATGTTGAATGTGAACCACACCTAAACGCCAAGTTTTTTTCCGAATTTTATTTGACATTTCTCTATTTCAGACTTACTCAATTTGAACCATGGAGAGATACAGAATCCAACAACGTGTTAAAGTTATCCAGACTTATTATGAAAATGGATGATAAATTTCGAAGAAAATCATCTTCAGTGATGAGGCACATTTTCACCTCAGTGGATTTGTCGATAAGCAGAATTTCCGCGTTTGGGCGAATAATAATCCAAGAGTGATTGTCGAAAAACCAATGCACCCACAAACAGTGACTGTTTGGTGCGGTTTATGGGCTGGCGGCATCATCGGGCCTTATTTTTTCCAAAATGAGGCCGGTCAGGCAGTTACTGTGAATGGTGTTCGCTATCGTGAGATGATAACGAACTTTTTATGGCCCGAATTGGAAGATATGGATGTGGACGATATGTGGTTTCAGCAGGACGGTGCCACTTGCCACACAGCTAACGAAACAATGGCTCTTTTGCGCAACAAATTCAATGGCCGTGTTATCTCACGTAATGGCGATGTCAATTGGCCGCCAAGACCATGTGATTTGACACCGTTGGACTTTTTTCTTTGGGGTTACTTGAAAGAAAAGGTGTACGTCGATAAGCCAGCAACAATTCAAGAGCTAAAGGATGTGATAATTCGGCACATTAACGGCATAGAACCTCCATTATGCCTCAGGGTCATCGAAAATTTGGACCATCGGATGGAGGTGTGCCGCCGTGGTCGCGGCGCCCATTTGGCCGGTATTTTGTTCCATACATAATTGAGTAATACCAATATATCATAATAAAATAAAATTACAATAATTTCCTAAATAGTTTGTGTTTTATTCAAAATCAACATCGGCCCTTGAAAAAAAATTTTTTTTAATAATGGTTATTTTCAACCAAAATTTTTTTTGGTTAAAATAATGGTTATTTTCAACCAAAATTTTTTTTGGTTTATATAACGATTTTTTATAACCAAAAAAATATATTTCTCATTTCAATTGGTTAAAATAACCAAAATAAAATATATATCTTTTTAATGGTTGATTATAACCATAAGGTAAATGTATCGGTAATAATTGTTAAATCTGATTTTTTTATCGTTTATCTTATAACTGTTACGTCCCTGGTTTAAAAACAAATTTTATAAATTATTCTAAATAATGTATTTATTACGACTTCTATCAGAAAAGTTTAGGAAATTTTTTACCAGATCTACCTAATGATCAAAAACAGACATTCATGTTCAAATAATAACATTTTTAATAGAGGTTTAAACTATTTTAAAATAAAATTTATAAATTATTCTTAATTAAGTGTAAACAAGTGTAGGTTTGTGTGTAGAATTTACCTTGTATAAATATGATGATGAAGTTAGGTGATGAATTATGGATGTTTGGTTGAATGTAGCTCTATGATAAGAGTAGATGTGTAGTTGGAATATTTATATATGTATAGTTGTTTGTAGATCGTGTGAAGATATTTCAAGGTGAGCAAAGTAGAAGAGGAATAATGATTTGGTGCCCAATATAGACTTGGAAGAGAGTGTACATCTGTTTGTACGTATGTAATTATGTATGCAAATCGCTTTTAGGGGTGGTTTGCAGTTGATAGAGATGAAGAGGAAATGATCTTTTGGTATGTCCCAAAAGACAATAATGATGTTCTGGTTGGTAAGTTCCAACGGCCACTGATCATATAGTTTATTGTAGATGTTTCCAAAGATTTAATAGATTCTCCTGAAGAAGAATTATTAAATCATATAATCGTGGGTAGAAATAAAAGATATGTATGATTTAAGTATTACCTATGTTCAACCAATGTAATCTTTATTTAGCCAAATATTAATTAATTGCAAGAGATGCTCACCTTGTGGATGTTAGAATAATAAAAAAGATTTGAATACTAAATCTTGCCATGAATGCTAGGGTTTTTACAATATAGCTAACTTTACATGAAAGTTATACAATACAAAGATGGCAAATTACAATGTTATTTTTATCCAACAGATAACATTATGCTAAGGTTACTACAACGGTTTTCAAACTGTAGTATTAAGGGATATAAATTGACTGTTACTGAAATTCAAATGTTAAGGGCTTTAATATAATAAATCCAATATAAATTCAAGTAGAATAAAATATAATAAAATGATGTTATATGCTAATTTATACAAATGATTTTTAATAAAGTGTTTATTACGACTTCTATCAGAATAGTTTAGGAAATTTTTTACCAAATCTACCTAATCATCATTATATCATATTGTTACGTTACTGCATTTCAATAACGTTTTGGTTTATTTCCTTTATAATAAACCGGTTCGAGTTCTTTATTGCACATTAAATAAAATTAAATATTCACAACACTTTAAACACTGTTTACAATTTCCACAACTTTATTAAGTACTAAGTCACTTTAACAGCCGTAATTTATAGCTTTTATTCAAAACCAACTATAATTTTCTCCGCGTTATACGTTAAGCTTCGTACAGACGATGGTCAGATCTTACAATGTTGTCATTAAAATTGACTAAAAATGTCTTGCAACTGTGTGTACATTGTACACTATTTGCATTTGGCAGATGTGTTAAATTAATGAATCTGACAATAGCACCATTGTCAGAAAAATGACAACATTGTAAGATCTGACCACCGTCTGTACGAAGCTTTATTGACAAAGTCTGAACTTAGAATTATCTTACTATGCTAGCTGCCGCAAGTATTTATACTGCCATTCGGCCATCTAGAACATTCGAAATGATTTTCGAAGTTTCGTGGCTTTACTACTCACCACTCTTTACGTCTATTTGATTTATGGCGGCACTTATGTTTACATAATTTTACCACTTATGCTAAAGCTTTTTTAAACGGTCGTTTCGAGGGCTTTCTGCACATCGGGATTGAAGTGTACTAAATTTTAATAATTTTTAATAACAATGTAAACTAGTAAAATTACTTATTAATACAAGACAACTAATAAATACAAGACAACTAATAAATACAAGGGCGCATATTCATAAATCATTACCAAGTGTAAACTTTTTTAAGTACCTATTTAAGCTATTCACAGATTATTACTTGCAGCATAAAAAGCTTACACTTAATTATAGGTAAAGCTGTAACTAAATGCCAACTAACTAATACATTCAAAGAACAGCTGATTGATATTATTTTATAATTTATTTCAAAAGTACAACATTTTTGAAGTGATTTTAAAAAATAAATGGAAAGAATTATAAGAGATATTCAAATAATAACAGATAAAAACATGACAAAAAACAGTTAAGACGTATAAAACATTTATAATTTGTGTTTGAAATGAATTTCTGCTGCACCAAAAAAAAAAAAAAAAAATCCATAAAAAATAAACTAGAGATGTGTTCTTAGTCGATAAAATTCTTTTGAATATTTTTATTATTATTTTAATTGACTTATATACTATTATAACCAAAAAACAACTTTTTTAGAATTTGCGTTAATTTTTTAAAGAACAAAAAATGAGATTTTAATAGTTTTATAAGCTTTTTAATTAATTACAGAATATATCGTTCAAAATATTATCGACATTTAATTTTCTCTAAATGCCAATATGCATGGTTGCATTTCTTCTATCAGCTGAGAGCTGTTACTACGTTAGTTATGAATTGTGAATAAGATCTATAACTATCCATGAACTATTTTTTAGTTTCTGTTTTGTTAGTTACAACTTTAGTTATGATTTCTTAATATGCGCCAAGATAACTAATTCTTAACTAAAGTTACTTTCGTAACAATATATATATTATATCTCGGGATGGGGTCATGCGAATACGGCCGATTTTAATGCTCGAACTCAGAAGGAGGAATCACAATCTCCTGATGTTCTGGGCATGAGGATACAATGTAATGTCCGATGCACAGTGGCTGAAAATCGTTTTTCGTTGGCCAATCTGTAACTTTTGAACCGAAGGAGATATTTTAGTCGACAGATTTCTCCACTTTAAATTTCATTAAAATCGGTTGAGTTGTTATTGGAGAATTTAAGGGCAAAGTGGAACTTTAGATTTTTTTTAACTTTAGCGTGCAATATGGTTTATTTATTTCTTTTAATTATTTAAAAATGTAATTTTTAGATTTAAATAATAATCATTAACATTTTTTGTAATAATGGGACACTCAAAAAAATTAAATGTTTACACTATAAAAAAAAATTTAACATTAAAAAAAAATAGTAAAATCCACTGGAAATTTTGCTATTTTTGCTGGAAAATAAACAATTTTTTGCTTTCAAATTTGTTGACACTTAAAAAAACTTTAGAAATATTATCTAAAATCTTGCTATTACTACAGAAGAATCTATTATTTTTTGCTGTAAAATTTGTTAATATTAGCAAAATAAATTCGCTGAATTCTGATTTTATTTTTAAATTTTGATACGAAAATATAGGTATTTATTTTTTGAATATTTCTTATTTATTAAAACATTTCATGCATATGTGGACAAATAAAACCTATTAAAAATAAAAGCAGCATTATATTTTAATAGCTTTTGTAACAATGTGAGGTACACAGAAAAAATTCTCCAAAATTTTTCACCAATAAAAGCATTAATCAAAATCAGTTTTAATTAAAAATTTATTCAAGTGAATTAAACGTTTGATCAAGTGAATTAAACGTTTAATTAATACTATTAACTGGTTTAATTGATACTATTAATTTGTTTACTAGTGCAAATTTAATTAATTTTTTAATTAATATCACACATTTTTTTAATTGAAATCAATTTTTATTTTTTTCTGTGTACTGTTTATTATTGTTTTTTACTAATACAATGTCTGTCTTAGATCTTATGAATTATAAATATTGTTCAATTAATTTTAATGAAAGATTGATTGCAAATATTCCATATTCTGTTCTGTGTTATTTCTGTTCTTTAGTAGTTTTTTGACTTCTTCATCTAAATCCCGATGTTCCACTTTCCATTGATTTCGAATACTGGAGATGAACGGATCTGACGTTGCCAATAATATATTAAATAGATCTTCATTAGTGGAATTTCGTGAAATTTTTCTAGTATTGTGCTCTCTATAAAATCCTTTTTTCCTGAGCTTCCTCTGATAAATCTCCAAGTGGCACCAACTGATATTTAATGACATCTTCTCCATGATAAAGGATTTTGTTAACTGTAGCAGACATATTTCTCCATGGGTACTTGGTTGTATATATTTTTGCAGTTTCCTTAGCAAAATCTCGAAATTTTCTAGAGTCAATTTCTTCATTGCACACAAGTACTTCTAGGATTATTTTAAATCTAAAAAGTAGGTTAAAATCAACACCTGTTATTTCAGATGCTGTTTCTGGATCTGAAAAAAAACTTTCTTGCGGTATTGCCATCATTTGTATTGCCTGACCCTTGTTTCGGCTGATCTATAATCAACCCAGATTTGCGATATTCATCTTGAACATGATTCCTTTTTGAACTTCTTAACTCCTTGTTGGTTTCGTTGTTTCTTATTGATCCTGAAGATCCGAAATCCAAACTGATTTTAGGTATGTGTTCCATAAGTCGTATTCTTGCATGTAGTGGTGATAATCCAAATTCATATGCATCAGTATTATCTAATGATTTTGTCGGGACTTTGTTTAATTGGCATGAGTTTCTTTTTTGAATTCAAATTTGATAGGCCTGCAGTATTTCGTAGAAGATGGTGTCTCATTTTTCAAAATATCCTTTGTTTGCGTTATACAAGTCGAAGGCTCTGAATCTTCCAAAATCTTTTTAAATCGCAATGGTACAAATGATACCATGAACATATCTGAGTCCGAAATGTTTTCACATACTACTTGTTTGTATTCTTTTTGTCCTGAAGAACCATCACATCCCCATTTACAAAAAAGAATTAACTTTGTGTTTCCATATTTCTTTAACTCATTTCCTTTTATTAATTATAGCAAGCATTCGGCTATGTGATCAAGCAGAGTTTGTAGTTTTACCTCTGCCGAAATTGATGTGATTGTAATAGTGTCCTTTAATGGCAAACAGTCCATTTTAGCAGCTGTTATGTGTTTTGTTAATTTCAAATCCAGAAATAATGCTAATGCCTCCTCATTTGTGAATTGTTTTGCATCGCTCGGAGTTGGTACACTATTAAGAATCCGTTTTGTTCTCATACCTGTATTATTTTCGATCACGATCAATTTTCTCTATATAATAAAATTTTTTTTGACGAAAATAGCACATGATTTCTGTTACTTCTGCAAACATTTTTGCGGAATAAAAAAAAATTGTAAAAAACAATTTCAAAAAAAAAATTTATTTTTGAGTAATTTCATTAAAATTACCTTTCTATCAGTGGTTTTACCTTCTTAATCCCTTTTGATCCGCAAAAGTTCTATTCTACTTAAGTTGAAATTTGACAAAAATATAGTAGTTTAGAAATTTTTTTTTGAGTAATTTCATTAAAATTAAAAAAATGTTAAACAGGCGGGTCCAAACGGGTACAAAAGTATATACAGGGTTAAAGAAAACACTTTCACCTTTCTATCAGTGGTTTTAGCTTCTTAATCCCTTTTGATCCGCAAATTTCTATTCTACTAAAGTTGAAACTTGACAAAAATATAGTAGTTTAGAAATTTTTAGAAAACACTTTACCCTTTCTATCAGTGGTTAAATCCTCTTAATCCCTTTTGATCCGCAAAAGTTTTATTCAACTAAAGTTGAAATTTGACAAAAATATAGTAGTTTAGAAATTTTTTTTGCGTAATTTAATTATAATTAAAATAGTGTTAAACAGACGGGTCCAAACGGGTACAAGAGTATATACAGGGTTAAAGAAAACACTTTCACCTTTCTATCAGTGGTTAAATCCTCTTAATCCCTTTTGATCCGCAAAAGTTCTATTCTACTAAAGTTGAAATTTGACAAAAATATAGTAGTTTAGAAATTTTTTTTGCGTAATTTCATTATAATTAAAATAGTGTTAAACAGACGGGTCCAAACGGGTACAAGAGTATATACAGGGTTAAAGAAAACACTTTCACCTTTCTATCAGTGGTTTTAACTTCTTAATCCCTTTTGATCCACAAATTTCTATTCTACTTAAGTTGAAACTTGACAAAAATATAGTAGTTTAGAAAATATGTCCTTACATCTGAAATATAAATAACACAACAGTCGCAAATATTACCTTTTTAAAGGTAACAAGACTACCAACCTAGCAAAAAAGCAGGCAGGTCATTATCGCTGATAGTTTTTGTACAATGATAATTTCTTTCGGATTAAATATTAAAAAAACACTTTTTTCTGAATTAAAAAAAAGTTGTGTTTAACAACATGGCACAGCCACAATTACCAATATTTTGACCTAATTTTTTGGCTACCTTAGTTTTAATATGTTTACTATAAAATAAAATTAAAATTTTTGAAATCGGTGACAAAAAAAAATTGGACTTTTGGCCAATGAAATAAAATTTTTAGCCACTGTGCGATGGACAAAACATATATTCAATACAACTCTCATGTGTGGGCCGGTGCATCAAAATTTACTTTGGAGCTTCTTGACCGCGTGCGGGAGAGGGTAGAGGTTCTCATTGGTGACAGTAGGGTATTCAAATCTATTGCCTTCCTTGAACACTGTCGCATTGTAAGTTGTATTTGGCTATTCAATCGTTACCTCAATGGAATGTGGAATTACAAGTAGAAAGTACAAGTCATATAAAAAGTATAGATACATACAAGCAGTATAAGTAGTATTCGTAGTAAAAGAAATATAAGCAATGTTAGTAGAACTAGAAGCTAAGGCAGTGTAAGTAGTGTAAGTAAGGTAACTTAAAAAAACTTCAAATAGCAAAAGTATCTTTGGTAGCGTAAAAAGTATAAAATTAAGTCAGATCAGAAAAATTATTATAATTGTTTTAAATAAAATAAAAGCAAACTAAAAAGTATTCAAGTCAGTTGATGTTAAAAAATTTCTTATTTTCCCATGTTTTTGTTTTAACTTCTTTTAATTATATGGAACTCTTTTCAAATCTGAATAAAGTAAAAAAAAATCAATTATTAAAAATGTAGAAAATTAAAACATGAAATCCTCAAAAAAAAAGTTTCCCTTCTCCCAAATTTATTTACATTTTCCGCCTTAAAAACCACAAAAAAAAAAAAAAAAGATCACAACCTTTAAGAAAAAAAAAGGAACGTGACTTTATTAATTAACACGGATTTCAAAGCAGTGAGAGTAACAGTGTTTATTTAAGTACTAAATTTCACGCCTGATTGGCAACACTTGAAGCTCGACGCCAAGCAGCACTGTTGTAAATTACAATTCAATTAAATTAAACAGCCTAAAATTATACTATCAAAATTGATTTTGTGGCAAAAAAAAAAAAAATAAAGTTGTCCTTAGAATATTATTTTTTTTTTATATATAAAAAATCAAAAGTCTACTTTAGGGCTCCGAAGGAAAAACGAATTTTAAGCCTTTATTAATGGCCAAAAACACTTGTCAAATGCTTGTCATGAAGGCGAACTCACTCGTGTACGTGTGCTGGACGTCATATATGATTTTTTTGATTTTCCATCCAGCATCGTCGGTGTCACACATGCAAACACATTTTTACTAATACTACCACAATGCTTGAGCAGTATTATAATAAGTGTAGTAGGGCCTTTTAATATTGTTTTCATCAATTCCATTTATGCATTTATACAATTTGAGGTCTACTTTAAGGCTTTTTTAGAAAATCCAAAATTTTTACTCATTTTAAATACGTTTTTACAAAGTGCTTTACTTTGTTTCTGAATTTTATATGAATTCTAATATCCAAAATTAAAAGTCTACATTTAGGCTTGTAATTTAAAAAAAAACTACCATTTTAAATTGAAAATTTTAGAATTTTGGTACTTACTGTTAAGAAATTTTAGAAAATTGTAGAAAAAGGGGTAAAGTTCAAATTGTGGGCGAATCTGTCCTAATAGGGTGTAAAGCCATGGTTATAAGCACTTCAGAACTGTAAGTGGTTTGTCCAGATTAAATTTCTGATCGGAATTATATAGTTCTGAAAATTTAAAATTTTAGAATTTTGGTCGGTACTTATAAGAAATTTTAGAAAATTGTAGAAAAAGGGACAAAGTTCAAATTGTGGGCGAATCTGTCCTAATAGGGTGTAAAGCCATAGCTATAGGCATTTCAGAACTGTAAGTGGTTTGTCCAGATTAAATTTCTGATCGGAATTATATAGTTCTGAAAATTTAAAATTTTAGAATTTTGGTCGGTACTTATAAGAAATTTTAGAAAATTGTAGAAAAAGGGACAAAATTCAAATTGTGGGCGAATCTGTCCTAATAGGGTGTAAAGCCATGGCTATAAGCATTTCAGAACTGTAAGTGGTTTGTCCAGATTTAATTTAAGATCGGAGCTATATAGTTCTGAAAATTTAAAATTTTAGAATTTTGGTAGGTACTTGTAAGAAATTTTAGAAAATTGTACAAAAAGGGGAAAAGTTCAAATTAATTATAAGCATTGCAGAACTGTAAGTGGTTTGTCCAGATTTAATTTCAGATCGGAGCTATATAGTTCTGAAAATTTACAATTTTAGAATTTTGGTAGGTACTTGTAAATAATTTCAGAAAATTGTAGAAAAGGGGCAAAGTTCAAATCGTGGGCGAATCTGTCCTAATAGGGTACAAAGCCATGGTTATAAGCATTTCAGAACTGTAAGTGGTTTGTCCAGATTTAATTACAGATCGGTGTTTTATAGTTCTGAAAATTAAAAATTTTAAAATTTTGGTAGGTACTTGTAAAAAATTGTAGAAAAATCTTTCGAATCTGTCCTAATAGGGTGTAAAGCCATGGTTATAAGCATTTCAGAACTGTAAGTGGTTCGTTCAGATTTAATTTCAGATCGGAGTTTTATAGTTCTGAAAATTAAAAATTTTAAAATTTTGGTAGGTACTTGTAAATAATTTTAGAAATTTGTAAAAAAAGGGCCAAGTTCAAATCGTGGGCGAATCTGTCCTAATAGGGTACAAAGCCATGGTTATAAGCATTTCAGAAGTGTAAGTGGTTTGTCCAGATTTAATTACAGATCGGAGTTATATAGTTCTGAAAATGTACAATTTTAGAATTTTGGTAGGTACTTGTAAATAATTTTAGAAAATTGTAGAAAAAGGGGCAAAGTTCAAATCGTGGGCGAATCTGTCCTAATAGGGTGCAAAGCCATGGTTATAAGCATTTTAGAACTGTAAGTGGTCCGTCCAGATTTAATTACAGATCGGAGTTATATAGTTCTGAAAATTTACAATTTTAGAATTTTGGTAGGTACTTGTAAATAATTTTAGAAAATTGTAGAAAAAGGGGCAAAGTTCAAATCGTGGGCGAATCTGTCCTAATAGGGTGCAAAGCCATGGTTATAAGCATTTTAGAACTGTAAGTGGTCCGTCCAGATTTAATTACAGATCGGAGTTATATAGTTCTGAAAATTTACAATTTTAGAATTTTGGTAGGTACTTGTAAATAATTTTAGAAAATTGTAGAAAAAGGGGCAAAGTTCAAATCGTGGGCAAATCTGTCCTAATAGGGTACAAAGCTATGGTTATAAGCATGTCAGAACTGTAAGTGGTATGTCCAGATTTAATTACAGATCGGAGTTTTATAGTTCTGAAAATTAAAAATTTTAGAATTTTGGTAGGTACTTGTAAAAAATTGTAGAAAAATCTGGCGAATCTGTCCTAATAGGGTGTAAAGCCATGGTTAAAAGCATTTCATAACTGTAAGTTGTTTGTCCAGATTTAATTTCAGATCGGAGTTATATTTATTATTGTTATTATTATTTATTAATAGATATTCAAATTGTATATACATATTTACATATTCATTAATTTACAAAATTATGGTATCTATATTTGGCATAACATGAATGTTGTGAGCCAGATTGGCATAATACTAGATATTATTTTAATTTAAGATTATTAATTTCTTTTAATTTCATTTACAATAAAGTTTATACAAATTTATAAATGCATGCTAAAATATTTTTGTACATAAAAGGAAGACTAGAAATTGAATTCATTCATTATTAATTTACGATATTTTGAAGATGATTCTATGTATTTGTATAAGGAGAAAAAGTTTGATCCATTTAAGATATTTAGCACCTCAATAACACTAAGTTGATATTTTCCGAACAATGTTAAACATAGTTCTTTATAGATTGGACAAACACCAATAAAGTGGTACGTATTTTCAGATTCCTCTAAGTTGCAGATAGAGCACTTGTCTATTGGGATATTACTAAAGGATCTGGCATTTAACGCAAGTAACCCACCTCTGGCTCTAATTATTATGCTGGTAATGCGGGATGAAAAGTTTGACACCAGCAGAGGTGTAACATTATGGTTCAGTTGGCAGTAAAGGTCATGGTGTTGTGAATTTGTTGCGCTTAATACATTTTCTTCACGTTCTTTTATTTCTAGTAATTTTACTATTGTTTTCCAATGTTTGCAAAGTGGTAAATTGGTATTATCAGGAGTAAACTGAAGACATTGACAAAGACTGGTCCATTCATCTGCCCAGTAGACGTTTCGTGTTATTATTGCTTCTGCTAGAATGCGTGGTAACCTATTTTGATTCAAATTTAAAACTTTATTTATGTAGCAAAAGTGCAATTTTAAAGTTGAGAGGTATAAAGAGTTTAAACCAGTTTCTAAGTAAATCATATAATTAAGTGTCGTAGATGGTAAATATAACATTTTTTTGATAAAAAAAAAAAACGGAGCAGCTTTTCTACTTCTTCAAATTTTGAGTAACCCCAAACTTGTGCAGCATAAAACATTATTGAACGAGAAGCGGCATGAAAAATTTTCAGTTTATTGCTTTTTGAGATTTGTGGGTGATTGATATATTTTGACCACGTTGTGTTGATTGCCATTTTTGCTGAAGCTAATTTATTTTTTAAATATTTCTTAAACGATAGATTATATGTAATATCTACTCCAAGGTATTTGTAACTGTTAACAATTTCGATGTTTTCATCACCAAAATGCCAATTTAAAAGACTTGAAATTCTTGCTCCAGACCGAAATACTATAACTTTGGATTTGTTTAAGTTAACTGTTAAGCTCCACATTAAACAGTAATTGTAAAATGCATCAACCATGGTTTGCAGCTCAGTTGGCGATTCAGACAAAATAACAATATCATCGGCGTAGAGAAGGATTTTCACAATTGTACCAGCAACATTCACTCCTCCAGGGAGTTCATCAACAAGATCATTAAGATGTAATGAAAATAGTATCGGACTTAATATACATCCTGGCTTAACACCTACATCAACAGGGAAAGAGTCAGAGAAAGTGTTGCCGTCCCAAATGCGGCTTTCAGTTTGATTATAAGAATTTTGCAAAATACGATTTACTTTAGAAGATAGACCTATAACGGAGAGCTTATAAAATACACTATTTCTAGGAATAGTGTCGAATGCACAGGAAAAGTCCACAAAAAAGGCATAAGTATTTTTTCCATTTATTTGATTAAGTTTTACAATGTTTGCCAGGTTGAAAATATTGTCGACGGTTGAGTAGTTCTTCCTAAAACCCGCTTGATACTCATTTAGTATTTTGTTGTTTTCTATCCATTCTGTTATTCTGTTTATCAAGATTGGTGGTATTCACACCGACTTTGTTACTCGGTAGTATGTTAATTTGTTAAAGTTACCAACTGTGAACGACCCCCTTTTTAAAACTTTGTTAGTCTGGTATCTTTCGTAGTAAAACAGCTGATTTATTGTTCTGACACAATTTATTGTTCTGGAAAAAATAAAACATGCCACGAGAAAGTGTAAAAAAAACAATTGTACACGAACATTGCCAAAACACAAATATTTTTTTAGAAATTTATCACAAATGACTTTTTTATTATATTTATTTAGAAACTGCAACAGCTGATTGTGAGTTACCAACTAACAACTATTTTATCAGGGGTGCCGTGCCGTTACTTTGTTAAATGTTAATCCGGTAGCACGTTAAATATACAAAAACAAAATGCGTGTAAAAAAGTAACGATTAACGACTAACAAATTAACAAGCTCGGTGTGAATACCACTATTGTGTTGAAAATTTTACATATTGTATCAATAAGAGATAACCCACGATAGTTTACCGGTAAGGATGTATCACCTTTCTTAAAAAGGCGGGATCATGATCGAACTACGAAAGCTTGATTGAATATTTTCATGTAAAAATATTATGTTAAATATTGTCAGAATTTCGTGAATAAAACAAGCAGGAGCGTATTTATAAAATTCATACGTAATGCCATCTTGACCAGGAGCTTTATTACATTTTAATTTGTTAACAACGTACGAAATTTCACAAAATTCTATGGGCGAATCTAGAACAGGGTTAGTAATATATGGCATGCGCCAACTCATTGTGTTATTGTTTTCAGTATTTTGTAACAATTTGCTAAAATGAGGTCGAAAATCATCTGCTCTTAAGTTGCCTTTGATGACCTGCTAACATGCTCTCATTGATTTTGACAGTTTCCACCAATCATTACTGCATTTGACTTTACTAAACTCGTCTAAATTATTGTTGTACATTTCTAGTTTTTTGTCTTTGCATAATTTTACATATTTAGCTCGAGATAAAAAGTAACGGGATTTGTTTGTAATTGTGTGATTTTTTTAACGTAAACTTTCGATAACGAGCACACTTCCAGTCAAACCGTTTTTGCTTGGGCTCAAAATAAGTTGTATTTGCATTTACCCTTGCAGCTTGTTTTATTTTATTTGACGTTAAAGTAACCAAATCATCTATGGGAACATTTGTTTGTATATCAACGATTGTAGTAAGGGAGCTAAGTTTTTCGACATATATAGGCTTAAGTTTGTCTTTACATCGCAATCTGAACAGAGAAGAATTTTCATTTATTTCCGCATTTGGACATAAACATTTAATTTTTAAACATAACGGCATGTGGTCAGAGTAGGGTTTTGATGCCACCGAGAAATTATCAACAAATTGCAAGAAACTATGTGAACAAATACAATAATCAATGACAGAACTACCCATAACACCGCAAAAGCTGTATTCTCCTTCAGCATCGTTACCCGTCCTTCCGTTAAGCACAATACCACCTAAATCTTCAATTAACTCCATAAGTTTTTTGCCTTGTGTATTAAAAATATATGTGGTAAACCTTGTAAAAAATTTGAGTCCAAAATTTGTCCATTAGAAATTCTGGCATTGAAATCACCAACAATGCAAAAATTGGTAGGGCTGAGCTCTCGCAAAAAATATTAAAATTTTGCTAAGTCCGAATTCCAATTCGTACAGTTTAAATACCTTGGTATAAAATAAAACATATTTCCTTCTAATTTAGCCGTTAATACTGCGTTGTTGTATATATTTAAAAATTTCAAAGTATATATTTTCCTAAGTTCATTTCTAAAACCAAACAAACAGCCACCACTTGCCCGTCCCGCGCTATGTACTTTCTTTGCTGCAATCCAGTGTAGAGAATAATCTTTAAAATAGGAAGTAAATAGATGTTGATTAGCTATAACTACGTGGATTTCGAACAGAAAAAATACATCAAATTTATTTATATAGGTTAAAAAGTTAGCAAAGTTTATTGATTTAGCTAAATTGGCTACATTATACGACAAAACATTGAAAACACTAAATTGCTATTGCGATGCAAGGAACTCATTTTGGTCTTTGCTATTTTTTCGAACTTCTCTAAAAGTTACTTCAACTGGGTAGTTGCACTTTGATAAGAGTTTAGACAAGTACTCAGCATTTGTAACCGAATCTGCCATAACCATTCGACCATGTAAATTTATTATTTTCTATATATATGCAGAATTCTCCAAGCCGTACTTTGATTGTTTCATTTATTTTAGAAATATTTTCGCTTAGCTGCCGCAGATTATATCGAACGTTTTGCTCCTCTTCTGAGTAGTCTTTTCGAATATAAACCTCTCCACCCTTTAACTTCTTTTTAGCAGTAGTAACATTGTATGCCTGCATACTAGTCTCTAGGGTGAAACAAAAAGATTTTCCGCCGGATATAATACGGGTTGACATAATATTAGCGTTCACTTTCAGCTCATTTGAACACAATTCTAAAAATTCTGCTTTAGCCGCCTTAATGTTTTTACTATTTAGCCCCAATAACGTTTGCTGACCGAGATCTGCGATCAATAAATTCAAGACGGGAAGTAGGTTTTTTTAACGTCGTTTTTTAGTTTTAGGTTTTCTTCTTTTAATTCTTCGATCTCTGTTTTAATAGCAACCAAATCAGATTTTCTTGTAACATCCTTTAATTTATCATCTAAGAGGCAGCGCAATTTTTCCCATGAGAAAACGTCTTGTTCATTGTTTTGGTTTGATTTTTGCATGTTTTCACAAGTTACAAATTTTTTACAATTGTTTTGCTCAGTGTAATCTGGTGATGTTGATTCAAGTGTTCTTTTATAATTCATCTGTTTTAAAGCATACTTTTAGGCACACTAATATAAAATAGTATGCAACTTGGCAGCACTTTTTGTATAAAGAGAATTGTAGATAACAAGAAGGTAGCAATAAAACAATGTAACACAGCCAACATAGTAATATTACATACATATAAATGCAAATTTTAAAATTTTCACCTTAAAATTTTAAAAACTTACGTATATTAAATCCAAAATATACGCTTATTATCAATTTACTTTACTTTAAGATCTTCCAATGCACTATTTGTAGAGATCAGGCCTTTAGACACCGACTGCCAACAACAGAACCATTAGTGTAGACGACAAGAAAATGTGTATTAAACGACTTCTGATGAAATACTCCAACGTAGAACAACTCACTGCACCAATATGAATCCTTTCAAACAGTTTTAGTTTGTTTAAAACTAGAAAAAAATGTAAAGGTGATAAACATTGAGCAACAGTTAAACTATCTGTAAATGTTTTAAGAAAATGTTTATTAAGTGTTATCAATAAAATTATAGGCTAACTTAATTAACCGATCAATAGTTACTTAGACCTTTAGTCCGTTGTAGTAAAACAGACCAAAGTCTCTGGTGATAATCAAATTTACAACCCTTATTCTGATAGACTAGCTCACTACCCACAAGCCTACTAAGGCACCAAAGAAATGAATTTATGATTCTATTTAAGATTACCAAAAACTAAAAATTACAACTCCTTCTATTTGTTATATGTAATTAAAACTAATGCGCAGCCGGTTGCTGATGATATAAAAACAAGTGGTTGGAATATCAAACATGCATACACACACACAACCGATTAATAGTTAGGTACTTAGACCTTTAGTCCGTTGTAGCAACTGTATCTTAAGCATAGATTAGACTAAATTTGTTCACTAAACTGACATTGTAGAGTATTAAACAAAAGAAAAATTCTTCATTGAATTAATATTGTAGAGTATCAAATTAAAGATATATAAAACAAACACCACGAGTTCGTAAATATACACAAATGATTTAATGTCTTTAAGAATGAAATTTTTAGCAACACACATACATAAATCAAAGAAAAAAGTTAAAAATGTATCAGATTAATTATTTAGTTGGCATAACCGATTTTAAGTTTATGTTATACATTAATTTTTAATATATAATAAAAAAGGTAAATTATATAATATATATAGTTTATGATTTTTTTTTTTTTGTGGTTTTAATTATATAAATAGTATGGTATTGTATGATATGTATGGTTATTAAACTAGAAAACAAAATATAAAGTGGTAATAATGATCAATTATACGCAGATATATTGGGTTTTTTTCCTTATTAAATATTCAAAAACCCCATGTTATCCTCTTTTTTAGATAATCTTTATTGTTTTGGTAATATAATTTTATTTATATGCTCGACTTCAAGTTTATATCATATAAAAAATTTTACTAAATGTTATCAAAACATTAAATAAACCATGTATTATGGTTATTAAAATAAAAATTTTATTGTATCAGCATGTTAAAGGTATATATATATATATATATATATATATATATATATATATACTGAATGAACTGTATCATAAGCATAGATTGAATTAAATTCTTCACTAAACTTACATTGTAGAATATCAAATTAACGACATATTAAACAAACACTACGAGTTAGTTAATATAAACAAATGATATAATGTCTTGAAGAATGAAATTTTTATCAACACACATATACAACTCAAAGAAAAAAGTTAAAAATGTATCAGATTAATTATTTAGTTGGTATAAGCAACTTGAAGTTTATGTTATAAGTGAATTTTTAAATATATAATGTAAAAAGTGAATTAGCTATATACTAGAGTTTTAAAACGGGGATTCTTGCGGGAGAGTATGCGATATGTAAAGATTTGGAATATCGAGTTTGAGGGTTTAACACTAAAGGTTGGAAGTATATTAATGATAATTGAACCCTTAATCAGCTGATAATTGTAAACAAAACTCTGTAAAGGGTTAAAAAAAATATATATATACATATATATATATAATATTATCTCTCCAATGTAGCAAACCTTACGAATATTATATTAAGTTAACCAACCGACTGTAGGGTGAAAATAAAAAATTTGAATGACGGTTCAGTGTAGAGTATCAATCGATGAACTTAAATGCCGGCGTAGCGTGCACGCACCGAACTTTGTATGAAAAAAGTGCATACTACTTAACTGCCATAAGTAGTATAAAATCAATCCCGGAATTTCTTAAAATAAGTTCAAAATTCTTAAACTAAGTAAAAAACAAGTAAGAGTGCTATATTCGGCTGTGCCGAATCTTATATACCCTTCACCATTGTGCGAGCAGATACCAGAGCAACGAGAGAAAAACAAAATAATTTTTACATATACATACATATGTATTTACAATACTAAAAGCTTCATTATAAATTAAATTTTAAAATCGAAAACTGGTAAATATTTTTTTAAAATCGTTTTTAGAACATAAAAGTTAAAAAAAAATTTCTCTTTGAAAAACCAAGATTCGAACTAGAGGACTCACAGTTTCTAAACTCAACCCCCTAGACGCCTGAACCATGAACGAACGTTGTTTGAACATCATTAAAATTAAATATGGCTCCTTTTACCGTTCACAACTCAACTCAGCAAAGTTGTAAACCGAATCAACTTATTTGAGTTGTGAACCGTAATAGTGGCCTATATTCACCAAAATGGTCTGTACCATATATGTGTGTTTGTTTGTTTCTTTTAGTAAAGGCATTGTTGTCATACCGTAGATTTATCTTTTTTTGGCGAGTTTTTAAGTGGCAAAAATAATCAAAAATTCCCCGTTTACAGACGGACAGACAGACGGACGGATATCGTTAAATCAACTTCGCTTTTCATAAGGACCCAGAATATATATACTTTATAGGGTGTAGTATCAATATTGTAGAAATTACAAACGGAATGACAAACTTATATATACCCTTTTACCTTCGGTGAAGGGTATAAAAAGAATTAAACTTTTCGAGTGCCACTCTAAAAGTAAAATTACAAAGTGAGCGTCTAAATCTCAGTTTGTTGTAGACTACTTAAACAACACCACACAAGTTGTTAAAAAACGATTTGCCTCTTGTATGTAGAAACAACAGAACAAGACGAAAACACATTGTTTTCATGTTTAAAAAGTAAAATTGAGAACTCTTGCTTCTCATTTAGTTTATATTTTCAGTTATATATGAACATTGAGTTTTTAAAGTAAGAGCCATGTCGGGAATGATGCTGGTGTTTTATAATTGAAATACTGTAAGGTGTAAAACGGGTAAGTAAATCAATTATAATAAAATTCTCCTTCTAATTTCACTTTTGGTTTATTTCAAGTACGAACTCGGGATTAAATCAACTTCACAATTCTTAAATCAAGCGCATTTTGAGATTGATTCAATCTTAGTTTTACTTAAATCCATCTTTTTTTCGAATTATTTCAAGTACGAATTCGGAGTTGAATATGGATAAATTAAGTATTTCGCGATTGAAAATCCGTACTTCAATCAATCGTCCTGTACTTGATTCCAGAAAATCCGTACTCACCGTACTATTGATACTGCTTCGGTTTGATTTGATTGATTTTGCCTTTGAGTGTGTTTGTGTGTGTGTAGTATAAGTATTATAAGCAGCAAATTTAGTGTAATTAGCGTAACTAGGTACAGTAGGATTGATAGTGGAAGCAGTTAAAGAAGTACAAATGCATATAATAAAGGTATCTTTACATAGTAATAAAAAGTCTACAAAGTTTTAGAATCAAAATATTGTGAAATTCTCTTCGTGTCTAAGAAAAGAGAACAAAAGTCTGTTGTAAATATTATGAGTAAAATCAAAGCAAAAATATTTAACAGCTGAGTTAAAAACAAATAAAAGCTAATGGTAACAGTTTTACAATATGTATAAACAAATACAACATGAAAATTTCGTCAGTGGATTTTTAATGATTTTTGTAATTGTAGAAAAATATTAACACCTTCAATAAATACTGTTTGTGCTGCCAGTGTTTACTTTAAAATACTTCTCTGGTGTGAGGAGAATTTTTTTTGCTTACTTTCTTGAGTTATATTTTCAGGGTATCACACGGTTTGTTGGAGCCTCATCCACAAATCCAAGATCGATCTAGGCCTTCGTATAGGAAGGTGAAGAGCTCCCAGAATCCGCTCCAAAATAACTTGTCTCCACAGTAAAACTTCTGCGTTATTTCCTTGGTTCTCCACTAGTAAAAAGTCTGAGTTATTTTCTTCATACATATCATATGGTTAAAGCTGACACCGCAAGAACTGAAACTCGGTACAGTTATGCGACACCATGCCACTAACCAATGCGGGGTGAAACGTAAAACGCAAGAAAAGCAAACAAACAAACTCGGCCTGTTTGTCTTTAAACGATAACGACAAAGACGCGCGAGCTGCTTCCCCGCCCAGAGCCGTTTAACGCTAAAATGGCTTAGGAAATATGCATTTAAGCTGACCACACACTGGTGATTTGTGAGTGTGATTTTTTAGCGTAGCATTTCTCCAAATACGACAAGCAAATAAGAATAACCGTAAACGTCAAAAAGACAACGTGAATTATGAACCGCATGATGCTATTTTTAAAAAACAAGAAGAAAATCGTAAAAGAATACAAAAAATGTTTGTATGCTAAACAACTCCGCAATCAGGGCTGCAGATTTTATGATTTATCGTCATTTTGACGATTTTTTGTGCCAAAATTAGCAAAGTGCCGATTTGCTGATTTTTTTCTAAAAAGTCAGGATTTTTTTAGTCTCCAAAGTCTAAATAAAACAAAATTTTCTGACACGTTCGTTTTTTAATCTTGGAACAGCCGTACCTTATTAAGAGCGGAAGGCGAACATTTCTTTCGCTTAGCTTTTACGCTTGCCATGCCTAAGCCAGAGCATCAACGTTTTTTCACGAACAGTAGTGATAGCTTTCTTGTTTAATAAAACCCACAAATTATAAATAAAAATAGAGACAAAAACACTAGAGTGACCCAAAAATAGCTAAATTGCCATTATTAATTAACAATAGCTGCAAACTTTACTATTAAACGAGCTGTCAAAACCGTTTTTTGTAATTGCAAAGCGTTGAGGCCGCTCTATACAAAAACAAGAAAACGCATGCCGTTTTTTTTTTAGGTGCGGCTGTAATAGCAAGTCTTAAGAAAATCTTTAAATGATTATTTTCAGAGTACAAACACAATAATGTTACACTTTGTTTATCTTTCGTCAAACCATCATCGAATGAACCTTTTACGAATGAAGTAATTATGTTTTTGTTTGAATGTTTTTTTTTTTATAAAAATCTAACAAAAATTGTTAAAAAAAAACAAAATTTTAAGTTGTCCGATTTTTTCGAGGATTTTGCGAAACGTGAAAGACGATTTTTTTTATTTTTTCTCAGGAAATTGACGATTTCCTCACAAATTTATCTGGCAGCCCTTTTTCAATTTCTAGAACACGCCCGTATTTTTAACAAAGTATTTCATGCGTGTTTCTTTTTAGAAAGAGTTTGGTTTAAAAATATTGTACGAATGATAAATCTAATAATGCTAAATGTAACAGGTGTCCAAAAATGTATTAACGTAAATGTTCTTCAACAACTTCACTTATTTACCTCTTACACAGTGACTCTTACATACTACTTGAAGAAGATGCTCCACCAACAAAATCAAAGGGGGCTACAAGTGGTCCATTGAATAAATATTTTAAACAAAATACTTCGATCGATTCTCCAGAGGAATTTATTTGAAGAAGCATAGCGGATAGAGGCATAGAGGATGGAATGTCCGTTAAAAGTTTCAAGTATGTTTATTTACTCGAGTACTAATTTTTTCTAAAATTACTGAAAACCAATTTCGTAATTTATAAAATTTTTAAATTTAGATTTATTCGATTAATCGATAAATTTTAAAATTTAATTCGTTAAATCGAATAATTTAATAATGCCAAATATCGATTAATCGCTTAATCGAACAAAAATAAAACCCGATTAATTGAACACCCTACTGTTCATACTCTAAGAAGTAAAAATACTTTTTACCGTATGTCCATTAGACCGACTCACCTCATATGAGCAAAAAAAAAGTTAAAGTTTTACCCCCCTAAGAATTTACTTCGTCAAGTTTTATGAAGATTCCCAAAATATTTTTTCATGAATAAAAAGTTCGGTAAATTTTTTTTCCGTCCAATGAAGGACCAGATATAATAGAAATTTAGGAATTCCTTGATTCTGGGGTCTAATTACCGCATACGATATCTAGCCAAATTGATCGAAATTTTTTATTTTGGTATCATGACTCTCGATATCGAATGAAATGTATCGTAGTTTAAGATGATAGCGTTCGATATCGATTAACCAAAGACATAACATCTCTCGAGTTTTCATTCGATACATCAGTGTCTATCGTATGCAGAAAAATACGATAATTTACTCGATATCGAAATAAGGCCCATGCATTAAAACATTTTAAAAATCTCCCCACAGACTCGAGATAGCGAGATGTTTGTTTCAGTTTTTTGATGCTTTTTAATTGTATTTTAATAAAAATTTAAATATCTTAACCATGTTTTGTCTGATTTTAATTTTCAATACGTCGTTAGAAAGGGGTTTAGTTACCATCGGTTGAGATTTTTGTCACCACATAAATTGGCTAAGCCAGTGGATATTTTACGCGTTAAGTGGATGTGTTTGTGGAAGTCGTTATTCTAACCACAATTCTCCACAACTTCAGAAGTTCGTAAAGGATATTAAATGGATTTTCAGACTGGCTCCATTAATGCTAGAAGAATGTTAATAACGTAGATTTTGTAAACTTGGTTTTAGTGTGCTTATTTATGTTTAAATAAAATAAAAATAAAAATTTTTGGGATAAAAGTTATCCCCACTGATACATAACTATAAAACTAAATAATTTATTTAAAAAGAACGCATTTGGCAGCTTTTTGTTTTAGAGGGGATATTTAAAGAAATTTTTATTTTAAATTTGGGAAAGAAAGAAAGAAGGTTATTTGTTTGAAAAATATTTCGATCATGATTAAAGGTTAAAGCTTCGGCATTATGTATGTAGATGTTTCTTTGCATACATAGATCAACTTTTGTCTGCAAAGCTAATATTTTAGTTTGACAAAAGTTGTTTTCTTTTAACGCACAAAACCCCTCCAGTTTTACTAAATGAACAACGGACATTTCGCCTGATTTAAGATTTGCTTATGGGAGCCACTTCTGCTTTATATTGTCATATCTATATTTTATATCGTTTGTCTCAATCCGATACAAAACATATTATTTGTCAATTGTTTTAACATTCTAAAAAGATTACCAATAAATGTTTGATCGACTTATCCCGGCTTATGCCGGAAAAAGAATACTACAGTACTTTTCGCTTATAGTCCATTCCGCTTAAAGGCCAAAAACGGATATAAGCCAAAACTGGCATATTGACATGCAGATTTTTTCGAATTTCATACAAATTATTTGTTCTAAGGTCCATTTCGCTTGTACATAGTCCATTTTCGTTTAAAAGCCACATTTTCTTAGCGTGCGTATATAATTTTTCATGCAAAAATGTTCGCTTATAGTCCACTCTGTTTTTTATATATTTTTAATCAACTGGCAACATGTTTTAATTTACCTTTCTGTCAATTACAGCACACGCTCGGAAATTCGATCCACTTTGTTTTTAGGGCGATTCGAGTTTCCGAATTATTCGAATTTCTGGACGGTTTTTTTTACAAAAATTTAGATAAATTGAACCATAAAGATATACAAAACTATACTTTTTTTTAATTTTAGTTTATTTAACATAAAAACTATAAAAAACTTAACGAAATATAAAAAATAACAATTCAGTTCATTTGACTTTATTTAGTATGTGTAATACAAACACCAAAAAAACTGAGTTTTAAACTCTAACAACATCAAGTTGATTCTGAGAGTTCGAATTTCTGAGCGTCTGCTGTATTATAAATGCTAAATTTCGCAATTTATATTTCATGACATGGTGTCTTCGTCTGACAATTTTTTGTTAAATAAACGTCCAACTTCATAAAAAAACGCTAATAAAAATAAAAGAGTTTTTTTATATAGACTTTGACGTTTGGTATAACAAAAAACTGGCAGGTGGAGACCCCATGTAAAGATCCTATGAAATTGATATTTATGTTGTGTTTGATTTCGCCATCCAAAGAATTAAAATGAATCTCATACGCATTTGTTTTTATTGAATTCTTTTAAAGCATTTGAATTAATTAATTAAAAAGATTTTTGTTTTAACTATTTATTTAAAATAAATCAATATTTGGTTATGTTTTAAATAAACTTTTCTTTGGTTTAAAAAGAGTGGATTTATTGAAGAAAATAATATTTATATAGTCCAAAATGTGGATTATACTAGGTTTCACTTATTATCCATAAAATGGCTTATAAAAAAAATCGGTTATAGTCCAAATTCGCTTATAGTGCACAAAAGTTGTGCAACTATAGTAGTGGACTATAAGCGAAAAGTACTGTTATGTTTATTTAAAACAAACCAAAATATTACACAGTAGTTTTTACATGTATTTTTTAAAAGGAAAAACTAACTTATGATTATATTGGTGCTATTTCTGCAAGAATTGATTTGATTTTTGGCAAATTTTCACTTGACCACTTTAAATTCATTTCGACTGCATGCACTGCCCTTTCCAAAAGCGAAGTTAAAGTACCGAACCTGTGTGCGTGCTTTTCCTTAAAAGCCCTAAGTTTATCTAATTGAGCTTTAGTTGTGAAGTGCTCTGCAATTTCCCAGACAATGGAAACAACGGATTTTTTACCACCAGTGCTGTAAAAAACAAATTTACGTTATTAATTGCAATATGTTTTTCAAAAAAAAAAAAAAAATAAATAAATTATAAACTTACGCTTTAGCAATTAGTCCAATATTTTCATCAATTAAATACAAAACGCGGTCAACATTTTCGTTGTTTTTATCGCACAAATTATACAAAGCGATGACCCTGTCCACGGCATGTAAGTTATTGGAAAGGATTATTTCAAAAAATTTGTCCACCAAATTTCTGTCTTTGACGCAACTCAAAGATTCAAAAATCAATTTTTTTTCGCTAGCAACAGTTTCGGCCATGTATTTTTTATAAAGTGTGTTGAAATTAGCTTCGTTGCCTTCACGCATAACTGTACAATAAACAACAGAACGAATATTGACTTCAACGGAACGGTTTTTCGAAATTTCATCGAAATGTACCTTGGCTTGTTCAACACACTCAGGTATTATATTTTTGCAGGCCCAATCCAAAATTAAGGTACGTCTGTAAATTTCTAAAGTAGTCTCATTTTTAGTTGGTGTAAAGCCCACGATTTCGTAGTTCTTTTTAATGATCTCACGGATGAAGGGGACAATGATATCTCTTTCGTTACCCAAACGTGTCATTATATAGCTTAATCCTTTGTGAGCAGCAGCCCATGGCAAATAATCGGTTTCGTTTTTAAGATATTGAAGAATATTTAAAGGCACACTGTAATCAATTTCACCCGCACGAGCTAAGTTGAGGAGATCGTCAACGATTTGGGCACGATTCAATACATGAATATCTTCCCTGCTTTCAGAAAACAATTTTTGGCCGATTTCTTTCCAAGAATTTTTATCATAATTAACGCGATAGAAACCGGATTGCTGAATATTGACAATGAACCAGGTAACATTATCTCCAAGATGCAAAAAAGATGTGTGGGCTGGAAGGAAAAAACTGGCAGAGACGTTTTGGAAATTGTTTTTAAAACTTGTTGTGAATGTAATTGGAACATGGTATTTTAAATTGGCGTTAGCTTTATCAAAATCCTTTAAAAGGAAACGTTTTTGACTGACTTTCACAAATCTTTCGGAGATACGTTTAAAGGTGACCACAGGGTAACCCTCTTGAGTGGTGAAGGAATCAAAGTATCTTTGAAAGAATTCTTTATGTAAATCAGGACAGTACTTCTTCCAAATATTAAATAGATCCGCAGGAATTGTGTTTTTGTATGCACTAAAATATAAAATATAATCGTTAAGATATTGTGATATTTTACTTGAGTAATAGAAAAACTTACTAAGTTGTAAGATATTCATTCAAAGATGTTCTAAAATTATTTTCTCCTAAAATAGATTTAGTCATACGGAAAAAAGCGGCTGCTTTTTGGAAAGAAATTTGGTTAAACATGTCAATGATATCGGATCTTGTGCGAACATTTTCGTTACTCATTGGCCTGACATCGCTTGTAGCATCCTGATACATGATATTTTGGACGACATCTACGACAAATTGGCTTGACATATTAAAGGAACTATCAATCTAAAATTATACAATCAATCATGTTTTTTATAAATTAATTGTTAAATATTTACCAATAGTTAAATTTATTTTTTTTATGTATGAACATTAGAGCGGGTCGATTTATTTATCGACAATTTCCCTATGATTTCCGTATTCTATGGGTTATTCCATGAAAATTTGCCAAAGGAACCATACCTCTATCGTTAAAATCGAGTCCCCTACTTTTTGTTGGTAGATTTGTTCCCAAATTGACGTTCGTATGAAATATTACCTACGCGTTCACATCCATAACTCAAAAACTATCGATCGGGTTTAATTGCCAGTAGGCGCGTTGGAAAGGTGAGCTCATTTTGATCAATTTACAAAAAAAAATCTCCAACATTGGTCCAACGGTTCAATTCCATTTTTTTCATGATTTTGTCCAAGAATATTACTTTATTTATTACGAAGTGCCACCGTTCGATGATCCACAAATTCCTTTACACATTCAAGGAACGGAAAGACATGTCCAATTGCTGGCTGCCACTGCTAAACGAGTTGCAGGAAAGAATGTAGAAGGCGCTATGGCGACGACATTAGAGAGCCGTAAGAAAACACCAAGACTTGAAAGCAAACAAGACTTTCAGAAAAAATAATGTTTTTTTTTCACATTTTGTCTTTTACTACACTCAAATTGAATATTTTTTTTTGATAATAGGTTGATAGATACTTTATTATCTCTTAATTTGAATTTTTGTAGAAAAAAAAATAAAAAGGGAAAACAAAATCAAAAAGTTGGTTTTATGTGTTATTTTGTTTTAGCAATATCGCATGAATTAATCAACAGAATTCGATAAATTTGGGCTTAAACTCTTCGTTTTGAATTGTAAATTGAATAAAATAATGGATTGAGCCAAAAAAAATGGCCATGAAAGTAATATTCTTGGACAAAATCATGAAAAAAATGGAAAAATGGTCAAATGGACAAAAATGCCCGTAAATTTTGAACTTTTTACCAACAAAAAGTAGGGGACTCGATTTTAACGATAGAGGTATGGTTCCTTCGGCAAATTTTCATGGAATGACCCATAGAATACGGAAATCATAGGGAAATTGGTGAATTTTTTCACTCCCTACAAATCGACCCGCCCTAATGTACATATATTCTTTATTTAGATACGGCTTTAATTTTTTTTCTTATTGGTTTAACTGTGTATGTTGTCCTATTGAAAATATTGAAAAATGGTTTGGATGTTGTGTTTAACCATAAGTCAACCACTAAGAAGAGTGCTATATTTGGTTTTACCGGATCTCATATACCCTTAATCATAGTTTTAAATTTATTATGTATAAGTATTTTATTCGACCTTTATTATTATAGTATAACTAAATTTTCAAGCTTGAGGTCGTTTTTTTATTTTTATATAAAATTTAAACGTTTATTTTTAACCAATATATCGGCACTTCTTTGAGTGCCTTCTTCAGGGTTTTTTTCTTTCTTAGTTAAATAAATTTAACAAATTTCTTATAACAACCCTGCAGGAAATGGTACTAGTGAATCTGTACTGATTCACTATTGAAACAGTCACCAGTACTAGTGACTTATTATACCCCAGACAATGTTTTTTACTATAGACATTTAACATGAGCGTGTCATTGGAATTCTACTACTGACGTTAGTACTACTGACTAGGTAGTTCCTTTGGGAACATATCGGCCCCTAACCGTGAAAATAACGTAACGCCAAAAATCAAATTTTACAGGAGAGAGCTTTTTTTTTATTTTATATAAATTTTGTATGAAATTTGTCGCTTACGATAAAATTGTTCTTGCTATAAAATCGTAACGGTACCTTATGTGACCATGAAATTTTAGGAGATGATGCAAGTGTTGCTAATAAAGTCATTTATTAAAAAAACGAAAATTGAAAATCATGTCGCTTACGTTATTTTCCCGGTTAGGGCTCGATAAGTAGACATTGGAACCAGAGAATCACTAGTACATTTTAGTAAATGTACTCTACACTTTTGGTACGAATACGAAATCATAACAATCTTTTTTTATTATTTCTTTAACTTTTATAGGAATTGTATTTCTTAGCTGTTATTGATAGAAAATTTTTCGTATTCAAGCCAAATATAGCGGTAAAAGTAGTGTAGTGTAGACACTTCGTTGACAAAGTCACCAAAATAGTCGACAAAACTGGTGACTTGGAGACACTTGCACCCAGGTTTCCTTCAGGGAAATTTAACAATATACATTTATATTTTAATGACAAATTAAAAAATTTTTCAATTGAATACAAAAATACTTTTCAAATCAAACTTGATCTATTACAATATATGAAAATAAATTTTAAACTTCCGTTTTTACTTTTTATAATTTTGTGACACATTCTCACACTTCAAAAAAATGCTTCATATATTTAATGAAACGTTTTCATAAAAAAATTTTCATTGGTTAAATGAGTGGAATTTCATAGTTATAATGAAGTATTTTCGTTAAAATCGCTTCATTGGAATTTGTAATTACGTTAAAAATTTTCTTTAGATATATGAAAACTTAAGTTTGTCCAAGTTAAACAAAAAATTTTAATTGGGAACATAAAAAAACAATATACAAACATAACTATATTCATAAATTAATACAAAATTATAGTTTCCTTAAAAAAATTTTTAATTGTAATTAAAAAATGTAAGATTTAATTATTTCACACATCTAATGTAACATGCCATTAAATTTATGAAATCAAAAATTTTTTTTATAAAAGCAACATGTTTAAATAATTGAAAAAAAAAAAATTTTTTAACATTCAAATAAGTCTATAATCTCAATAATTAAAAGTATAAAAATATTTTGAAAAAGCATGCCTTCATGAATTTAAATTTTCATTATGACAATAAAAAATGTCATTATAGTAATGAAACAAAAACTTTCAATCCATAAATATGTATGTTTTTAGTTTTCTTTAATATGTACATTAGACTGGCCCACGCTTGTATGGGAAAGTAAAAGTATAGTCTAATAATTTATCCACTAGCTTGATTTTGTTTCTTTTACTAAAATATATGTGTATACCGAAAATTGGCTCAATGGGACAATATTTAGAGGTCGCAATGAATGGCGACTTATTTATATGTTTCACATTTTATATTACATGCATTTACTACTTGCTTATCATTATTTTACTTGTTTATGTATTGGAGATACTTTTTCACACTTTTCTTTAATCTTTACGAAGGCGATCACCATAGAAAAATATTTCACGGGGTTTCTAAAGCTAATATTGCAAAAAAGGCTATCGATAATTTAAAAATATAATAAAATATGAGTTAATTTGTACTTAATTTACAGTTTTATTGATTCTTTATCAATTTGTTTTATTAAATATTTTTATTTTTAAATAAACAATGATTATCACCATAAAAAATCGGAGTATGGTTTATTTCTATCTAACCCCGAAAAATCATTAAACTGTAAATATTGACGGGTTGTGCTCAAAATTGGACTTAACATTTTTAAGCACTATTCGAATAGGATCACCGTTGTGGAGTGCTAATATTCGATACTTTTGTATTTTGGGCCACCCTAATGTACACACCTACCTACATATTGTATGTAATAAGTAATGAACAAACAAATGTTCTCCTTTAAAAAAACACACTCTTATATTTTAAACTGTTGTTTAATCTCATATTTACGCTCTTAATTGAGTAATCGAAAAAAACAAGGTTTTTTTATTCAAAAACATAATTGAAATGTAACTCATAGAATAAATTCGAAAAATAAAAAATGTTGAATATAATATAAAAATATAAAGTAACCTACGAAAGGAGATAATTCCCAGTTTCTATTTTTTTTTTTACTTATTTGAAAGTATTCATAGATCTAATCTAATGTTTCATTAAATACATTTTAATGAAACAGGTTTCATTGATCCAACGAAGCGCTGCATAGGTTCCTTTTTAATGCAATTTTTCATGGGATTAATGTCAAAATATATTGGTATTGCGAAGAAAATTCTTTCAGTGCAGTAAAATAAAAAAAGACCTCAAGCTTGATAATTAAGTTACAGTATTAAATTTATAAATAATATAATTATATCCACACCACCATAGTGGAGAGGGTATCATACGCTTGTGTTGATGTGTGTTACATATACAAATATTCGTTTACGACCCACGAAAAACGTTTGCGCAAAATACAGGTCACAATTTAAGAGATATTTTGATACTTAGGTTTAGTATAGTAACAAGGACGAAGCCTATTGAAAATGGTGAGATTCCGTCCATAATTACACGTAGCTCCCGTACAAACTTCTTTTCGAAACATCAAATATTTCATTAACGTAGTCTGAACACAACATATTTTTGAGTGCCAAATAAAATAAAAGCCGATTTTGAGCAAATAAAAATATTTACCGGCAAACAAATATTTGTCCAATGTGAACATAGTGTGAACACAAAAAATCAAATATTTTAGAAATTTTTGAGCCAACATTTATTTGATATTACAAAAAAATTGTAAGAGCAAACAACGACAAATAATTTTAGCCATGTTCGCGATAGAAGCAATTTTTCCTGTAAGTTTTCGGATTCTTTACAGTTTTAAAGATTTTTAATAATTATTAGACTTTGCTATCATGCCGCTGTTAGCAAATTTTTGCGAATTTCCGCTAATTTAGCAATTTTTACCGAATTTTTGCCATTCCTTATACTTTTAGGGACTTTTAATTAATTTTATGGCTTGTTTTAAATATTAAAATTGTTCGCGAATTATCGTTATTTTTTTCAACATTTTTTGTTTTTCCTCGACATTTAGTTTTTTAAACGATTTAGCGATTTTAATTAAATTTTAGGGTTTATTTACAAGCTTGCAATTTTTCGCGAATTTTAGCAATGTTCGCGATTGAAGCAATTTCTTCCTGTGATTCTTAGCAGCTTTAACGATTTTTTATAATTATTAAACTTTGCTATCATGCCGCTGTTAGAAAATTTTTGCGAATTTCCGCTAATTTAGCAGTTTTTACCGAATTTTTGCCATTCCTTAGCATTTTAGGGACTTTTAATCTATTTTATGGCTTTTTTCGGTATTTTTGGAAAAAAAATTTTTTTTTGTTATTTTTCGACAATTTGTTTTTTTTAACTGATTTCAAATAAATTGTATGGTTTGTTTCCAAGTTTGCAATTTTTCGCGAATTTTAGCCATTCTCGCGAAGAATCGATTTTTCCCTGTGAATCTTTACAGCTTTAACGATTTTTAATAAGTAGTAGACTTTACTATCATGCCGCCATTAGCAAATTTTTGCGAATTTCCGCTAATTAAGCAATTTTTATCGAATTTTTGCCACTCCTTGCTTGATTGAAATATCTACATTTTTCGCGAATTTTCGCTATTTTTGCAATTTTTTTTTTGTTTTTTCCCTACATTTTGTGTTTTAACCGATTTAGCGAATTTCAAATATATTTTAGGGTTTGTTTCCAAGTTTGCAATTTTTCGCAAATTTTAGCTATTTTCTCAAAAGAGATGCTGCTCCACAGCATAAAACAAATAAATTAGCTTCTGCGCTCATTTTTACTATTTGTGAAATTTATTTTTGAACACTTTCATTAAATAAATATTTGATGCAAATGTTAGTTTTAATTTATTTTATTTGACACCATTTGCCAACTGTTTTAACAAACAAAAATTGTCAAATATTTGAGCATAGATTGAACATTAAACAAAATATTTTTTTGTTTCACACAGTTTGAAACAAATATCAGAACAAATATTTTCGTCAAATATTTCATAAGTCTGAACGTACATTAAGACCCAAAACCAAAAAAAAAAACCAAGCGCTTAAAACACGGGAATTTATTCATAATGAATTTCGAAAATTATACAAATCTCCGAAAAAATGACATAACCCATTAAACAAAAATGAACTAAAACCCCATAAATGGAAACTTATTTCACAATGATATACAAAAGTCCCCGTTTTGAAAATAACACAAGACCACACATTAAAAAAAAAACTTATACGAATAATTTAAAATTTTTAGTTAGGCTATGCAGAGCAGCTTAATGGTATAAACACAACTGGGTTGCCATCCTTCCTCTTTTCGCCAGACACCGTCCTCTTTTTTAGGGAATCCGGGGGCAGTCCTGCTTCTCTTTCAGCAAGTGTCCGGGGTTGTCCGATTTTTTACAGTTTCATTGAAATTTTTTCTTGCACCTAAACTTTAAATCACAAATCACAAGATTTATAAAAACAGATTTAAGTGCTCGTACAATTACTTTTGAAAAAATACAATTTTAAAATTCCTCTTTGTACATTAGTTTTAAAGTAAAACTAAAGTAAGCGATAAAGTAAATTAATGTACATCGTACCTGATAGGTTAAAGTAAAGTTGTAATAATGGAAGACTTTTTATACAGCCGATACAATCCTACCTTTAGCTATCGGTAAGTTGTGAAAACGGGCCTAAGTTTGTCATTCCGTGTGAAATTTTTTTATTATTCATCTCAGACCCCATAAAGTATATATATTCTGGCTCCTTGACTAATTCTAAGTCGATTTAGCCATGTCCGTATGTCCGTCTTAAAACTCAAAAGAAATAAACAAACTGGGTGTCAAATTGCTTGTAGCTATCCTAAGCAGTTTAGGATTGAAATCCAGCCAAATCGGTTCAGTAGGATCAGAGCTATGAATCAAAATGTGGAACCACGACTTCAAAAAATTGATAATTTTGGTACAAAAACCAACACAAATGGTGGAACAATGCACGGAATAATATGAGATTTTGCAAATGTTCACTTTATTCGGCTTGAAATCACTCTATGAAATTCCATAAAGATCGTTCCATAATTTACCCTAGGCTCCATATAAACCCTACTCCCGGAAAACAGTTTAGTACGCCTAAAACCGTAATTTATAATGCTATCAGAATAAAATTGAATACTTCACAGTTTTATAGGACTAGAAAGAGCACTAAAAAATTTCGTGATGATCGGTCCATAATTTACTATAGGCCCCATATAAAGCCCACTCTGGTAAATTAATTAAATACGCCTAAAACCGTAGCAGATATATAGTTATTGTGGTAAAATTTCTTCCAGCTTAGTTTCATATGGCCAGAAAAAATTTCATGCAATTTTGTGATATACGTTCCATAATTTACCTTGTATTTAATTATTAAAATTTGTATTTTTTAATTTGTATTTTTTAATACAAGAAATACCTCTGCGGAATTTTGGGATGATTGGTTCATAACTTACCATGGCTCCATTATAAGTCCCCCTCCTGAAAATCATTTAAGTTCGGCTTAAACTCTTACGAATCAAGATATTTTACTCAAGATTGTCGGTCAATAATTTAATATAGCTCTAAGCCGGAGCCAATTTTAATGCTGATGTCTGTTTTTATAATAGAACTAGCTGACCCGGCAAACGTTGTTTTGCCATATAACATATTTCTTTCAGATGTTACAGTATCAGCATACCAAATTTTAAGAAAATCGATTAATTAGTTAAAAAGATATAGGGAAAGGGGTGCTTTTGCCCCTTTTGCCCTATTTCATGCGCTAAATAATAATAAAAAATATAGGCTATAGTTCTGTCAAGCTGTAACACTTTTTGCCTGCAAAATTTCAGGAAATTCGTTTGATTAGTTAAGAACATATAGAGAAGGGTAGCTTTTGCCTCTAATGCCCTATTTTGAACCCTTTTCCCTATTTCCTTTCACATGTTACAGTGACTGCATGCCAAATTTTAAGAAAACCCGTTGATTAGTTAAGAAAATATATGGAGGGGGAGCTTTCGCCCCTCTTGCCCTACTTTACGCTATCTAGCTATATGCAATATATTTTACGACCTATTATCATACCTAACAAATGCACATACAAAATTTCATAAAAATGTCTGTGTAGCTGTTTCGGAGGAGTTCAAAATGGAGGGCATATTGTTGATATTTGTATGGGAATATATAGGAAAATCTAAATGCCATATCTCCGGAACCCCTAACCCGATTTCGTGCAAACTTAACATAAACTATCTACAGACTATCCCCAACGTAGGAAATCGGTCGCCCCGTTTCCGCAGTTAGTAGTGACATCAAAGTGTACACTTCTTTTTATATAAATATAGATAAATTAAAAATAAATAAACATCATATAGATATCACTCCTGAAATATTCGAACTGTCGGTAAAGGGTATCAAAGATTCGGCACAGCCGAATATAGCACTCTAACTTGTTATATTATAATAACAATCTTAACATTTAAAAGGAAGTTAAGGCTATCAAAATTAGGAGCTTTGGACAAATTAGAACCGATTCGAAAACAATTTAATTTCCAGTAAAATATGTTTGGGGTGAATTTAATATAAATACCAATACAATTAGATGGTTTAACGGACACAAAGAGTCTAATTTGTTTTTGGGGAATATGTGAAATTATAGATCGATTCTCACCATTAACATAGACTTATTCCTTAGTACAATTAAAATGTATTTGCCAAATTGGATCAAATTATCTGCAAGATTGCAACTTGTACTTTGCGCACAAGGTTACCAGCCAGACGGACATTTATATTTAATGACAACCTGCCTTGTCTTACAATTTTAGATAAAAAATTAAATGTAGACGGTGGAATCGAAGCAACACGCTGATTATACAGATAAATATTTAAAACTGAAAAACCTAAATTTCGCAAAAAAAAATATCTAAAAAAGTTTAACATGTTTTAAAATATGCCTCAAAAAGGCAAAATATGCGCTGTAAAAATAAATATAAAAGGGCTCTTTTAATTAAATTATGCAAAAAAATAATGTAAACCTTGAAATATGCAAAAATATGCACTAGCAAATCGATGCCAAAATTCATTTAAAGTTATAAAACGAATAAATATATTGTTTCTGACTTAATTGGTCTTAGAAGGAAAAACATGCAATTGCATATTTATGGTTTCCCTGCTGATAAGATTTTAATAAGGATTACAGTAAAATAATAGTTCGTTAATTAGAAGAAACCTTCAATAGAGATTTATGAGTAAATATGAAAGGCAGTCCTGGTTTTGTGCTCATAGTAGACATTTCAAGATTTCCTTCATACTTTGGGTCTTAGGATAAATATTTCAACCAACACAACAATTAATTTAATGTGTTTTTGTATTATTATCTTATTTAACTTATGGATATGATATTATTTGCACTTACCAAATCAGTACCAAAGTATTGGAAGTAAGTGGCGAAACCTTTATTCAACCAGAGATAACCCCACCATTTACAGGTTACCAAATTTTCCCACCACAACTGGGCTACTTCAAAAGCAACAATATTTGCAACCAATTGTTTCGACTTCAATGAACTCTCCTTTTTATCGTAGAGTCGCGAATATTCATCGAGTTCGGAATTAGAAACATCGTTCAAACGTATGACATTTTCAGTTATTGTGCTTAAACTTGTATTAAAGTAGCTACGAAAGGCGGCCAAAAGATTTTTACCACACTCGTGGCTATATTCTGTTTGCGAGGAGTATTTAGGTCTGGCAAAAACAACAAGTTTGCCTTCATCGCGAACATACAAATCGGTGTAAATGGTGAAAGTCAAAAGATAGGTGGACATTATAGGAGTAGTTTTATATCTCTTTTTAAGATAACTGAAATCTTTCATCAAAACATCAGTAGGGCCCACATATTCAAATGAAGGGTCATAAGTCATAGATAAATTAAATTTTGCCTTGAATTCCGGTTCATCAAAAGAGGGAAAGACACGGCGGGCATGAATTGGTTCGAACTGGGTTGCATAAAGCCAACTATTAAAGAATTAGAATTTCAATACAAGAAATTTTCAATAAATTTATTTTGTATTAAATAGGGGTTTTAAATCTTACTTGGTAGCTTTTGTGGTTGTGTATTTAGTGCGGTAGAAACCGCTCATCTCTTCATTAATGCTGCCAACATAATCAAATTCCAAGAAATAGGTTTCGCCAGCTTGTAATACTTCTTTTAAGTTGTAAACCACAATATCGGTTAAATTGTTGGGAGTTGCCGGGGGAAGTGGTTTTCTCTCTGATTCATTCTTTTTGTGATATGTAGCGAAGGACACATTCAAATTTTCCATATGCAATTGAATTTGGTCGGTACTTTGCACTACTTGGATTTCAATTTTACATTCACCATCGAAAGTAAATTTTTTGGCATCAGATTCCTTCAAGTAAGGGTCGATATGAATTTTGTAATGGATGGGCTTAATGTTTAAAGGTAAACGGTAGTTAACTTCGGGGATGGGTGTGAGTGTGGGTACATATTGGGCGGTTCTGGCGTCGTACACCAACGTTACAATTGCTCTTACTACAAGTAGAACTACCATTGTTATATACAGACCTGCTATTAACGCCAGAAAAGCCACCATATTGTATAATAAACCAATGTATGTATGTATATATATTTTAAATTTAAAAAAAAAATAAATTTTTTCTTGATATCTAAGTCGTTTTTTGTTTTTCTTTTACACACTTTTTTTCTTCACTAATTTACTAATTTGATTAAATAGTTGCCGAAATTTTGGGCCTTACTAAAGCTCTTAGCACTGCCGGTCTTTCTTTTATAAGAAAATAGTAATAAATTACACACACAAACGTAAAAACTTTCGGTTTATGGTTATTGATAATTATGAACTATTTGATCAAGAGCTTAATGAAATTTAAATAATGAAAACAAAAGCTAAACTCTTATTTATTTTAAAGTTTTTAAACTATTAACTTGGCATGAGTGACCTTGAGAGAGAGAGAGACAATCATTCATGTTCAAATAATGAAATTTTAAGTGGCGCTTTTAGCTATTTTAAAAACAAATTTTATAAATTATTCCTAATAAAGTGTTTATTACGACTTACATATATCAGAATAGTTTAGGAAATTTTTTACCAGTAGTGCGATTCACTAACTTTTATAACGATAATCGAATCGTTAAAATAAATATAACGAAAATTTATCGAATATGCTATTCAATAAAATTTTTAACGATATTCGCTGTCGTTTAAAATCAGCTGTTACTTTAAGCAATTTTTTGTCGTTATTTTAGCGACAATAATTTAGGTTGTGTTTATTTCATTGATAAAATGTATTTTATGTTTAAAATAGCTTACAAACATACAAAGATATATTCATATGTATATGTATGAACAAAAACTAAATCCTAAATTTAAAATTTACAAAAAAAGCATATTAAGAACAAAAACCAAATTCTAAATGTAAAATTCACAAAAAAAAAATATAAAAACCATAAATTAACCCTTCGTCTTACTCAGGAGTCTGGCCAGACCTTTTTCAATGCATTTTGAATGCAAAAACATTTGTAACACAGGGGGTTAAGAATAATTTCATTTGTTTTTATTTTATTCTCTTTTGTGCTTTTCGTTTTTTTTAACATTTTTAAGACAGAGATGTTGCAAAAATACAGCTGTTTACTATCGTTAAAAAAAAGTTACAGAATCACACTATCGTTACTGCAAGCTAATATATTTGTCGACAAATATAACGATTGTCGGTTCGTTAAAAGTTAGTGAATCGCACCACAGATCTACCTAATGATGAAAAACAGACAGTCATGTTCAAATAATAAAATTTTTAATGGCGCGTTTAACTATTTGAAATACAAATTTTATTAATGATTCTTAATAAAGTGTTTATTACGACTTATATCAGAATAGTTTAGAAAATTTTTTTTACCAGGGGGCAAATTATGGCAGTCGTGATCGAATACTTTTTCGATTCGATAGCAATTTTATTTCTAATTCTTTCTGTCTATACTGAACGGATCGAAATTATTTTATTAGTGTTGTGTTCGAATCGAAAAAGTTTTCGATCACGACTGGCATAATTTGGCCCCAGATCTACCTAAGGATCCAAAACAGACAGGGAGTTCGATCGTGACCGTCATGAGCGATAGGCGCATTAGGGAGATCAGATTTAATTGTTGGTGCTATACTAAAACTTTATTGTTTTTTTTTTATCAATATTCAAAAACTGTTATCATTTTGGTTGTTGAAAACATCATAAAGTAAAATAAAAAACAGCTAAATTCACTGAGATGAGTCAGCGTAATGCTCAAAACTCAGAAAATATTAAAAATGTTGGATATAACAATAACGATAACATCATCATCAAGAGAAAAAGAAAAAACAACAATATGGAATAACCATAAACATCAAAACATGTCAAACATAATTACTATGCTTTGCTTGATAATGATAAAGAATGTGACCAAGAACTTTTTAAATGTAAAAGAAAACAATGAAAAAACCCAAAAAGTTAATTTAGCGGCTCCACGAAAAGCCCCCCAATGAAATAACGCCCAAACGAGAAATGAATTATTCCCCAAATTTTGTTCATACATTTTTAGGTGTTATTTCATATGAAATAACTCCCAATTTTTTTGGGCCGTTTTTCATTTTTTTTTGGAATTATTTTATTCCTCATTTGGGGTTTTCAAATTATGAAATAATCTCCAATGAAATAACAACCAACAAATTTTTAAAATTCGGGGCTTGTTTCATAGCGTGCATAATTTGGGTGTTATTTCATTTGTTATTCGGGGGTTATTTCATTTTTTGCGACTTTGTTGTTGGTCCATATTGACTTCATGAAATCCTTGGTGAAACTGACTCTTGTATGAATTTTGGGCATAATTTCATTTTTGTTGCTGATGGGGCTTATTTCATTGGGGGTTATTTCATTTTCATCATTGGGTGTTATTTCATATGAAGTAACGCCCAAATATTGGGGGTTGTTTCGTTTTCGCTTTGGGGTTTATTTCATTTATTTTTCGATGTTATTTCATTCACTTTTTTTGGGTGTTATTTCCTATTTTATGGGGTTTATTTCATTGGGTGTTATTTCCTGGGCGTTATTTCATTGGGGGGCTTTTCGTGGAGCCAATTTAGCTATTGCAGCTATGGAAGAAGTGCAGAGAGCAAATAAAAATTTAACACCAAGTGTAAATAAAAAAAAAATAATACATTGATTACTAATGAACAAAATAAAAACAAAAAGGACCTCCAATTAATATTATTGATATTGAAACAAAAGAATTATCAAAGAATTTAAAATTAAACAGTTTAGAAACAAAAAATCCTTATTCATGAATTCATTAGATGATTTTCTAAAAGTAAGAGCCCATTTAGAAAAGTCAAAAGCCAAATTTTTTACATATGCCCCCAAAGGTATTAAAACCAAAATATATCTTCTTAAAAGGTTAGATACAAATTTATCCAACGAAGATATCCTCAATGATTTATGCCCATACGAAACCGATGATTAACAATTTATTAAAGTTAGTCAATTCTCAACTGAAAAAGGTTACGTTTTGCCAATATTTTAAGTACAAATATCCCCAGAAAGTAACGTAAATAAACTTAAAAACATAAAAGCACTTTTCTATCGCTGTATTAAATGGGAGCAAATTAGACGTCCTGAAATACCTCAGTGCCGTAATTGGCTTTTTTCATAGCGCAGCTAACTGTTTTCTTCCCACAATGTGTGTTAAATGCAACAAGGATCACGAAAAATGAAAAGTTATATTGCATTGTATGTAATAAATATGGACATCCAGCTTCATACAAAAGAAAAAACCGCATTGGAAAAAAACTGTAATAATTTATTTACTAACCCTGAAGTAAGTTTTGCTAATGTATTAAGTAGTAATAGTAATGGAAATATTAGTACTAACAATTTAAATAATACAAACATCAACTCTTTCTTGTTTGAATTAAAAAATATGATGGTGAATCTAAATATTGAAATGACAAATCTACAAAAACAATTAAATACACAAGCTCTTAGAATAGATGCAATCTTTTCTATGGTAGGTGTGCATATATGCCAAATAGTCAAACGAATACAATATCTAAAAATCTTAAAATAATACATATTAATGTCAATTCCTTAATACGCATAAGTAGAAGGTATGACCTTCAAAACTTTTTAAATAAACAAAATCCTGATACGTTCTTCTAAACGAAACGAAACTTAACCCAAAGCATCGACTACAGTTTGAAAACAATAATATGATTAGGAAAGATAGAAACAATTCTTCACGTGGTGGAGGGTCCGCTATTCTGATAAAAAAATATCTAAAATATAACACTTATTCTAAACACACAATAAAATCTCTAAACTTTTTAGAAACTTGCATAGTAAAAATTCCCTTGATTGCAAACGAGTAAATCGTTATTGTTTCTGCATATTATCCCTCAGGAAATAATGATTTTAGTTTCAAGAATGAATTTCATAAACTTTTTGAATCTTTAAATTTACAGGACAGTAATAAATTTTATATATTAGCAGGAGATTTTACCTGGAGACATGTTGATGTTGACCAAAAGGTTATCAAACTTAAAGAATGGTTAAACGATAACGAAATAAATTTTAGGTGTAGATTTTATGCCTCAAGCTCGCCTTCTTTTCCTCGAGGAGGTTCATATTTAGATATGTATATGTATAGCTGATTGTAGATTGCATATTCAAACTTTAGATTATGACAGCGATCATAATGCTATACAAATTAATTCGTATATGAACAATAAAAAAAAACTAAATTTACTTTCCTGGAAGAACCCCAAATCATTAAATACAACTATAAAAAGACAAACTGGGAAAAATTTAAGAACCGGATTGATCGAACATTGAATGATAAATCGAAATCTAACAAACCTAGAAATCGATACACACATTAGTAGATTAAACAGTGTAATTATTAAAACAATTGATGAGTTGATGACATCTAGGTATAAAAACGTGAGTGTTTTTTCGAAGATAGAAAACTCAATTATAAAAAATTATATATGCGGAAAAAGTAAGATTGTTACAATAATAAAAAATATACAATCGATTGGAACATACTCTATCAGAGGAATCACTCTTAAATGATCAAAACCGGATATTCATGTTCAAATAATACAATTTTTAATAGCGGTTTAAACTATTTTAAAAACAAATTTTATAAATGATTCTTAATAAAGTGTTTATTACGACTAGGGAATGGTAAATGGATTCCAAAATCGATTCACGATTTTTCGATCGACTTTTTTTTTTCCATTTTTGAAATCGATTTCAAAATCGTTGAAGATAAATTTGCAAAAAGTAAACCATATATCACAAAGGGGCAATAACTAAAGGGTTACTGCGTATTTCGAATCGAAAGACATAATTTACGAGTTCGAACAATTTGTACTGTGTATTAAGCTGGGATCACACGATTGCCGCAAATGCACCAATATGACACAATTTTTATTGTGCTTTGTTGACGCACAATAATGAAATTGCATCAATAAAATATTCTGAAATCACACGATTGCCCTGTTTTAAACAAATTTAATTGCCGCTAGTTGGTACAAAGCGAAATGGTTACAACAATTGCCGCAGCACAGTCACACGATTGTTCTTACTTGACAACTGCAAATACAGCTATTTGTTTGAAAGATCTTGTTGGTTTGTTAATTAAATTAAATTAAATATGTATCATATATGTATGTACTTAAACAAAATTCCAAAAATTAAGTCTATTCAACCATTTCGTATGTTAAGGTTCGCATAGAAATATATATATATATATATATAATGTCCTGTGGGTCCTATTCGGAACAAAGGGCCACAACGAATCTATTCCATTCGGTCCGGTTTGATGATAAACGTTTTATTTCTCCCCAGCTGAGATCGATGCGTCTAATTTCGATGTTCAATTGTCGACGCCAGGTGTGAGATGGTCTGCCTAATCTGCGGGATGTACCATGTGGATTCCAATCAATGGCAATTTTTGCTGTGTCATTTGGAGGCCTACGTAGCGTATGGCCAATCCAGCGCCATTTGCGGTTAAGTATGTCAGTATGGATTGGCTGCTGATTTGTTTGACTCCAAAGTTCCATATTGGAGATGGTGTTGGGCCAAAAAACCTTTAGGATGCGTCGAAGACATCGATTAACAAACACTTGTAGAGTGTTTACGTCGTGATCTGTTGTATTCCATGTCTCACATGCATAAAGGAGCACAGACTTAACACAAGAGTTAAAAATACGAATCTTAGTGTCCTTGGATATAGCTGAAGATTTCCATACTGACCGAAGGGTACCAAATGCTTGGTTAGCTTTAGAGATACGGTACGTGACATCATTACTAGAACCACCTGTGTTTGTAATGATGCTGCCGAGGTAGCAAAAAGACGTAACTTCTTCCAGGTCGGTATTTCCTATGCAGAATTTGTTGGTGTTTGTTGTATTGCAGCGAATCACTTTGCTCGTGCCTATGTTTATTTTTAAGCCAGCTTTTGCAGCTTCTGTTTCGATGCATTTCAACTTAGATGTCATATCTTTATAACTGTGTGCAAGCAGGCAGATATCATCAGCATATTCTAGACTCTCGAGCTGTTGGTTAAGACCCCAGTTGATACCTCTCTTTGCTTTAGTAGCATTGCGAACTATAACATCTAGAACGATGTTAAACAGCAAGGGAGACAGTACACAACCCTGGCGAACACCAGCTACAACATCGAAACTGTTGCTCAGAGCAATATTGTGGACAACACGACATTTAACATTACGGTACAGCTCCTGAGTAAGGCTTATGATTTTGGGTGGGACCCCCTTGCAAGCTAGAGCACTCCATATTGCGTTTTGATTCAGGGTATCAAAAGCTTTTTCAAAATCTATAAACAACAGGTAGAGCGCATAGAAATACCTTAAATAAAAATATTCGCACTGAACAGCTAAATATGCTTGTGAACATACATATTTTGTTAATAGCAATAATTAAAAAAAATTAAAATGCATAATCAATTAATAAATATTTATCTTCATTACCTACTTAAAGAAACACAAAAAGTAAATTTATTAAAAAGAGGCAAATATTGGTGCGTATTGTGTTGTTTGATTGCCGCACAAGAACACAATAAATATTGGTGCATTTTTGTTATTTTTATTATCGCGCGGTTGCATAGCAAACAGTCACACGATTGCCGCACCAGGGTTGCATTTGATTGGCAAAAGTAAGCACAATATTGTCCTTGATTGGTACATGAGCCAATTGGTTGTGCAGTCACACGATTGGGGTATTAAAAAGTATGCAAATTGGTGCATTGCGGCAATCGTGTGATCCCAGCTTTACGATTTTCGCAATCGTTCGAAACGATGACAGAGGTTGTATTTTTTAAAAAATCGGAAATTTGATGAAAACTTTTTGTTAAAAAACGTCCGTTTATTCGAAGCAAATATTACGAAAATCGTAGTACTCAGTACAAATTGTTCGAATCCGTAAATGATTTCTTTCGAATCGAAATACGCGGTAACCCCCCTGAGACTATTTCGATGTGCGAAAGAATTCTTTCTTTTGAACGATTACATTTAAAACCAAAACAAATTCTAAAAATTTTGTTTTTGTTTTAAATGTATTTGTACGAACCAGTGCGATATGTATGTATGTACATACATTTCACATATTAAAATTGTGTTCTTGATTAACATTATAACAAAAATTCTGAATTTTTGCAATACATATTTTTAATAACAAATTATATACATTTCAAAATATTGCAACATAATCCCTTGCAATTTCGTATTTGTGCAGATAAATTACTTTCAGTTTGGCACTCTGCTCATAACCAGATTTAAATATCGCTCACACACTGCTCTTTATCTGTTTTATAGCTCACTTTCAGTGTTTGGTTTTGTTTAGGGCTGTTTTGTTCACTGTTCATTGATGACTTTAATTTCTGAAGAACAAGAGGACCTTTCATAAAAGTTGGAAGTATACCAACGGTTCTAATAGGTAAATACATAAAACTACGATTGTTTTTTTTTAACTTTAAATTTGGCAAAATGCATAAGCATTCCTACACACGTATGTACACTCAAAAAAATTTGAAGTTGTATTGTGCATCCACCTATTTTATCGGTTTAATAGAGATTTAAATTAAGAATTACCAAAATTTTGATATAAATAAAAAAAATCGATTTTAAAAGCCCAATAATCGATTACAGTATAAAATCGCATACGTAAATTCGATTGCGAAAAATCGTTTTTTTTTTAGCACAAAATCGATTTATATCAGAATAGTTTAGGAAATTTTTTTACCAGATCTACCTAATGATCAAAAACAGACATTCATGTTCAAATAATAACATTTTTAAAAGAGGTTTAAACTATTTTAAAATAAAATTTATAAATGATTCTTAATTAAGTGTAAACAAGTGTAGGTTTGTGTGTAGAATTTACCTTGTATAAATATGATGATGAAGTTAGGTGATGAATTATGGATGTTTGGTTGAATGTAGCTCTATGATAAGAGTAGATGTGTAGTTGGAATATTTATATATGTATAGTTGTTTGTAGATCGTGTGAAGATATTTCAAGGTGAGCAAAGTAGAAGAGGAATAATGATTTGGTGCCCAATATAGACTTGGAAGAGAGTGTACATCTGTTTGTACGTATGTAATTATGTATGCAAATCGCTTTTAGGGGTGGTTTGCAGTTGATAGAGATGAAGAGGAAATGATCTTTTGGTATGTCCCAAAAGACAATAATGATGTTCTGGTTGGTAGGTTCCAACGGCCACTGATCATATAGTTTATTGTAGATGTTTCCTAAGATTTAATAGATTCTCATGAAGAAGAATTATTAAATCATATAATCGTGGGTAGAAATAAAAGATATGTATGATTTAAGTATTACCTATGTTCAACCAATGTAATCTTTATTTAGCCAAATATTAATTAATTGCAAGAGATGCTCACCTTGTGGATGTTAGAATAATAAAAAAGATTTGAATACTAAATCTTGCCATGAATGCTAGGGTTTTTACAATATAGCTAACTTTACATGAAAGTAATACAATACAAAGATGGCAAATTACAATGTTATTTTTATCCAACAGATAACATTATGCTAAGGTTACTACAACGGTTTTCAGACTGTAGTATTAAGGGATATAAATTGACTGTTACTGAAATTCAAATGTTAAGGGCTTTAATATAATAAATCCAATATAAATTCAAGTAGAATAAAATATAATAAAATGATGTTATATGCTAATTTATACAAAGTGTTTAAAACAGGGACCGAAAATAACTGTTATGTTTTTATTTCAGAGCAAAAAGGTTAGGCAAAAATGCCCTTTATCTGCATTTGGGAATTTTTAACCATTATCGTGTCTTTTATATTATATTGGATACCGTAACTAATTAATTGAGAATACAAAAATTTTGGTTAAAAATAACCATTAAATCAACCAAAAAAAATTTTTGGTTGAAAATAACCATTATCGAAAAAAATTTATTTATTTTGGTTATCATGTATAAAAAAATTCCAAAAATTTCAAATGTTTATTGTTGTCAACAAGTTTGTATATACATGTTTAAATACATATGTACAATGTATATTATTTAGGTATCAAACTCAAATATGGGCATTTTCTGGGGTCACGAAAGTACCTTCATATGCTTTTGATGTACAAATACCAAACCAAAACTTTTCAGAGCATTTTTTTCGATTCGATAGCATTTGGGTAGCTCTATGTTTAGTGCAAAAGATAGTTTTTATTGAGTTTTAATTTTTCATTAAATTTCCTCAATTTCCTTAACAAAAAAACTTAATACTCCTTTTACAATTGATTGTAAATTATAAAGAAAGATTGTAAGCATAACATATTTTTTGCATGTATAATAAGTTTATAAAAATGTCTTTAGAAGTAGGTTAGGTTAGGTTAGGTTAAATGGGCAGCCATCATGACGACGACTCACTTGGGTCCTTATAGCGGTCCCTTTGTGATACCCCTAGCCAGTGACAGGAGTCAGCCAGTACCCACCAGACTATTCCCCCGAGGTCACTGCAGCCTCGAACCACCCCGACTCCCTGCAGAACAGAAAGATCGATCTCAGTCCCACATTGGACAGATCGTCCAGACATGGCAATTCTGGTCTCCCAAAATGCCTAAACCTAATGCTCCCCAGACCGGGGCATTGGCAGAGAAAGTGAAACACCGTCTCCTCCTCCTCCTCATCATGACAACTCCTACAGCAGTCATTATACGCAAGACCCATCCTCCTAGCATGAGTCCCTATCACCCAGTAACCCGTAATGACCGATATCACCGTTCTCATCCGGTCCCTACCGAGACCGAGTAGTACACGCGTTCTCAACGCGTCATAGCCAGGCCATAGAGTCCTGGCCACCAAGCAGGTATGCTCCCCCTGCCATCTGCCCTGAGCCCTTCTGTACGACTCCCTTCTGATGAGAGTCCTGCAGCGGGCCATTGAAGTGCCAACCAGGCCGTCGATGAACATGTCATCCAAGAGACAGCCTCGTTTGGCCAGACCGTCCGCTGTTTGGTTACCCAGGCATCCACTGTGCCCTGGTACCCATGTCAGCGTTACACTGGAATGTTTCGCGATCTCATTTAGAGACATCCGGCATTCCACTGTTAACATGGATGTCGTAAAGACACCAGCCAGAGCTGCAATGGCAGCCTTGCTATCCGTAAATATACATATATCCCTCGATATACGATAGTACCTCAGCCAGTTTGCCGCCCGCTTTATGGCAGAGATTTCCGCCTACAGCACACTGCTGCGATCCGGCAGCCTAAAAGAGACCCTAATGTCCCACTCCTCGATGAAGAAACCTCCACCCACTCTATCGCCCATCCTGGAACCATCGGTGTAGACCCGTAGGATCGGTTCCAGAGATCGCGTATTATCGAGCAGCTCATCATCATTACCATGATGAACTGTGAACAGAGCACCGAAAAAGGGTTCCGGAGTGCAATAGTCCAGCCCCGCCAGGTCATATGATGCACCAAGCAAGACCCTGGCATGACCATAGTTCCGCGAAGACCATAGGCCCACCGCCCCCAGTCTAATAGCGGAAGTCAGGGCCTGTTGTTCGGCCATGATGTCAACCGGCAGCCAGTTCAGCATAGTAAACAGCGCCTTCGTCGGTGTCGAGCGGAGTGATCCCGTGATCATCAGCGCAGACACCCTATATACTTTCTCAAGCATCCTGCAGTACCGTCCCCTTCCCATCACAGGCCACCACACTATGACCCCATAGAAGAGGATCGGTTTTACCACCGCCTCAAAGATCCATTCGACGCCCCTGGGGCCAATGCCCCAACTTCTGCCCAAGGATCTCTTGCAGGTGTATAAGGCCACAATGGCCCTATCAACCCTCGTACGAACGTTGAGTTCCCATGATAGTTTGCTATCGAGAATTACGCCCAAATATTTTGCACTGTTCGAGAGCGTCAGCTCCGTGCCATTTAGCCTAGGAAGTTTAAAGTTGCCAACCTTGTACTTCCTGGTGAAGAGTACCAACTCAGTATTCTGTGGATTGACGCCAAGTCCACAGGAGGTGCTCCAAGAGCTTAAAATCTGCAATGCAGATTCCATACAACGGGACAGTGTGTCCAGGTGTTTACCCATGACCGCCACCGCCACGTCATCCGCATACGCGACGGTTTTTATCCCCAGTCCGTCGAACCGACTCAACAAAGTGTTCATCGTCAGGTTCCATAGTAGAGGTGACAGAACTCCACCCTGCGGGGTGCCCCCGTGCACAGATCTGCAAACATTGGCAGCACCCATCGTGGATTCAATGATCCTACTGTCAAGTAGATTGCCAATAAATCTACAAACTACATCGTCAACACCCACCTCCCCCATCGACTCCAAGATGGAGTTGGGTCTGACATTGTTGAAAGCGCCCTCAATGTCCAGAAAGGCCACAAGTGAGTATTCTCGAAATTCAAGGGATTTCTCAATGTAGCCTACCAGTGAGTGAAGCGCCGTCTCCACAGATTTGCCCCTGGTGTAGGTATGCTGTGATGAAGAGAGCAGATGTCTAGGAATAGACATCCTCAGATGAATGTCAATGACCCTTTCAAGGGTCTTGAGAAGAAATGACGACAGGCTGATTGGCCTGTAGTCCTTAGGCCTGGTGTGGGATGCTTTACCTCCCTTTGGAATGAAAACAACCCTACATCTAGTCCATCCGTCGGGAACGTACGAGAATCTAATACATTCCGTGTAAATAGCGGACAGCCAAGGAATCAGAAGCCCCGCATTCTTTTTAAGGTCGGCCGGAATAATACCGTCCGGACCAGGAGCCTTAAAGGAGTCAAAGCTCCTTATCGCCCAATTGAGCCTATCATAGCACAGGGACATGGACACGGGTCCAGGCTCTGATAAGCAATTGATCTTCCGTGGTGTTGGAAGGGAATTGCCAGGAAATGTGTGTGTCAATTAAGACCCCCAGCGTCTCCTGACTATTCGTAGTCCAGCAACCATCAGCTTTCTGAATGTAGCTAGGGACAGCCGGGCAAGAAGCCATTATTTTGCGCAATCGGTTTGTCTCAGAAGAGCCTTCCACTCCACTGCAGAAGTTTCTCCAGGCATTCCGTTTCGCCGATCTCACCAAATTCTTGAACCTATTCAATGCCGACTTATATTCCGCCCAGTTTCCCAGACGTTTAGCCATATTGAACAACCTACGACAGTCTCTGCGAGACTGTGCAATCTCAGGGCTCCACCATTGTGGCCTGCCCCCCTTCCTCCTAACCACCGGCCTGCAGGCCAGTGCCGTTGCCCGACGCAGTGCCCCCGATAGGAATTCCACTGCCATTTCAGTCTCCGTAATGCTATTAATGACAGGGAGCCCAGAGAGTCAGCGAGTAGACTAGCCTGATAGTCCCACTTCGTCTTTCTCCTATTCACAAAAGTACACACCCCCAAGGGGGGTCACCCTAATTGAAACTCAACATACCTGTGGTCCGAAAAGGAACAGTCATTTGAGACCGCCCAGTTACTTATTAAGTCGGAGTGTTCCGAGCTGACCAATGTCACATCGAGAACATCCTGCCTATTAGCTACAATGAACGTGGGTTCCGCGCCTATGTTTGCTATTTCTAAATTACTGTTACAGATAAAAGAAAATAGCGACTCACCTCTAGTGTTGGTGTTAGAGCTGCCCCACGTGATGTGGTGCGCATAAGCATCAGCACAGATAACCACCGGGGTACCCATGGAGCCAGCTTTGGTGACCAGGCCACGAACAAGCCTATTGGGTGGCTCATCATCCTGGTCATGCGCCATATAGCCCGAGACGATCCAAATCGACCTGTCGCCCATCTCTAGGGCCGCTGAAGTTGTGTCTTCATCACTGAAATCAGAAAGAATGAAGACATCCAACGTGCTTTTAGCCAAAATACAAGATCTTATTTTACCTGTTCCTCTGGCATATAGGAGCTTATAGCCCTTGAGGTTTAATCCGCAAACCCGATCCTTGTGGATCCATGGTTCTTGGATCATTACTAGCTCCTCCTCTCTCTCTACCACTCGGAGGAGCAGTGCAGCAGATGCTGCCTTAGAGTGGTGAAGGTTTCTCTGTGTTACCTTCACCATGTCTAGTATTGACGACCGTGACATTGGCGTCCTCCTGGTCTGATTCCAGGAGGGCGTCCTCATCAGCCAATTCACCCATGCGCTCAAAGAGGTCACCCAGCATGTCGGAGACGGACTGGGTGTCTTCCTTGTCACATCAATGAACGGAAGCGTCATTCGTGCAGTCCACGGACTGCGTAGGCTCCACAACCTTCGGAGCGGGATCGCCCTTGTCGTCACCTCGGTAGACACGGAGCAAGATGGTACTAAAACCATAGTAAATCTTGCCCTGTTTCTCCCTCAGTGGTTTCAAGGAGTCCTGATTCAGGACTACGATCGACGTTCTTGATGATCCTTCAGCTGCTGAAATCTTGACAATTTTCCAGTTATGAGTGGGAAGTTGCGGGTTGCAGCACTGGATGATCTTCAAGATTTCCTCCGGTGCAGAGGGTTCCGCTGGGATGGTGACGATGGATCTAGGTCTCCGTGGTATCTCACTCACCAAAACCACGTCGAGCCTAGCACCTTCCCATATTTCGCCAATCGCTCCGATGGCAAGCTTCAGCAGAAGCGCCGAGTGCTCGTCCACGCACGCCATGAGCTTCACATGACCCTGGTACCAGCCAGCATCGTCACATTGCAGGGGTGCTCCTGGATTCTCACTAAGGATCTTCCAAAAGACACCCATCATTTGCTGCTTCACCAAGTCCCACCAAGAGTGGGAGATGGATCCGTCAGCAGCACCTCTGTCTATAATAGCCCTAACAAGGTGGTCTTTAGCCACCTCACTGTAGGACCTATTGGTCGACTTTGGTGCATATTTGGGACGTTTAGTCCCTGGTGGCTGTCTAACGGCTGTCGCTTCCTCCTCCGAACGTTGCCGTTTAGGCATTGCCTTCGCAGTGGCAGGAGGTGAAACGCTCTGAAGCCCAGCAATAAGGGCCTTAGCCCATGCCAATGAAGCTTCCTGTTCTGCAGAAAGCTCATTGGCATCTTTGGAGCCTAATAGCTCTTTAATAGTCTTTAGAAGTAGCTTACAAAGAAAATATAAAATTTTCCAGTTTCCAGCGCAATTTCCTCGAGTTAAATAGATCAGATATGCTATGAAACCATTCTTTTATAAAAACATAGACCTTTTTTTATAATAATAGACAATAAAAGACGATGATTATCAACATTTAATTTTTTTCATCCTGGTAGACCATTCTGGGGAAATGCCCATATACAATGATTTTTCTTTTTATGAAAAGATAATTCCACAAAAATGTTTTTTGTTTAAAACAGGACCTACAAACAAATTTGCATATTCAAACAATTTATTTTGCATTTCGTTTATTGAAAAAACCCCTGATTTTTCAAACAAATAATTGTGATAATTAGTCAAATATTTTTTTGATATTTAACAAAATTTTCAAACAAAAAATTTAACTAAAAACTGCAGCAGAACGACCCGATATGGTTTTCGTCATCATTCTGCTATAAACATTTTATGTATTTAACTGAATAAATTTAAAAAATAGAATGCGGGATTTCTTCTCATTCTTTTTGTTTGTTCAAGCAGCTCCAGCAACTGAAGTCAGTGTCGAGCGTGCATTCTCAGCCCTGAAACTGGTCCTTAGTGATCCTAGATGTAACCTCTCAGAGAATTCTTTAAGATCCCTAATGTTTGTTAAATTAAACAAAAATGTTAATAAATGAGACCAACTTCTTTAATATTGCGTTGAATTCTTTTAGTGTGATTCTACGTAAGGCTTTCTTCATTTAAATATAACAAACTTATGTGTATGTTGGGTTTAAAAAACTGATATTGAAAGCCTGACAACAGATACATACATATGTATAGGAACATAATTAAAAAAATCATTAAAATATGTAAATTTTTAACGTCGAAAGAGTTTGTTAAATCATGTTTCAGGACTTTAGGGCATACTCAGGTTCTTGGTTTTAGATATATGTGTTAAAAATATAAGTTTTGGACCGATATCTTGGTTATATTTGGACTGACTTTTTCCTGAGTTATGTTGAATTATTTAAGTGTGATAACTGAGTTTCGATTATGTACAGTGTAATTTCTTCATTCGTAATGCACTAAAAAAGTCGAATTTTTGAAGTAAAGGGTGGTTAAATTGTAAGGGCCGATGTTGAATGTGAACCACACCTAAACGCCAAGTTTTTTTCCGAATTTTATTTGACATTTCTCTATTTCAGACTTACTCAATTTGAACCATGGAGAGATACACAATCCAACAACGTGTTAAAGTTATCCAGACTTATTATGAAAATGTATGATAAATTTCAAAGAAAATCATCTTCAGTGATGAGGCACATTTTCACCTCAGTGGATTTGTCGATAAGCAGAATTTCCGCGTTTGGGCGAATAATAATCCAAGAGTGATTGTCGAAAAACCAATGCACCCACAAACAGTGACTGTTTGGTGCGGTTTATGGGCTGGCGGCATCATCGGGCCGTATTTTTTCCAAAATGAGGCCGGTCAGGCAGTTACTGTGAATGGTGTTCGCTATCGTGAGATGATAACGAACTTTTTATGGCCCGAATTGGAAGATATGGATGTGGACGATATGTGGTTTCAGCAGGACGGTGCCACTTGCCACATAGCTAACGAAACAATGGCTCTTTTGCGCAACAAATTCAATGGCCGTGTTATCTCACGTAATGGCGATGTCAATTGGCCGCCAAGATCATGTGATTTGACACCGTTGGACTTTTTTCTTTGGGGTTACTTGAAAGAAAAGGTGTACGTCGATAAGCCAGCAACAATTCAAGAGCTAAAGGATGTGATAATTCGGCACATTAAAGGCATAGAACCTCCATTATGCCTCAGGGTCATCGAAAATTTGGACCATCGGATGGAGGTGTGCCGCCGTGGTCGCGGCGCCCATTTGGCCGGTATTTTGTTCCATACATAATTGAGTAATACCAATATATCATAATAAAATAAAATTACAATAATTTCCTAAATAGTTTGTGTTTTATTCAAAATCAACATCGGCCCTTGAAATTTAACCACCAAAAAAAAAATTTTTTTTTAATATTGGATATTTTCAACCAAAATTTTTTTTGGTTAAAATAATGGTTATTTTCAACCAAAATTTTTTTTGGTTTATATAACGATTATTTATAACCAAAAAAATATATTTCTCATTTCAATTGGTTAAAATAACCAAAATAAAATATATATCTTTTTAATGGTTGATTATAACCATAAGGTAAATGTATCGGTAATAATTGTTAAATCTGATTTTTTTATCGTTTATCTTATAACTGTTACGTCCCTGGTTTAAAAACAAATTTTATAAATTATTCTAAATAATGTATTTATTACGACTTCTATCAGAAAAGTTTAGGAAATTTTTTACCAGATCTACCTAATGATCAAAAACAGACATTCATGTTCAAATAATAACATTTTTAATAGAGGTTTAAACTATTTTAAAATAAAATTTATAAATGATTCTTAATTAAGTGTAAACAAGTGTAGGTTTGTGTGTAGAATTTACCTTGTATAAATATGATGATGAAGTTAGGTGATGAATTATGGATGTTTGGTTGAATGTAGTTCTATGATAAGAGTAGATGTGTAGTTGGAATATTTATATATGTATAGTTGTTTGTAGATCGTGTGAAGATATTTCAAGGTGAGCAAAGTAGAAGAGGAATAATGATTTGGTGCCCAATATAGACTTGGAAGAGAGTGTACATCTGTTTGTACGTATGTAATTATGTATGCAAATCGCTTTTAGGGGTGGTTTGTAGTTGATAGAGATGAAGAGGAAATGATCTTTTGGTATGTCCCAAAAGACAATAATGATGTTCTGGTTGGTAGGTTCCAACGGCCACTGATCATATAGTTTATTGTAGATGTTTCCTAAGATTTAATAGATTCTCATGAAGAAGAATTATTAAATCATAGAATCGTGGGTAGAAATAAAAGATATGTATGATTTAAGTATTACCTATGTTCAACCAATTTAATCTTTATTTAGCCAAATATTAATTAATTGCAAGAGATGATCACCTTGTGGATGTTAGAATAATAAAAAAGATTTGAATACTAAATCTTGCCATGAATGCTAGGGTTTTTACAATATAGCTAACTTTACATGAAAGTAATACAATACAAAGATGGCAAATTACAATGTTATTTTTATCCAACAGATAACATTATGCTAAGGTTACTACAACGGTTTTCAAACTGTAGTATTAAGGGATATAAATTGACTGTTACTGAAATTCAAATGTTAAGGGCTTTAATATAATAAATCCAATATAAATTCAAGTAGAATAAAATATAATAAAATGATGTTATATGCTAATTTATACAAAGTGTTTAAAACAGGGACCGAAAATAACTGTTATGTTTTTATTTCAGAGCAAAAAGGTTAGGCAAAAATGCCCTTTATCTGCATTTGGGAATTTTTAACCATTATCGTGTCTTTTATATTATATTGGATTCCGTAACTAATTAATTGAGAATACAAAAATTTTGGTTAAAAATAACCATTAAATCAACCAAAAAAATTTTTTGGTTAAAAATAACCATTAAATCAACCAAAAAAAATTTTTGGTTGAAAATAACCATTATCGAAAAAAATTTATTTATTTTGGTTATCATGTATAAAAAAATTCCAAAAATTTCAAATGTTTATTGTTGTCAACAAGTTTGTATATACATTTTTACATACATATGTAGAATGTATATTGTTTAGGTATCAAACTCAAATATGGGCATTTTCTGGGGTCACGAACGTACCTTCATATGCTTTTGATGTACAAATACCAAACCAAAACTTTTCAGAGCATTTTTTTGCGATTCGATAGCATTTGGGTAGCTCTATGTTTAGTGCAAAAGATAGTTTTTATTGAGTTTTAATTTTTCATTAAATTTCCTCAATTTCCTTAACAAAAAAACTTAATACTCCTTTTACAATTGATTGTAAATTATAAAGAAAGATTGTAAGCATAACATATTTTTTGCATGTACAATAAGTTTATAAAAATGTCTTTAGAAGTAGGTTAGGTTAGGTTAAATGGGCAGCCGTCATGACGACGACTCACTTGGGTCCTTATAGCGGTCCCTTTGTGATACCCCTAGCCACTGACAGGAGTCAGCCAGTACCCACCAGACTATTCCCCCGAGGTCACTGCAGCCTCGAACCACCCCGACTCCCTGCAGAACAGGGAGATCGATCTCAGTCCCACATTGGACAGATCGTCCAGACATGGCAATTCTGGTCTCCCAAAATGCCTAAACCTAATGCTCCCCAGACCGGGGCATTGGCAGTGAAAGTGAAACACCGTCTCCTCCTCCTCCTCATCATGACAACTCCTACAGCAGTCATTATACGCAAGACCCATCCTCCTAGTATGAGTCCCTATCACCCAGTGACCCGTAATGACCGATATCACCGTTCTCATCCGGTCCCTACCGAGACCGAGTAGTACACGCGTTCTCAACGCGTCATAGCCAGGCCATAGAGTGCTTGCCATCAAGCAGGTATGCTCCCCCTGCCATCTGCCCTGAGCCCTTCTGTACGACTCCCTTCTGATGAGAGTCCTGCAGCGGGCCATTGAAGTGCCAACCAGGCCGTCGATGAACATGTCATCCAAGAGACAGCCTCGTTTGGCCAGACCGTCCGCTGTTTGGTTACCCAGGCATCCACTGTGCCCTGGTACCCATGTCAGCGTTACACTGGAATGTTTCGCGATCTCATTTAGAGACATCCGGCATTCCACTGTTAACATGGATGTCGTAAAGACACCAGCCAGAGCTGCAATGGCAGCCTTGCTATCCGTAAATATACATATATCCCTCGATATACGATAGTACCTCAGCCAGTTTGCCGCCCGCTTTATGGCAGAGATTTCCGCCTGCAGCACACTGCTGCCATCCGGCAGCCTAAAAGAGACCCTAATGTCCCACTCCTCGATGAAGAAACCTCCACCCACTCTATCGCCCATCCTGGAACCATCGGTGTAGACCCGTAGGATCGGTTCCAGAGATCGCGTATTATCGAGCAGCTCATCATCATTAACATGATGAACTGTGAACAGAGCACCGAAAAAGGGTTCCGGAGTGCAATAGTCCAGCCCCGCCAGGTCATATGATGCACCAAGCAAGACCCTGGCATGACCATAGTTCCGCGAAGACCATAGGCCCACCGCCCCCCAGTCTAATAGCGGAAATCAGGGCCTGTTGTTCGGCCATGATGTCAACCGGCAGCCAGTTCAGCATAGTAAACAGCGCCTTCGTCGGTGTCGAGCGGAGTGATCCCGTGATCATCAGCGCAGCCACCCTATATACTTTCTCAAGCATCCTGCAGTACCGTCCCCTTCCCATCACAGGCCACCACACTATGGCCCCATAGAAGAGGATCGGTTTTACCACCGCCTCAAAGATCCATTCGACGCCCCTGGGGCCAATGCCCCAACTTCTGCCCAAGGATCTCTTGCAGGTGTATAAGGCCACAATGGCCCTATCAACCCTCGTACGAACGTTGAGTTCCCATGATAGTTTGCTATCGAGAATTACGCCCAAATATTTGGCACTGTTCGAGAGCGTCAGCTCCGTGCCATTTAGCCTAGGAAGTTTAAAGTTGCCAACCTTGTACTTCCTGGTGAAGAGTACCAACTCAGTCTTCTGTGGATTGACGCCAAGTCCACAGGAGGTGCTCCAAGAGCTTAAAATCTGCAATGCAGATTCCATACAACGGGACAGTGTGTCCAGGTGTTTACCCATGACCGCCACCGCCACGTCATCCGCATACGCGACGGTTTTTATCCCCAGTCCGTCGAACCGACTCAACAAAGTGTTCATCGTCAGGTTCCATAGTAGAGGTGACAGAACTCCACCCTGCGGGGTGCCCCCGTGCACAGATCTGCAAACATTGGCAGCACCCATCGTGGATTCAATGATCCTACTGTCAAGTAGATTGCCAATAAATCTACAAATTACATCGTCAACACCCACCTCCCCCATCGACTCCAAGATGGAGTTGGGTCTGACATTGTTGAAAGCGCCCTCAATGTCCAGAAAGGCCACAAGTGAGTATTCCCGAAATTCAAGGGATTTCTCAATGTAGCCTACCAGTGAGTGAAGCGCCGTCTCCACAGATTTGCCCCTGGTGTAGGTATGCTGTGATGAAGAGAGCAGATGTCTAGGAATAGACATCCTCAGATGAATGTCAATGACCCTTTCAAGGGCCTTGAGAAGAAATGACTACAGGCTGATTGGCCTGTAGTCCTTAGGCCTGGTGTGGGATGCTTTACCTCCCTTTGAAATGAAAACAACCCTACATCTAGTCCATCCGTCGGGAACGTACGAGAATCTAATACATTCCGTGTAAATAGCGGACAGCCAAGGAATCAGAAGCCCCGCATTCTTTTTAAGGTCGGCCGGAATAATACCGTCCGGACCAGGAGCCTTAAAGGAGTCAAAGCTCCTTATCGCCCAATTGAGCCTATCATAGCACAGGGACATGGACACGGGTCCAGGCTCTTATAAGCAATTGATCTTCCGTGGTGTTGGAAGGGAATTGCCAGGAAAGTGTGTGTCAATTAAGACCCCCAGCGTCTCCTGACTATTCGTAGTCCAGCTACCATCAGCTTTCTGAATGTAGCTAGGGACAGCCGGGCAAGAAGCCATTATTTTGCGCAATCGGTTTGTCTCAGAAGAGCCTTCCACTCCACTGCAGAAGTTTCTCCAGGCATTCCGTTTCGCCGATCTCACCAAATTCTTGAACCTATTCAATGCCGACTTATATTCCGCCCAGTTTCCCAGACGTTTAGCCATATTGAACAACCTACGACAGTCTCTGCGAGACTGTGCAATCTCAGGGCTCCACCATTGTGGCCTGCCCCCCTTTCTCCTAACCACCGGCCTGCAGGCCAGTGCCGTTGCCCGACGCAGTGCCCCCGATAGGAATTCCACTGCCATTTCAGTCTCCGTAATGCCATTAATGACAGGGACTGAGCCCAGAGAGTCAGCGAGTAGACTAGCCTGAAAGTCCCACTTCGTCCTTCTCCTATTCACAAAAGTACACACCCCCAAGGGGGGTGAACCTAATTGAAACTCAACATACCTGTGGTCCGAAAAGGAACAGTCATTTGAGACCGCCCAGTTACTTATTAAGTCGGAGTGTTCCGAGCTGACCAATGTCACATCGAGAACCTCCTGCCTATTAGCTACAATGAACGTGGGTTCCGCGCCTATGTTTGCTATTTCTAAATTACTGTTACAGATAAAAGAAAATAGCGACTCACCTCTAGTGTTGGTGTTAGAGCTGCCCCACGTGATGTGGTGCGCATTAGCATCAGCACAGATAACCACCGGGGTACCCATGGAGCCAGCTTTGGTGACCAGGCCACGAACAAGCCTATTGGGTGGCTCATCATCCTGGTCATGCGCCATATAGCCCGAGACGATCCAAATCGACCTGTCGCCTATCTCTAGGGCCGCTGAAGTTGTGTCTTCATCACTGAAATCAGAAACAATGAAGACATCCAACGTGCTTTTAGCCAAAATACAAGATCTAATTTTACCTGTTCCTCTGGCATATAGGAGCTTATAGCCCTTGAGGTTTAATCCGCAAACTCGATCCTTGTGGATCCATGGTTCTTGGATCATTACTAGCTCCTCCTCTCTCTCTACCACTCGGAGGAGCAGTGCAGCAGATGCTGCCTTAGAGTGGTGAAGGTTTATCTGTGTTACCTTCACCATGTCTAGTATTGACGACCGTGACATTGGCGTCCTCCTGGTCTGATTCCAAGAGGGCGTCCTCATCAGCCAATTCACCCATGCACTCAAAGAGGTCACCCAGCATGTCGGAGACGGACTGGGTGTCTTCCTTGTCACATCAATGAACGGAAGCGTCATTCGTGCAGTCCACGGACTGCGTAGGCTCCACAACCTTCGGAGCGGGATCGCCCTTGTCGTCACCTCGGTAGACACGGAGCAAGATGGTACTAAAACCATAGTTAATCTTGCCCTGTTTCTCCCTCAGTGGTTTCAAGGAGTCCTGATTCAGGACTACGATCGCCGTTCTTGATGATCCTTCAGCTGCTGAAACCTTGACAACTTTCCAGTTATGAGTGGGAAGTTGCGGGTTGCAGCACTGGATGATCTTCAAGATTTCCTCCGGTGCAGAGGGTTCCGCTGGGATGGTGACGATGGATCTAGGTCTCCGTGGTATCTCACTCACCAAAACCACGTCGAGCCTAGCACCTTCCCATATTTCGCCAATCGCTCCGATGGCAAGCTTCAGCAGAAGCGCCGAGTGCTCGTCCACGCACGCCATGAGCTTCACATGACCCTGGTACCAGCCAGCATCGTCACATTGCGGGGGTGCTCCTGGATTCTCACTAAGGATCTTCCAAAAGACACCCATCATTTGCTGCTTCACCAAGTCCCACCTAGAGTGGGAGATGGATCCGTCAGCAGCACCTCTGTCTATAATAGCCCTAACAAGGTGGTCTTTAGCCACCTCACTGTAGGACCTATTGGTCGACTTTGGTGCATATTTGGGACGTTTAGTCCCTGGTTGCTGTCTAACGGCTGTCGCTTCTTCCTCCGAACGTTGCCGTTTAGGCATTGCCTTCGCAGTGGCAGGAGGTGAAACGCTCTGAAGCCCAGCAATAAGGGCCTTAGCCCATGCCAATGAAGCTTCCTGTTCTGCAGAAAGCTCATTGGCATCTTTGGAGCCTAATAGCTCTTTAATAGTCTTTAGAAATAGCTCACAAAGAAAATATAAAATTTTCCAGTTTCCAGCGCAATTTCCTCAAGTTAAATAGATCAGATATGCTATGAAACCATTCTTTTATAAAAACATAGACCTTTTTTTATAATAATAGACAATAAAAGACGATGATTATCAACATTTAATTTTTTTCATCCTGGTAGACCATTCTGGGGAAATGCCCATATACAATGATTTTTCTTTTTATGAAAAGATAATTCCACAAAAATGTTTTTTGTTTAAAACAGGACCTACAAACAAATTTGCATATTCAAACAATTTATTTTGCATTTCGTTTATTGAAAAAACCCCTGATTTTTCAAACAAATAATTGTGATAATTAGTCAAATATTTTTTTGATATTTAACAAAATATTCAAACAAAACATTTAACTAAAAACTGCAGCAGAACGACCCGATATGGTTTTCGTCATCATTCTGCTATAAACATTTTATGTATTTAACTGAATAAATTTAAAAAATAGAATGCGGGATTTCTTCTCATTCTTTTTGTTTGTTCAAGCAGCTCCAGCAACTGAAGTCAGTGTCGAGCGTGCATTCTCAGCCCTGAAACTGGTACAGTAAGTTTGGTAGGTATGGTTTTTAAATATTCAAAACAAATTACAAATCTATTACTATTGCATTAGCATTGAATTGCGACTAATGCAATAGAAAGCCTTGGTTTGTAGAGCGAGGCTTTAAAACTCGGCAGACGAGCAAATGATGCCCTTTATTTGAGTTCAGTAAAAGAAGAATGAATTCTTGTGTCTAAACTGAGACTGAACTTTTTATTTACAAATTTTCCAATTTATATACTAATTTACAAATTATCTAAAAATTATCTGACACATCTTGCATTTCATTCATACATCCAGAATGCCCAATGTAACATGGTGTTCAACTTTTTGTTCATGTTACAAAAATGCATTTACTGATCGACTGACTAATCAGCACAGTCATTATTTTTAAACAAATTGCATTTCTCCTATTTAAAGTATTTAAAAAAATATAAAAAGAAATTTGATTTGCTATTGTTACCCCTTAAGTACGGTCAAGTACCTAAAGCAATAAACTATAAGTGGAGCAAGTGAAAATACTCATGTTTCACTTCGCTGTAGGTATTTTGGTATACGTATGAAGTGCAAGCATTTGTTTACCATATGTGTCATAATGTTTATGTGTCATTGATATGGTCGTTTACAATTAATATTTTCTGTTATTTTGCTTACAAAAATATTGTGTGATGCTTTTGTGGAAATGAAAAAATAAGTGTACACCACACTGGTCCTTAGTGATCTTAGATGTAACCTCTCAGAGAATTCTTTAAGATCCCTAATGTTTGTTAAATTAAACAAAAATGTTAATAAATGAGACCAACTTCTTTAATATTGCGTTGAATTCGTTTAGTGTGATTCTACGTTAGGCTTTCTTCATTTAAATATAACAAACTTATGTGTATGTTGGGTTTAAAAAACTGATATTGAAAGCCTGACAACAGATACATACATATGTATAGGAACATAATTAAAAAAATCATTAACATATGTAAATTTTTAACGTCGAAAGAGTTTGTTAAATCATGTTTCAGGACTTTAGGGCATACTCAGGTTCTTGGTTTTAGATATATGTGTTAAAAATATAAGTTTTGGACCGATATCTTGGTTTTATTTGGACTGACTTTTTCCTGAGTTATGTTGAATTATTTTAGTGTGATTACTGAGTTTCGATTATGTACAGTGTAATTTCTTCATTCGTAATGCACTAAAAAAGTCGAATTTTTGAAGTAAAGGGTGGTTAAATTGTAAGGGCCGATGTTGAATGTGAACCACACCTAAACGCCAAGTTTTTTTCCGAATTTTATTTGACATTTCTCTATTTCAGACTTACTCAATTTGAACCATGGAGAGATACACAATCCAACAACGTGTTAAAGTTATCCAGACTTATTATGAAAATGTATGATAAATTTCGAAGAAAATCATCTTCAGTGATGAGGCACATTTTCACCTCAGTGGATTTGTCGATAAGCAGAATTTCCGCGTTTGGGCGAATAATAATCCAAGAGTGATTGTCGAAAAACCAATGCACCCACAAACAGTGACTGTTTGGTGCGGTTTATGGGCTAGCGGCATCATCGGGCCGTATTTTTTCCAAAATGAGGCCGGTCAGGCAGTTACTGTGAATGGTGTTCGCTATCGTGAGATGATAACGAACTTTTTATGGCCCGAATTGGAAGATATGGATGTGGACGATATGTGGTTTCAGCAGGACGGTGCCACTTGCCACACAGCTAACGAAACAATGGCTCTTTTGCGCAACAAATTCAATGGCCGTGTTATCTCACGTAATGGCGATGTCAATTGGCCGCCAAGATCATGTGATTTGACACCGTTGGACTTTTTTCTTTGGGGTTACTTGAAAGAAAAGGTGTACGTCGATAAGCCAGCAACAATTCAAGAGCTAAAGGATGTGATAATTCGGCACATTAAAGGCATAGAACCTCCATTATGCCTCAGGGTCATCGAAAATTTGGACCATCGGATGGAGGTGTGCCGCCGTGGTCGCGGCGCCCATTTGGCCGGTATTTTGTTCCATACATAATTGAGTAATACCAATATATCATAATAAAATAAAATTACAATAATTTCCTAAATAGTTTGTGTTTTATTCAAAATCAACATCGGCCCTTGAAATTTAACCACCCAAAAAAAAAATTTCAACCAAAATTTTTTTTGGTTTATATAACGATTATTTATAACCAAAAAAATATATTTCTCATTTCAATTGGTTAAAATAACCAAAATAAAATATATATCTTTTTAATGGTTGATTATAACCATAATGTAAATGTATCGGTAATAATTGTTAAATCTGATTTTTTTTATCGTTTATCTTATAACTGTTACGTCCCTGGTTTAAAAACAAATTTTATAAATTATTCTAAATAATGTATTTATTACGACTTCTATCAGAAAAGTTTAGGAAATTTTTTACCAGATCTACCTAATGATCAAAAACAGACATTCATGTTCAAATAATAACATTTTTAATAGAGGTTTAAACTATTTTAAAATAAAATTTATAAATGATTCTTAATTAAGTGTAAACAAGTGTAGGTTTGTGTGTAGAATTTACCTTGTATAAATATGATGATGAAGTTAGGTGATGAATTATGGATGTTTGGTTGAATGTAGTTCTATGATAAGAGTAGATGTGTAGTTGGAATATTTATATATGTATAGTTGTTTGTAGATCGTGTGAAGATATTTCAAGGTGAGCAAAGTAGAAGAGGAATAATGATTTGGTGCCCAATATAGACTTGGAAGAGAGTGTACATCTGTTTGTACGTATGTAATTATGTATGCAAATCGCTTTTAGGGGTGGTTTGCAGTTGATAGAGATGAAGAGGAAATGATCTTTTGGTATGTCCCAAAAGACAATAATGATGTTCTGGTTAGTAGGTTCCAACGGCCACTGATCATATAGTTTATTGTAGATGTTTCCTAAGATTTAATAGATTCTCATGAAGAAGAATTATTAAATCATAGAATCGTGGGTAGAAATAAAAGATATGTATGATTTAAGTATTACCTATGTTCAACCAATGTAATCTTTATTTAGCCAAATATTAATTAATTGCAAGAGATGCTCACCTTGTGGATGTTAGAATAATAAAAAAGATTTGAATACTAAATCTTGCCATGAATGCTAGGGTTTTTACAATATAGCTAACTTTACATGAAAGTAATACAATACAAAGATGGCAAATTACAATGTTATTTTTATCCAACAGATAACATTATGCTAAGGTTACTACAACGGTTTTCAAACTGTAGTATTAAGGGATATAAATTGACTGTTACTGAAATTCAAATGTTAAGGGCTTTAATATAATAAATCCAATATAAATTCAAGTAGAATAAAATATAATAAAATGATGTTATATGCTAATTTATACAAAGTGTTTAAAACAGGGACCGAAAATAACTGTTATGTTTTTATTTCAGAGCAAAAAGGTTAGGCAAAAATGCCCTTTATCTGCATTTGGGAATTTTTAACCATTATCGTGTCTTTTATATTATATTGGATTCCGTAACTAATTAATTGAGAATACAAAAATTTTGGTTAAAAATAACCATTAAATCAACCAAAAAAATTTTTTGGTTAAAAATAACCATTAAATCAACCAAAAAAAATTTTTGGTTGAAAATAACCATTATCGAAAAAAATTTATTTATTTTGGTTATCATGTTTAAAAAAATTCCAAAAATTTCATATGTTTATTGTTGTCAACAAGTTTGTATATACATTTTTACATACATATGTAGAATGTATATTGTTTAGGTATCAAACTCAAATATGGGCATTTTCTGGGGTCACGAACGTACCTTCATATGCTTTTGATGTACAAATACCAAACCAAAACTTTTCAGAGCATTTTTTTGCGATTCGATAGCATTTGGGTAGCTCTATGTTTAGTGCAAAAGATAGTTTTTATTGAGTTTTAATTTTTCATTAAATTTCCTCAATTTCCTTAACAAAAAAACTTAATACTCCTTTTACAATTGATTGTAAATTATAAAGAAAGAGTGTAAGCATAACATATTTTTTGCATGTACAATAAGTTTATAAAAATGTCTTTAGAAGTAGGTTAGGTTAGGTTAGGTTAGGTTAAATGGGCAGCCGTCATGACGACGACTCACTTGGGTCCTTATAGCGGTCCCTTTGTGATACCCCTAGCCAGTGACAGGAGTCAGCCAGTACCCACCAGACTATTCCCCCGAGGTCACTGCAGCCTCGAACCACCCCGACTCCCTGCAGAACAGGGAGATCGATCTCAGTCCCACATTGGACAGATCGTCCAGACATGGCAATTCTGGTCTCCCAAAATGCCTAAACCTAATGCCCCCAGACCGTGGCATTGGCAGAGAAAGTGAAACACCGTCTCCTCCTCCTCCTCATCATGACAACTCCTACAGCAGTCATTATACGCAAGACCCATCTCTGTGACCGATATCACTGTTCTCATCCGGTCCCTACCGAGACCGAGTAGTACACGCGTTCTCAACGCGTCATAGCCAGGCCATAGAGTGCTTGCCATCAAGCAGGTATGCTCCCCCTGCCATCTGCCCTGAGCCCTTCTGTACGACTCCCTTCTGATGAGAGTCCTGCAGCGGGCCATTGAAGTGCCAACCAGGCCGTCGATGAACATGTCATCCAAGAGACAACCTCGTTTGGCCAGACCGTCCGCTGTTTGGTTACCCAGGCATCCACTGTGCCCTGGTACCCATGTCAGCGTTACACTGGAATATTTCCCGATCTCATTAAGAGACATCCGGCATTCCACTATTAACATGGATGTCGTAAAGACACCAGCCAGAGCTGCAATGGCAGCCTTGCTGTCCGTAAATAAACATATATCCCTCGATATACGATAGTACCTCAGCCAGTTTGCTGCCCGCTTTATGGCAGAGATTTCCGCCTGCAGCACAACGCTGCCATCCGGCAGCCTAAAAGAGACCCTAATGTCCCACTCCTCGATGAAGAAACCTCCACCCACTCTATCGCCCATCCTGGAACCATCGGTGTAGACCCGTAGGATCGGTTCCAGAGATCGCGTATTATCGAGCAGCTCATCATCATTAACATGATGAACTGTGAACAGAGCACCGAAAAAGGGTTCCGGAGTGCAATAGTCCAGCCCCGCCAGGTCATATGATGCACCAAGCAAGACCCTGGCGTGACCATAGTTCCGCGAAGACCATAGGCCCACCGCCTCCAGTCTAATAGCGGAAGTCAGGGCCTGTTGTTCGGCCATGATGTCAACCGGCAGCCAGTTCAGCATAGTAAACAGCGCCTTCGTCGGTGTCGAGCGGAGTGATCCCGTGATCATCAGCGCAGCCACCCTATATACTTTCGCAAGCATCCTGCAGTACCGTCCCCTTCCCACCACACTATGACCCCATAGAAGAGGATCGGTTTTACCACCGCCTCAAAGATCCATTCGACGCCCCTGGGGCCAAGGCCCCAACTTCTGCCCAAGGATCTCTTGCAGGTGTATAAGGCCACAATGGCCCTATCAACCCTCGTACGAACGTTGAGTTCCCATGATAGTTTGCTATCGAGAATTACGCCCAAATATTTGACACTGTTCGAGAGCGTCAGCTTCGTGCCAGCAGCACCCATCGTGGATTCAGCACCCATCGTGCTGTACTGTCAAGTAGATTGCCAATAAATCTACAAATTACATCGTCAACACCCACCTCCCCCATCGACTCCAAGATGGAGTTGGGTCTGACATTGTTGAAAGCGCCCTCAATGTCCAGAAAGGCCACAAGTGAGTATTCCCGAAATTCAAGGGATTTCTCAATGTAGCCTACCAGTGAGTGAAGCGCCGTCTCCACAGATTTGCCCCTGGTGTAGGTATGCTGTGATGAAGAGAGCAGATGTCTAGGAATAGACATCCTCAGATGAATGTCAATGACCCTTTCAAGGGTCTTGAGAAGAAATGACGACAGGCTGATTGGCCTGTAGTCCTTAGGCCTGGTGTGGGATGCTTTACCTCCCTTTGGAATGAAAACAACCCTACATCTAGTCCATCCGTCGGGAACGTACGAGAATCTAATACATTCCGTGTAAATAGCGGACAGCCAAGGAATCAGAAGCCCCGCATTCTTTTTAAGGTCGGCCGGAATAATACCGTCCGGACCAGGAGCCTTAAAGGAGTCAAAGCTCCTTATCGCCCAATTGAGCCTATCATAGCACAGGGACATGGACACGGGTCCAGGCTCTGATAAGCAATTGATCTTCCGTGGTGTTGGAAGGGAATTGCCAGGAAAGTGTGTGTCAATTAAGACCCCCAGCGTCTCCTGACTATTCGTAGTCCAGCTACCATCAGCTTTCTGAATGTAGCTAGGGACAGCTGGGCAAGAAGCCATTATTTTGCGCAATCGGTATGTCTCAGAAGAGCCTTCCACTCCAGGCATTCCGTTTCGCCGATCTCACCAAATTCTTGAACCTATTCAATGCCGACTTATATTCCCCCCAGTTTCCCAGACGTTTAGCCATATTGAACAACCTACGACAGTCTCTGCGAGACTGTGCAATCTCAGGGCTCCACCATTGTGGCCTGCCCCCCTTCCTCCTAACCACCGGCCTGCAGGCCAGTGCCGTTGCCCGACGCAGTGCCCCCGATAGGAATTCCACTGCCATTTCAGTCTCCGTAATGCCATTAATGACAGGGACTGAGCCCAGAGAGTCAGCGAGTAGACTAGCCTGATAGTCCCACTTCGTCCTTCTCCTATTCACAAAAGTACACACCCCCAAGGGGGGTGAACCTAATTGAAACTCAACATACCTGTGGTCCGAAAAGGAACAGTCATTTGAGACCGCCCAGTTACTTATTAAGTCGGAGTGTTCCGAGCTGACCAATGTCACATCGAGAACCTCCTGCCTATTAGCTACAATGAACGTGGGTTCCGCGCCTATGTTTGCTATTTCTAAATTACTGTTACAGATAAAAGAAAATAGCGACTCACCTCTAGTGTTGGTGTTAGAGCTGCCCCACGTGATGTGGTGCGCATTAGCATCAGCACAGATAACCACCGGGGTACCCATGGAGCCAGCTTTGGTGACCAGGCCACGAACAAGCCTATTGGGTGGCTCATCATCCTGGTCATGCGCCATATAGCCCGAGACGATCCAAATCGACCTGTCGCCCATCTCTAGGGCCGCTGAAGTTGTGTCTTCATCACTGAAATCAGAAAGAATGAAGACATCCAACGTGCTTTTAGCCAAAATACAAGATCTTATTTTACCTGTTCCTCTGGCATATAGGAGCTTATAGCCCTTGAGGTTTAATCCGCAAACCCGATCCTCCTCTCTCTCTACCACTCGGAGGAGCAGTGCAGCAGATGCTGCCTTAGAGTGGTGAAGGTTTATCTGTGTTACCTTCACCATGTCTAGTATTGACGACCGTGACATTGGCGTCCTCCTGGTCTGATTCCAGGAGGACGTCCTCATCAGCCAATTTACCCATGCGCTCAAAGAGGTCACCCAGCATGTCGGAGACGGACTGGGTGTCTTCCTTGTCACATCAATGAACGGAAGCGTCATTCGTGCAGTCCACGGACTGCGTAGGCTCCACAACCTTCGGAGCGGGATCGCCCTTGTCGTCACCTCGGTAGACACGGAGCAAGATGGTACTAAAACCATAGTAAATCTTGCCCTGTTTCTCCCTCAGTGGTCTCAAGGAGTCCTGATTCAGGACTACGATCGCCGTTCTTGATGATCCTTCAGCTGCTGAAACCTTGACAACTTTCCAGTTATGAGTGGGAAGTTGCGGGTTGCAGCACTGGATGATCTTCAAGATTTCCTCCGGTGCAGAGGGTTCCGCTGGGATGGTGACGATGGATCTAGGTCTCCGTGGTATCTCACTCACCAAAACCACGTCGAGCCTAGCACCTTCCCATATTTCGCCAATCGCTCCGATGGCAAGCTTCAGCAGAAGCGCCGAGTGCTCGTCCACGCACGCCATGAGCTTCACATGACCCTGGTACCAGCCAGCATCGTCACATTGCGGGGGTGCTCCTGGATTCTCACTAAGGATCTTCCAAAAGACACCCATCATTTGCTGCTTCACCAAGTCCCACCTAGAGTGGGAGATGGATCCGTCAGCAGCACCTCTGTCTATAATAGCCCTAACAAGGTGGTCTTTAGCCACCTCACTGTAGGACCTATTGGTCGACTTTGGTGCATATTTGGGACGTTTAGTCCCTGGTTGCTGTCTAACGGCTGTCGCTTCTTCCTCCGAACGTTGCCGTTTAGGCATTGCCTTCGCAGTGGCAGGAGGTGAAACGCTCTGAAGCCCAGCAATAAGGGCCTTAGCCCATGCCAATGAAGCTTCCTGTTCTGCAGAAAGCTCATTGGCATCTTTGGAGCCTAATAGCTCTTTAATAGTCTTTAGAAATAGCTCACAAAGAAAATATAAAATTTTCCAGTTTCCAGCGCAATTTCCTCAAGTTAAATAGATCAGATATGCTATGAAACCATTCTTTTATAAAAACATAGACCTTTTTTTATAATAATAGACAATAAAAGACGATGATTATCAACATTTAATTTTTTTCATCCTGGTAGACCATTCTGGGGAAATGCCCATATACAATGATTTTTCTTTTTATGAAAAGATAATTCCACAAAAATGTTTTTTGTTTAAAACAGGACCTACAAACAAATTTGCATATTCAAACAATTTATTTTGCATTTCGTTTATTGAAAAAACCCCTGATTTTTCAAACAAATAATTGTGATAATTAGTCAAATATTTTTTTGATATTTAACAAAATTTTCAAACAAAAAATTTAACTAAAAACTGCAGCAGAACGACCCAATATGGTTTTCGTCATCATTCTGCTATAAACATTTTATGTATTTAACTGAATAAATTTAAAAAATAGAATGCGGGATTTCTTCTCATTCTTTTTGTTTGTTCAAGCAGCTCCAGCAACTGAAGTCAGTGTCGAGCGTGCATTCTCAGCCCTGAAACTGGTCCTTAGTGATCTTAGATGTAACCTCTCAGAGAATTCTTTAAGATCCCTAATGTTTGTTAAATTAAACAAAAATGTTAATAAATGAGACCAACTTCTTTGATATTGCGTTGAATTCTTTTAGTGTGATTCTACGTTAGGCTTTCTTCATTTAAATATAACAAACTTATGTGTATGTTGGGTTTAAAAAACTGATATTGAAAGCCTGACAACAGATACATACACATGTATAGGAACATAATTAAAAAAAATCATTAACATATGTAAATTTTTAACGTCGAAAGAGTTTGTTAAATCATGTTTCAGGACTTTAGGGCATACTCAGGTTCTTGGTTTTAGATATATGTGTTAAAAATATAAGTTTTGGACCGATATCTTGGTTATATTTGGACTGACTTTTTCCTGAGTTATGTTGAATTATTTTAGTGTGATTACTGAGTTTCGATTATGTACAGTGTAATTTCTTCATTCGTAATGCACTAAAAAAGTCGAATTTTTGAAGTAAAGGGTGGTTAAATTGTAAGGGCCGATGTTGAATGTGAACCACACCTAAACGCCAAGTTTTTTTCCGAATTTTATTTGACATTTCTCTATTTCAGACTTACTCAATTTGAACCATGGAGAGATACACAATCCAACAACGTGTTAAAGTTATCCAGACTTATTATGAAAATGGATGATAAATTTCGAAGAAAATCATCTTCAGTGATGAGGCACATTTTCACCTCAGTGGATTTGTCGATAAGCAGTATTTCCGCGTTTGGGCGAATAATAATCCAAGAGTGATTGTCGAAAAACCAATGCACCCACAAACAGTGACTGTTTGGTGCGGTTTATGGGCTGGCGGCATCATCGGGCCGTATTTTTTCCAAAATGAGGCCGGTCAGGCAGTTACTGTGAATGGTGTTCGCTATCGTGAGATGATAACGAACTTTTTATGGCCCGAATTGGAAGATATGGATGTGGACGATATGTGGTTTCAGCAGGACGGTGCCACTTGCCACACAGCTAACGAAACAATGGCTCTTTTGCGCAACAAATTCAATGGCCGTGTTATCTCACGTAATGGCGATGTCAATTGGCCGCCAAGATCATGTGATTTGACACCGTTGGACTTTTTTCTTTGGGGTTACTTGAAAGAAAAGGTGTACGTCGATAAGCCAGCAACAATTCAAGAGCTAAAGGATGTGATAATTCGGCACATTAACGGCATAGAACCTCCATTATGCCTCAGGGTCATCGAAAATTTGGACCATCGGATGGAGGTGTGCCGCCGTGGTCGCGGCGCCCATTTGGCCGATATTTTGTTCCATACATAATTGAGTAATACCAATATATCATAATAAAATAAAATTACAATAATTTCCTAAATAGTTTGTGTTTTATTCAAAATCAACATCGGCCCTTGAAATTTAACCACCCAAAAAAAAAATTTTTTTTTAATAATGGTTATTTTCAACCAAAATTTTTTTTGGTTTATATAACGATTATTTATAACCAAAAAAATATATTTCTCATTTCAATTGGTTAAAATAACCAAAATAAAATATATATCTTTTTAATGGTTGATTATAACCATAAGGTAAATGTATCGGTAATAATTGTTAAATCTGATTTTTTTATCGTTTATCTTATAACTGTTACGTCCCTGGTTTAAAAACAAATTTTATAAATTATTCTAAATAATGTATTTATTACGACTTCTATCAGAAAAGTTTAGGAAATTTTTTACCAGATCTACCTAATGATCAAAAACAGACATTCATGTTCAAATAATAACATTTTTAATAGAGGCTTAAACTGTTTTAAAATAAAATTTATAAATGATTCTTAATTAAGTGTAAACAAGTGTAGGCTTGTGTGTAGAATTTACCTTGTATAAATATGATGATGAAGTTAGGTGATGAATTATGGATGTTTGGTTGAATGTAGTTCTATGATAAGAGTAGATGTGTAGTTGGAATATTTATATATGTATAGTTGTTTGTAGATCGTGTGAAGATATTTCAAGGTGAGCAAAGTAGAAGAGGAATAATGATTTGGTGCCCAATATAGACTTGGAAGAGAGTGTACATCTGTTTGTACGTATGTAATTATGTATGCAAATCGCTTTTAGGGGTGGTTTGCAGTTGATAGAGATGAAGAGGAAATGATCTTTTGGTATGTCCCAAAAGACAATAATGATGTTCTGGTTGGTAGGTTCCAACGGCCACTGATCATATAGTTTATTGTAGATGTTTCCTAAGATTTAATAGATTCTCATGAAGAAGAATTATTAAATCATATAATCGTGGGTAGAAATAAAAGATATGTATGATTTAAGTATTACCTACTTATGTTCAACCAATGTAATCTTTATTTAGCCAAATATTAATTAATTGCAAGAGATGCTCACCTGGATTTTAGAATAATAAAAACGATTTGAATACTTAATCTTGCCATGAATGCTAGGGTTTTTACAATATAGCTAACTTTACATGAAAGTAATACAATACAAAGATGGCAAATTACAATGTTATTTTTATCCAACAGATAACATTATGCTAAGGTCACTACAACGGTTTTCAAACTGTAGTATTAAGGGATATAAATTGACTGTTACTGAAATTCAAATGTTAAGGGCTTTAATATAATAAATCCAATATAAATTCAAGTAGAATAAAATATAATAAAATGATGTTATATGCTAATTTATACAAATGATTTTTAATAAAGTGTTTATTACGACTTCTATCAGAATAGTTTAGGAAATTTTTTACCAAATCTACCTTATCATCATTATATCATATTGTTACGTTACTGCCTTTCAATAACGTTTTGGTTTATTTCCTTTATAATAAACCGGTTCGAGTTCTTTATTGCACATTAAATAAAATTAAATATTCACAACACTTTAAACACTGTTTACAATTTCCACAACTTTATTAAGTACTAAGTCACTTTAACAACCGTAATTTATAGCTTTTATTCAAAACCAACTATAATTTTCTCCGCGTTATACGTTAAGCTTCGTACAGACGATGGTCAGATCTTACAATGTTGTCATTAAAATTGACTAAAAATGTCTTGCAACTGTGTGTACATTGTACACTATTTGCATTTGGCAGATGTGTTAAATTAATGAATCTGACAATTGCACCATTGTCAGAAAAATGACAACATTGTAAGATCTGACCACCGTCTGTACGAAGCTTTATTGACAAAGTCTGAACTTAGAATTATCTTACTATGCTAGCTGCCGCAAGTATTTATACTGCCATTCGGCCATCTAGAACATTCGAAATGATTTTCGAAGTTTCGAGGCTTTACTACTCACCACTCTTTACGTCTATTTGATTTATGGCGGCACTTATGTTTACATAATTTTACCACTTATGCTAAAGCTTTTTTAAACGGTCGTTTCGAGGGCTTTCTGCACATCGGGATTGAAGTGTACTAAATTTTAATAATTTTTAATAACAATGTAAACTAGTAAAATTACTTATTAATACAAGACAACTAATAAATACAAGGGCGCATATTCATAAATCATTACCAAGTGTAAACTTTTTTAAGTACCTATTTAAGCTATTCACAGATTATTACTTGCAGCATAAAAAGCTTACACTTAATTATAGGTAAAGCTGTAACTAAATGCCAACTAACTAATACATTCAAAGAACAGCTGATTGATATTATTTTATAATTTATTTCAAAAGTACAACATTTTTGAAGTGGTTTTAAAAAATAAATGGAAAGAATTATAAGAGATATTCAAATAATAACAGATAAAAACATGACAAAAAACAGTTAAGTCCGAGTTTAGACGAGCGAACATTTGGAAGGAAAACATCTGGAATTCTCTTTTGTTTTTTCATTCTCGGTCACACAGACGAACATGTTGCCGGAAACATTCTGTTTATATTGTTGTTTTTTTCTCAAAAAGCAAAGTAAATGTCAACAAAGAAAATGAGAACAAAGCGTGTCGCCGAGTACCGAACACAAAAACCATTCTCTCTTCCCCACCCGTAAATTGCTACCAAACAAAATGTTTCCCTTCCAAATGTTTCCCTGTCTAAATGGGCACTAAGACGTATAAAACATTTATAATTTGTGTTTGAAATGAATTTCTGCTGCACCAAAAAAAAAAAAAAAAAAATCCATAAAAAATAAACTAGAGATGTGTTCTTAGTCGATAAAATTCTTTTGAATATTTTTATTATTATTTTAATTGACTTATATACTATTATAACCAAAAAACAACTTTTTTAGAATTTGCGTTAATTTTTTAAAGAACAAAAAATGAGATTTTAATAGTTTTATAAGCTTTTTAATTAATTACAGAATATATCGTTCAAAATATTATCGACATTTAATTTTCTCTAAATGCCAATATACATGGTTGCATTTCTTCTATCAGCTGAGAGCTGTTACTACGTTAGTTATGAATTGTGAATAAGATCTATAACTATCCATGAACTATTTTTTAGTTTCTGTTTTGTTAGTTACAACTTTAGTTATGATTTCTAAATATGCGCCAAGATAACTAATTCTTAACTAAAGTTACTTTCGTAACAATATATATATTATATCTCGGGATGGGGTCATGCGAATACGGCCGATTTTAATGCTCGAACTCAGAAGGAGGAATCACAATCTCCTGATGTTCTGGGCATGAGGATACAATGTAATGTCCGATGCACAGTGGCTGAAAATCGTTTTTCGTTGGCCAATCTGTAACTTTTGAACCGAAGGAGATATTTTAGTCGACAGATTTCTCCACTTTAAATTTCATTAAAATCGGTTGAGTTGTTATTGGAGAATTTAAGGGCAAAGTGGAACTTTAGATTTTTTTTAACTTTAGCGTGCAATATGTTTTTTTTATTTCTTTTAATTATTTAAAAATGTAATTTTTAGATTTAAATAATAATCATTAACATTTTTTTGTAATAATGGGACACTCAAAAAAATTAAATGTTTACACTATAAAAAAAAATTTAACATTAAAAAAAAAATAGTAAAATCCACTGGAAATTTTGCTATTTTTGCTGGAAAATAAACAATTTTTTGCTTTCAAATTTGTTGACACTTAAAAAAACTTTAGAAATATTATCTAAAATCTTGCTATTACTACAGAAGAATCTATTATTTTTTGCTGTAAAATTTGTTAATATTAGCAAAATAAATTCGCTGAATTCTGATTTTATTTTTAAATTTTGATACGAAAATAGAGGTATTTATTTTTTGAATATTTCTTATTTATTAAAACATTTCATGCATATGTGGACAAAAAAAACCTATTAAAAATAAAAGCAGCATTATATTTTAATAGCTTTTGTAACAATGTGAGGTGCACAGAAAAAATTCTACAAAATTTTTCACCAATAAAAGCATTAATCAAAATCATTTTTAATTAAAAATTTATTCAAGTGAATTAAACGTTTGATCAAGTGAATTAAACGTTTAATTAATACTATTAACTGGTTTAATTGATACTATTAATTTGTTTACTGGTGCAAATTTAATTAATTTTTTAATTAATATCACACATTTTTTTAATTGAAATCAATTTTTATTTTTTTCTGTGTACTGTTTATTATTGTTTTTTACTAATACAATGTCTGTCTTAGATCTTATGAATTATAAATATTGTTCAATTAATTTTAATGAAAGATTGATTGCAAATATTCCATATTCTGTTCTGTGTTATTTCTGTTCTTTAGTAGTTTTTTGACTTCTTCATCTAAATCCCGATGTTCCACTTTCCATTGATTTCGAATACTGGAGATGAACGGATCTGACGTTGCCAATAATATATTAAATAGATCTTCATTAGTGGAATTTCGTGAAATTTTTCTGAGCTTCCTCTGATAAATCTCCAAGTGGCACCAACTGATATTTAATGACATCTTCTCCATGATAAAGGATTTTGTTAACTGTAGCAGAAATATTTCTCCATGGGTACTTGGTTGTATATATTTTTGCAGTTTCCTTAGCAAAATCTCGAAATTTTCTAGAGTCAATTTCTTCATTGCACGCAAGTACTTCTAGGATTATTTTAAATCTAAAAATGAGGTTAAAATCAACACCTGTTATTTCAGATGCTGTTTCTGGATCTGAAAAAAAACTTTCTTGCGGTATTGCCATCATTTGTATTGCCTGACCCTTGTTTCGGCTGATCTATAATCAACCCAGATTTGCGATATTCATCTTGAAGATGCTTCCTTTTTGAACTTCTTAACTCCTTGTTGGTTTCGTTGTTTCTTATTGATCCTGAAGATCCGAAATCCAAACTGATTTTAGGTATGTGTTCCATAAGTCGTATTCTTGCATGTAGTGGTGATAATCCAAATTCATATGCATCAGTATTATCTAATGATTTTGTCGGGACTTTGTTTAATTGGCATGAGTTTCTTTTTTGAATTCAAATTTGATAGGCCTGCAGTATTTCGTAGAAGATGGTGTCTCATTTTTCAAAATATCCTTTGTTTGCGTTATACAAGTCGAAGGCTCTGAATCTTCCAAAATCTTTTTAAATCGCAATGGTACAAATGATACCATGAACATATCTGAGTCCGAAATGTTTTCACATACTACTTGTTTGTATTGTTTTTGTCCGGAAGAACCATCACATCCCAATTTACAAAAAAGAATTAACTTTGTGTTTCCATATTTCTTTAACTCATTTCCTTTTATTAATTATAGCAAGCATTCGGCTATGTGATCAAGCAGAGTTTGTAGTTTTACCTCTGCCGAAATTGATGTGATTGTAATAGTGTCCTTTAATGGCAAACAGTCCATTTTAGCAGCTGTTATGTGTTTTGTTAATTTCAAATCCAGAAATAATGCTAATGCCTCCTCATTTGTGAATTGTTTTGCATCGCTCGGAGTTGGTACACTATTAAGAATCCGTTTTGTTCTCATACCTGTATTATTTTCGATCACGATCAATTTTCTCTATATAATAAAATTTTTTTTGACGAAAATAGCACATGATTTCTGTTACTTCTGCAAACATTTTTGCGGAATAAAAAAAAATTGTAAAAAACAATTTCAAAAAAAAAATTTATTTTTGAGTAATTTCATTAAAATTACCTTTCTATCAGTGGTTTTACCTTCTTAATCCCTTTTGATCCGCAAAAGTTCTATTCTACTAAAGTTGAAATTTGACAAAAATATAGTAGTTTAGAAATTTTTTTTGCGTAATTTAATTATAATTAAAATAGTGTTAAACAGACGGGTCCAAACGGGTACAAGAGTATATACAGGGTTAAAGAAAACACTTTCACCTTTCTATCAGTGGTTAAATCCTCTTAATCCCTTTTGATCCGCAAAAGTTCTATTCTACTAAAGTTGAAATTTGACAAAAATATAGTAGTTTAGAAATTTTTTTTGCGTAATTTCATTATAATTAAAATAGTGTTAAACAGACGGGTCCAAACGGGTACAAGAGTATATACAGGGTTAAAGAAAACACTTTCACCTTTCTATCAGTGGTTTTAGCTTCTTAATCCCTTTTGATCCACAAATTTCTATTCTACTTAAGTTGAAACTTGACAAAAATATAGTAGCTTAGAAAATATGTCCTTACATCTGAAATATAAATAACACAACAGTCGCAAATATTACCTTTTTAAAGGTAACAAGACTTCCAACCTAGCAAAAAAGCAGGCAGGTCATTATCGCTGATAGTTTTTGTACAATGATAATTTCTTTCGGATTAAATATTAAAAAAACACTTTTTTCTGAATTAAAAAAAAGTTGTGTTTAACAACATGGCACAGCCACAATTACCAATAGTTTGACCTAATTTTTTGGCTACCTTAGTTTTAATATGTTTACTATTAAATAAAATTAAAATTTTTGAAATCGGTGACAAAAAAAATTGGACTTTTGGCCAATGAAATAAAATTTTTAGCCACTGTGCGATGGACAAAACATATATTCAATACAACTCTCATGTGTGGGCCGGTGCATCAAAATTTACTTTAGAGCTTCTTGACCGCGTGCGGGAGAGGGTAAAGGTTCTCATTGGTGACAGTAGGGTATTCAAATCTATTGCCTTCCTTGAACACTGTCGCATTGTAAGTTGTATTTGGCTATTTTATCGTTACCTCAATGGTATGTGGAATTACAAGTAGAAAGTACAAGTCATATAAAAAGCATAGATACAAGCAGTATAAGTAGTATTCGTAGTAAAAGAAGTATAAGCAATGTTAGTAGAACTAGAAGCTAAGGCAGTGTAAGTAGTGTAAGTAAGGTAACTTAAAAAAACTTCAAATAGCAAAAGTATCTTTGGTAGCGTAAAAAGTATAAAATTAAGTCAGATCAGAAAAATTATTATAATTTTTTTAAATAAAATAAAAGCAAACTAAAAAGTATTCAAGTCAGTTGATGTTAAAAAATTTCTTATTTTCCCATGTTTTTGTTTTAACTTCTTTTAATTATATGGAACTCTTTTCAAATCTGAATAAAGCAAAAAAAAAATCAATTATTAAAAATGTAGAAAATTAAAACATGAAATCCTCAAAAAAAAAGTTTCCCTTCTCCCAAATTTATTTACATTTTCCGCCTTAAAAACCACAAAAAAAAAAAAAAAGATCACAACCTTTAAGAAAAAAAAGGAACGTGACTTTATTAATTAACACGGATTTCAAAGCAGTGAGAGTAACAGTGTTTATTTAAGTACTAAATTTCACGCCTGATTGGCAACACTTGAAGCTCGACGCCAAGCAGCACTGTTGTAAATTACAATTCAATTAAATTAAACAGCCTAAAATTATACTATCAAAATTGATTTTGTGGCAAAAAAAAAAAAAATAAAGTTGTCCTTAGAATATTATTTTTTTTTTTTATATAAAAAATCAAAAGTCTACTTTAGGGCTCCGAAGGAAAAACGAATTTTAAGCCTTTATTAATGGCCAAAAACACTTGTCAAATGCTTGTCATGAAGGCGAACTCACTCGTGTACGTGTGCTGGACGTCATATATGACTTTTTTGATTTTCCATCCAGCATCGTCGGTGTCACACATGCAAACACATTTTTACTAATACTACCACAATGCTTGAGCAGTATTATAATAAGTGTGTTCTTTACTTTGTTTCTGAATTTTATATGAATTCTAAAATCCAAAATTATAAGTCTACATTTAGGCTTGTAATTTAAAAAAAACTACCATTTTAAATTGAAAATTTTAGAATTTTGGTACTTACTGTTAAGAAATTTTAGAAAATTGTAGAAAAAGGGGTAAAGTTCAAATTGTGGGCGAATCTGTCCTAATAGGGTGTAAAGCCATGGTTATAAGCATTTCAGAACTGTAAGTGGTTTGTCCAGATTAAATTTCTGATCGGAATTATATAGTTCTGAAAATTTAAAATTTTAGAATTTTGGTCGGTACTTATAAGAAATTTTAGAAAATTGTAGAAAAAGGGACAAAGTTCAAATTGTGGGCGAATCTGTCCTAATAGGGTGTAAAGCCATAGCTATAAGCATTTCAGAACTGTAAGTGGTTTGTCCAGATTAAATTTCTGATCGGAATTATATAGTTCTGAAAATTTAAAATTTTAGAATTTTGGTCGGTACTTATTAGAAATTTTAGAAAATTGTAGAAAAAGGGACAAAATTCAAATTGTGGGCGAATCTGTCCTAATAGGGTGTAAAGCCATGGCTATAAGCATTTCAGAACTGTAAGTGGTTTGTCCAGATTTAATTTAAGATCGGAGCTATATAGTTCTGAAAATTTAAAATTTTAGAATTTTGGTAGGTACTTGTAAGAAATTTTAGAAAATTGTAGAAAAAGGGGAAAAGTTCAAATTAATTATAAGCATTGCAGAACTGTAAGTGGTTTGTCCAGATTTAATTTCAGATCGGAGCTATATAGTTCTGAAAATTTACAATTTTAGAATTTTGGTAGGTACTTGTAAATAATTTTAGAAAATTGTAGAAAAGGGGCAAAGTTCAAATCGTGGGCGAATCTGTCCTAATAGGGTACAAAGCCATGGTTATAAGCATTTCAGAACTGTAAGTGGTTTGTCCAGATTTAATTACAGATCGGTGTTTTATAGTTCTGAAAATTAAAAATTTTAAAATTTTGGTAGGTACTTGTAAAAAATTGTAGAAAAATCTTTCGAATCTGTCCTAATAGGGTGTAAAGCCATGGTTATAAGCATTTCAGAACTGTAAGTGGTTCGTTCAGATTTAATTTCAGATCGGAGTTTTATAGTTCTGAAAATTAAAAATTTTAAAATTTTGGTAGGTACTTGTAAAAAATTGTAGAAAAATCTGGCGAATCTGTCCTAATAGGGTGTAAAGCCATGGTTATAAGCATTTCAGAACTGTAAGTGGTCCGTCCAGTTTTAATTACAGATCGGAGTTTTATAGTTCTGAAAATTTAAAATTTTAGAATTTTGGTAGGTACTTGTAAATAATTTTAGAAATTTGTAAAAAAGGGCAAAGTTCAAATCGTGGGCGAATCTGTCCTAATAGGGTACAAAGCCATGGTTATAAGCATTCAGAAGTGTAAGTGGTATGTCCAGATTTAATTACAGATCGGAGTTTTATAGTTCTGAAAATTTACAATTTTAGAATTTTGGTAGGTACTTGTAAATAATTTTAGAAAATTGTAGAAAAAGGGGCAAAGTTCAAATCGTGGGCGAATCTGTCCTAATAGGGTGCAAAGCCATGGTTATAAGCATTTTAGAACTGTAAGTGGTCCGTCCAGATTTAATTACAGATCGGAGTTATATAGTTCTGAAAATTTACAATTTTAGAATTATGGTAGGTACTTGTAAATAATTTTAGAAATTTGTAGAAAAAGGGGCAAAGTTCAAATCGTGGGCGAATCTGTCCTAATAGGGTGCAAAGCCTTGGTTATAAGCATTTTAGAACTGTAAGTGGTCCGTCCAGATTTAATTACAGATCGGAGTTATATAGTTCTGAAAATTTACAATTTTAGAATTTTGGTAGGTACTTGTAAATAATTTTAGAAAATTGTAGAAAAAGGGGCAAAGTTCAAATCGTGGGCGAATCTGTCCTAATAGGGTGCAAAGCCTTGGTTATAAGCATTTTAGAACTGTAAGTGGTCCGTCCAGATTTAATTACAGATCGGAGTTATATAGTTCTGAAAATTTACAATTTTAGAATTTTGGTAGGTACTTGTAAATAATTTTAGAAAATTGTAGAAAAAGGGGCAAAGTTCAAATCGTGGGCGAATCTGTCCTAATAGGGTACAAAGCCATGGTTATAAGCATGTCAGAACTGTAAGTGGTATGTCCAGATTTAATTACAGATCGGAGTTTTATGAAAATTAAAAATTTTAGAATTTTGGTAGGTACTTGTAAAAAATTGTAGAAAAATCTGGCGAGTCTGTCCTAATAGGGTGTAAAGCCATGGTTAAAAGCATTTCATAACTGTAAGTTGTTTGTCCAGATTTAATTTCAGATCGGAGTTATATTTATTATTGTTATTATTATTTATTAATAGATATTCAAATTGTATATACATATTTACATATTCATTAATTTACAAAATTATGGTATCTATATTTGGCATAACATGAATGTTGTGAGCCAGATTGGCATAATACTAGATATTATTTTAATTTAAGATTATTAATTTCTTTTAATTTCATTTACAATAAAGTTTATACAAATTTATAAATGCATGCTAAAATATTTTTGTACATAAAAGGAAGACTAGAAATTGAATTCATTCATTATTAATTTACGATATTTTGAAGATGATTCTATGTATTTGTATAAGGAGAAAAAGTTTGATCCATTTAAGATATTTAGCACCTCAATAACACTAAGTTGATATTTTCCGAACAGTGTTAAACATAGTTCTTTATAGATTGGACAAACACCAATAAAGTGGTACGTATTTTCAGATTCCTCTAAGTTGCAGATAGAGCACTTGTCTATTGGGATATTACTAAAGGATCTGGCATTTAATGCAAGTAACCCACCTCTGGCTCTAATTATTATGCTGGTAATGCGGGATGAAAAGTTTGACGCCAGAAGAGGTGTAACATTATGGTTCAGTTGGCAGTAAAGGTCATGGTGTTGTGAATTTGTTGCGCTTAATACATTTTCTTCACGTTCTTTTATTTCTAGTAATTTTACTATTGTTTTCCAATGTTTGCAAAGTGGTAAATTGGTATTATCAGGAGTAAACTGAAGACGTTGACAAAGACTGGTCCATTCATCTGCCCAGTAGACGTTTCGTGTTATTATTGCTTCTGCTAGAATGCGTGGTAACCTATTTTGATTCAAATTTAAAACTTTATTTATGTAGCAAAAGTGCAATTTTAAAGTTGAGAGGTATAAAGAGTTTAAACCAGTTTCTAAGTAAATCATATAATTAAGTGTCGTAGATGGTAAATATAACATTTTTTTGATAAAAAAAAAAACGGAGCAGCTTTTCTACTTCTTCAAATTTTGAGTAACCCCAAACTTGTGCAGCATAAAACATTATTGAACGAGAAGCGGCATGAAAAATTTTCAGTTTATTGCTTTTTGAGATTTGTGGGTGATTGATATATTTTGACCACGTTGTGTTGATTGCCATTTTTGCTGAAGCTAATTTATTTTTTAAATATTTCTTAAACGATAGATTATATGTAATATCTACTCCAAGGTATTTGTAACTGTTAACAATTTCGATGTTTTCATCACCAAAATGCCAATTTAAAAGACTTGAAATTCTTGCTCCAGACCGAAATACTATAACCTTGGATTTGTTTAAGTTAACTGTTAAGCTCCACATTAAACAGTAATTGTAAAATGCATCAACCATGGTTTGCAGCTCAGTTGGCGATTCAGACAAAATAACAATATCATCGGCGTAGAGAAGGATTTTCAGAATTGTACCAGCAACATTCACTCCTCCAGGGAGTTCATCAACAAGATCATTAAGATATAATGAAAATAGTATCGGACTTAATATACATCCTGGCTTAACACCTACATCAACAGGGAAAGAGTCAGAGAAAGTGTTGCCGTCCCAAATGCGGCTTTCAGTTTGATTATAAGAATTTTGCAAAATACGATTTACTTTAGAAGATAGACCTATAACGGAGAGCTTATAAAATACACTATTTCTAGGAATAGTATCGAATGCACAGGAAAAGTCCACAAAAAAGGCATAAGTATTTTTTCCATTTATTTGATTAAGTTTTACAATGTTTGCCAGGTTGAAAATATTGTCGACGGTTGAGTAGTTCTTCCTAAAACCCGCTTGATACTCATTTAGTATTTTGTTGTTTTCTATCCATTCTGTTATTCTGTTTATCAAGATTGGTGGTATTCACACCGACTTTGTTACTCGGTAGTATGTTAATTTGTTAAAGTTACCAACTGTGAACGACCCCCTTTTTAAAACTTTGTTAGTCTGGTAACTTTCGTAGTAAAACAGCTGATTTATTGTTTTGACACAATTTATTGTTCTGGAAAAAATAAAACATGCCACGAGAAAGTGTAAAAAAAACAATTGTACACGAACATTGCCAAAACACAAATATTTTTTTAGAAATTTATCACAAATGACTTTTTTATTATATTTATTTAGAAACTGCAACAGCTGATTGTGAGTTACCAACTAACAACTATTTTATCAGGGGTGCCGTACCGTTACTTTGTTAAATGTTAATCCGGTAGCACGTTAAATATACAAAAACAAAATGCGTGTAAAAAAGTAACGATTAACGACTAACAAATTAACAAGCTCGGTGTAATACCACTATTGTGTTGAAAATTTTACATATTGTATCAATAAGAGATAACCCACGATAGTTTACCGGTAAGGATGTATCACCTTTCTTAAAAAGGCGGGATCATGATCGAACTACGAAAGCTTGATGGTATCTTTTCATGTAAAAATATTATGTTAAATATTGTCAGAATTTCGTGAATAAAACAAGCAGGAGCGTATTTATAAAATTCATACGTAATGCCATCTTGACCAGGAGCTTTATTACATTTTAATTTGTTAACAACGTACGAAATTTCACAAAATTCTATGGGCGAATCTAGAACAGGGTTAGTAATATATGGCATGCACCAACTCATTGTGTTATTGTTTTCAGTATTTTGTAACAATTTGCTAAAATGAGGTCGAAAATCATCTGCTCTTAAGTTGCCTTTGATAACCTGCTAACATGCTCTCATTGATTTTGACAGTTTCCACCAATCATTACTGCATTTGACTTTACTAAACTCGTCTAAATTATTGTTGTACATTTCTAGTTTTTTGTCTTTGCATAATTTTACATATTTAGCTCGAGATAAAAAGTAACGGGATTTGTTTGTAATTGTGTGATTTTTTTAACGTAAACTTTCGATAACGAGCACACTTCCAGTCAAACCGTTTTTGCTTGGGCTCAAAATAAGTTGTGTTTGCATTTACCCTTGCAGCTTGTTTTATTTTATTTGACGTTAAAGTAACCAAATCATCTATGGGAACATTTGTTTGTATATCAACGATTGTAGTAAGGGAGCTAAGTTTTTCGACATATATAGGCTTAAGTTTGTCTTTACATCGCAATCTGAACAGAGAAGAATTTTCATTTATTTCCGCATTTGGACATAAACATTTAATTTTTAAACATAACGGCATGTGGTCAGAGTAGGGTTTTGATGCCACCGAGAAATTATCAACAAATTGCAAGAAACTATGTGAACAAATACAATAATCAATGACAGAACTACCCATAACACCGCAAAAGCTGTATTCTCCTTCAGCATCGTTACCCGTCCTTCCGTTAAGCACAATACCACCTAAATCTTCAATTAACTCCATAAGTTTTTTGCCTTGTGTATTAAAAATATATGTGGTAAACCTTGTAAAAAATTTGAGTCCAAAATTTGTCCATTAGAAATTCTGGCATTGAAATCACCAACAATGCAAAAATTGGTAGGGCTGAGCTCTCGCAAAAAATATTAAAATTTTGCTAAGTCCGAATTCCAATTCGTACAGTTTAAATACCTTGGTATAAAATAAAACATATTTCCTTCTAATTTAGCCGTTAATACTGCGTTGTTGATTATATTTAAAAAATTAAAAGTATATATTTTCCTAAGTTCATTTTTAAAACCAAACAAACAGCCACCACTTGCCCGTCCCGCGCTATGTACTTTCTTTGCTGCAATCCAGTGTTGAGAATAATCTTTAAAATAGGAAGTAAATAGATGTTGATTAGCTATAACTACGTGGATTTCGAACAGAAAAAATACATCAAATTTATTTATATAGGTTAAAAAGTTAGCAAAGTTTATTGATTTAGCTAAATTGGCTACATTATACGACAAAACATTGAAAACACTAAATTGCTATTGCGATGCAAGGAACTCATTTTGGTCTTTGCTATTTTTTCGAACTTCTCTTAAAGTTACTTCAACTGGGTAGTTGCACTTTGATAAGAGTTTGGACAAGTACTCAGCATTTGTAACCGAAGCTGCCATAATTTTACCATTCGACCATGTAAATTTATTATTTTCTATATATATGCAGAATTCTCCAAGCCGTACTTTGATTGTTTCATTTATTTTAGAAATATTTTTGCTTAGCTGCCGCAGATTATATCGAACGTTTTGCTCCTCTTCTGTGTAGTCTTTTCGAATATAAACCTTTCCACCCTTTAACTTCTTTTTAGCAGTAGTAACATTGTATGCCTGCATACTAGTCTCTAGGGTGAAACAAAAAGATTTTCCGCCGGATATAATACGGGTTGACATAATATTAGCGTTCACTTTCAGCTCATTTGAACACAATTCTAAAAATTCTGCTTTAGCCGCCTTAATGTTTTTACTATTTAGCCCCGTTACAATAACGTTTGCTGACCGAGATCTGCGATCAATAAATTCAAGACGGGAAGTAGGTTTTTTTAACGTCATTTTTTAGTTTTAGGTTTTCTTCTTTTAATTCTTCGATCTCTGTTTTAATAGCAACCAAATCAGATTTTCTTGTAACATCCTTTAATTTATCATCTAAGAGGTAGCACAATTTTTCCCATGAGAAAACGTCTTGTTCATTGTTTTGGTTTGATTTTTGCATGTTTTCACAAGTTACAAATTTTTTACAATTGTTTTGCTCAGTGTAATCTGGTGATGTTGATTCAAGTGTTCTTTTATAATTCATCTGTTTTAAAGCATACTTTTAGGCACATTAATATAAAATAGTATGCAACTTGGCAGCACTTTTTGTATAAAGAGAATTGTAGATAACAAGAAGGTAGCAATCAGCGTTACCGTTGGTGCCACTAAAGTGGCAATTTGCCACTTTTTCGACTGCTTGGATACTATTTGGCCACTTTTACAAAATGCACCCAAATGTGGTACTTTTTGCGATTCTTGCCACTTTTTTGATACTTTTTACGCTAGGAAAGTATACTTTTTTTCTTTCTGTTTTATTATGGCCCCCAGCTTTAATAAATCTAAAACTGTTTTAATATATGTATATTTAAGCAAGTGGTTAGCTGAAAATCGGTTTAGTAAGCTTTCTATTAACCTGTTTTATTTATTATGAATAAGGGGATAAAGATATCTCTATCTCACATATCGATGGTTTTCTTCCGCAACATCGTAACTCAAAAACAACTACTTTTCAGGAGAGACAAAATACTTTTTTTTTTTACCAAATATTTAAAACTTTTTGCTATATATTCTATTATAAATCAAGAATTAGGAAAAATTCCTATAAATATTTAAAAGAATATATAGCAAAAAGTTTCAAATATTTGGTAAAAAAAGTATTTCGTCTCTTCTTAGAATTCATGAAGCAGAAACCGAACTGTTGCGTACCGAAAACTTGTCTAAAATTGTGTAATTGACATAAAAAGTAAAATCTAAGTTTTTACCAAAAATTGTGTAATGAATTGATAATAAGAATTGGTATAAAAAACAAAAAGCTCAATATATTGAAGTATTTAGACCCAATATTTATAGTGTCTAATGAAGATATAAACTATTTCGAATTAGTTTCAGAGTTTAATTATATTATAACTGACCCAGATAGATTCATACATGAATTTAAACTTCTAGAGAGTTAAGTAAATGACACGAATTATGAACACATATTTACAATTTCGAATGCTGAAAATTTTTGGCGTGAAATAGGAACATTGAAAAATAGATTTGATGAATATACCTGTATATATATTCAAACTTGTACAAATTGATCTCTCATATTTTTACATTGTCACATAGTAGTGCTTCTGCTGAGCGTGTTGTTACTAAGTTAGCTTTAATCAAAAATAAAGTAACAAATAGGCTAAAGACATTTTGAGAAAGTATGGGATCATTTTAAGAACAATTAATTTTAAAATTTTTATGAAACTGATCATTAATAAATATGTAGCACAGGACGACATTGAAAAAGTTTGTTTAACCATTCCAACTGATTCTTATGTTTTTGGAATGCTAAAGACTAATATGAACACACGTCACATTAATCAGATACACCAATTATTGTTATTTCGGAACCACAATTAATAACAAAATCCAGTTTTATAGTTTTGTTTTATAAACCTGATTACAAAAATTTGAAGCAATAATATACGAAATTGGATAAAAACTAAATATGATATAGTTAAGAAATTAAAACACTAGCACTTAAATTTAGTAGCATGTATGCATGCCGTGCATTTATTTGTATTAAAGTGAGGAACTGATTATATATAAAGTATTTGAAAAAGTTATATTTTCGTTTTTTTGTTATAGGACTTCTTGTTTTCATCCGATTGTAGCTTACCTGCAGGGCCCACGGTGTCGATAAGAACATTTCTTTCGCATATCTATATTATAAACAATAATAAAAACTAAAAGTTGTTTCTGTTTTCAAAACAAATATACGAAATAAATTTTATTGCCGACATCGTAGGCCTGGGCATACAACTTTTGTAATTAGGTTGACTATAGAATAAAATTATTAAACTATGGATTTTGTTATTAATTGTGGTACAAAACATCATCCGAAATTACATTAATTGGTGTATCTGAAAACTGTGACGTGATGGGAGAAAACTGTGCTCATATTCGGCCATTGCATTCCAAAAAACATAAGAATCGGATGGAATGGGCAAATAAATTTTTAAAAAGTTTTTAAATGTCTACCTGTGCAATATAGTGTCTTAAATAAATCAAAGAAAATGTATTCAGAATGAATAGTACAAGAAATATATTACTATATGTATATATAAAACACTTTACATAAATATCTTCTATTTGCTGCAACAATGTCAAAATCCAAAAAACATGTTTGGCAGAAAACAAGTTTAACGTTTTTGAATTACCAAAACAATTAAGTAAATATTTTATAAAAATTACTTCTCGAAAGAAATATTTACAAATTATTTATTTTAGTTTTCATACCATTTTAAATTATAATAAATAGAAAAAAAATGTAAAAAATACAAAATGTGGTGTACTTATTTTAATTTAAAAAAAGAAGTGCCCCTTTTTTAAAAAAAATACACTTTGGTGCCACTTTTTTTGTAGATATCCCCTTTTTTTGGTACTTTTTGAAAATATCCGACGGTAACACTGGTAGCAATAAAACAATGTAAAACAGCCAACATAGTAATATTACATACATATAAATGCAAATTTTAAAATTTTCACCTTAAAATTTTAAAAACTTACGTATATTAAATCGAAAATATACGCTTATTATCAATTTACTTTACTTTAAGATCTTCCAATGCACTATTTGTAGAGATCAGGCCTTTAGACACCGACCGCCAACAACAGAACCATTAGTGTAGACGACAAGAAAATGTGTATTAAACGACTTCTGATAAAATACTCCAACGTAAAACAACTCACTGCACCAATATGAATCCTTTCAAACAGTTTTAGTTTGTTTAAAACTAGAAAAAAATGTAAAGGTGATAAACATTGAGCAACAGTTAAACTATCTGTAAATGTTTTAAGAAAATGTTTATTAAGTGTTATCAATAAAATTATAGGCTAACTTAATTAACCGATCAATAGTTACTTAGACCTTCAGTCCGTTGTAGTAAAACATACCAAAGTCTCTGGTGATAATCAAATTTACAACCCTTATTCTGATAGACTAGCTCACTACCCACAAGCCTACTAAGGCACCAAAGAAATGAATTTATGATTCTATTTAAGATTACTGTTCGGGGTCGAACTTTAATTTTGTAAATAAAAAGGCTTGAGAGTTTTATGTTTTTTAATTTTTTATTATTAAGTTTTATTTAGTTTTAATTTCACAAGTTTTTTGTTTGTTTTTGTTCACAGTGTTGTTTTTGTTATTTAGGTTCACAATTTGTTTTAATGTTTTTGTTGGGTCACAATATAAATGTTTTTTTTACTTTGTTCATTTACTTGTTTTGTGTTTAACGGTTGAAACTAGAGTAAGAGTTATTGGTTTACAAATTGATTTGCAAGTTAAATTTAGTACAAGAAAAATAATGTAATGACAAAATGAAAAATAAGTAAATAACAATTTAAGGACCGTTAATATTTTACAGGGTGTCTTGTTTAAATTGAGTCATCATTAAACATTCCGGCCCCCATGACTTGGTGCAGTTTAACATAGGTCCGCAAAACAGGTTACAATGTAGCAAGGTGTTGTGATGATATTTGGCAGATATGGCATCTAGGATCTCAATTCGATTCATGTTTGCGGGTAATGTGGGGTTGAATATGTTGACAGCAATCAAATCTGTTGATGAGAAACTAAGAAATGGTTTGTGGGATGCCATACCTGTAAGTAGGAATTCAGTGTAAAATTAGTTGGGAAAATTTTAAAAAATGTTAACTATATTTTTAAAATAAAACCACAATTTTTGTAATGGGTCTGGTAACGATCCCATTTTTCGTCTGGATGTCGACAACTCGACAGTTCTGGTCCGTTCCAGTATACGTTTTTGTAATTCGACCCATTTGCCATTCGTTGGGTGGCAAGTTGTTGTTTTTGATGACGACTAAATCGTTGACTTTAACGTTATCCCTCTGAGACTTCCACTTGTACCTGCGATGAAGTTTGGCCAGGTATTCGGATTTCCATCTTTTGCAAAATGAGTGGTAGATGACCTTTAGGCGTTTCTAGCGGTTGATGAGGGTCAGATTTTCGCTGCTTACATTAAGTTCGGCTGGGGTCAATAATGGAGTTCCAATAAGGAAGTGTCCAGGGGTCAATGGGTTAAGATCATTTGGGTCATCGCTAGCAGGACTTAAGGGTCTAGAGTTTAAACACGATTCTATGCGAGTCAGAATTGTTGACAGCTCTTCAAAGGTGAATTTCATATCTGGTATCATTTTCTTTAGATGGGTTTTAAATGACTTTACACCGGCCTCCCAGAGTCCGCCCATATGTGGGGCACCAGGGGGTATAAATTTCCAAATGATATTTTGGTGGCTATAGTTGTGTGTAACTTGGGCTTGAAGAGTTTTCATAAATTCTAGACGATCCTTTTTGATGAGTTCTGCTGCTCCGACAAAGTTCGTGCCGTTGTCCGAATATATGATTGCGGGACATCCACGTCTTCCAATGAAGCGGGAGAAAGCGGCTAAAAATGCTTGAGTCGATAAATCACTAGCTGGTTCTAAATGTACAGCTTTGGTGGCAAAACATACAAAAATGCAGACATACCCTTTTGTGATGAGGCAGGCTCGACCAGTAAAGTTTCGAATGGTGAAGGGTCCAGCGTAATCGACTCCAGTTGTGGTGAAAGGGCGAGAAAGTGTTGTGCGCTCTGGTGGTAAGGAAGCCATGATTTGACTCTGAGTGTGTTTTTTGTACAAAACACAAGTTTTGCAATTATTTATCACCATTTTTACTAAGGGCCTCAAACGAAAAATCCAAAATTCCGTACGAAGTACTCGGATCATAAGTTGGTTTCCACCATGAATCGTAATTTTATGAGCGAATTCGGTTAACAATCTGGTGAACTTAGAGTTGTACGGCAACAAAATTGGATGTCGTTCGTTGTATGTGAGAGCTGGTGATTGAACCAGACGTCCGTTGGCTCGGATGACGCCTAGTTGGTCCATAAACGGGTTGAGAGTCAAAATACTGCTAGAAGACGAAATCCTCTGTTTGAGCTTCAACTGCTTATATTCTTCTGAGAAATGTTGTTTTTGCGTCAAAATAATGAGTCGTGTTTTGACGTCTATTATTTCTTCTGGTGTTACCTCGTTTGAAGATATCTTAAGGTGGGTTCTGCTTACACTCGTATTTTTCCAGAATCGTAGGACATAAGCTAATACTCTATAAGCGCGTGACAAATTGGAGAAACGGTTCAATAGGTCCTCCTGAATGGTAGTAGTTAGCGTCTTTACAGTTTTTGCTTCTAAGTTGGTGTCATCTGGACTTTTGGACTTCGGCCATTGATTTTTCGGTAATTTTAGCCATGAAGGTCCAAACCACCATAAGTTGTGGGATTCTAATTCTTGGGGCGTACATCCCCGGCTGGCTATATCTGCAGGGTTTTCTTTTGATTCGACATGTTGCCAATGACAATTGCCGACTTTATCTACAATTTCTGAGACACGATTTCCAACGAAAGTGTTCCACGTGCAGGGGGGTTTCTTTAACCAGGCCAGTACTATTGTTGAGTCGGTCCAAAAATATGTGTCGATTTGCGCAGCTTGAAGATTTGGCAGAATTCCTGAGGCTAAATTTGCCAGTAAAACGGATCCACAAAGCTGCAAACGTGGTAGCGATATTTGTTTAATGGGAGCAACACGAGTCTTAGAGGCCAGTAAATATGTAAATATAGAATTTTCAGACTGTATTCGGACGTTAAGAGTCGCAGAATAAGCCTTTTCTGAGGCGTCGCTAAAGCCATGTATTTCCACATTTAAATTAGGGCTGTACTGGATCCAACGAGGAATTTTCAGGGCATTTATTGCAGGGCAGTTTTTAACAAATTTCTGCCATTTAAGGCAAGTCAAGGGTTTTAGGTTGTCATCCCAGTCGACTTTATCTAACCAAATCTGTTGCATGATTAGCTTGGCATCAACAATTACTGGAGCTATCCATCCGCAAGGGTCAAAGAATTTGGCAATTGTAGATAGAACTTCCCTTTTTGTGTAATTTTCTTTCAATTCAACACCTGGGGCAGTGAATGTAAAAGAGTCTGAAGAAATGTTCCATTTTATCCCGAGTGTCTTTGTTCCGGCATTCTCGGATAAGTTTATCCAGTCGAGCGGCAGTAGGGTCTCATTTGGCAAATCTTGAATAACTCGTGGATCATTTGAGGTCCATTTCATCAGATCAAAACCGGCAGATTTTAGAACAGTTGTAAGTTCTTTTCGTGATTTGATGGCATCGTTTAATGTGTGGCCACCAGCTAAGACGTCATCTACGTACATGTTGTGTTGTAAGATGTTTAACGCAAGGGGGTGAGTTGTCCCGATATCTTCGGCTAGTTGAAGAAGGGTTCGTATGGCAAGAAAAGGCGCGCAATTAACTCCAAACGTCACTGTGAGGAGTTCGTAATCCTCAATAGGATCTGTCTCGGATTTTCTAAACAATATTCTTTGGTATTTTGTTTGCGTAGGGTCAATGAGTATCTGGCGATACATTTTTGTGACATCTGCGTTGTACACAAAACGGAAAAATCTCCACTTCAATATTATGAGCACTAAGTCTTGTTGAAGTATGGGTCCTGGGTACAAAATGTCATTCAAACTTCTCTTATTTGAAGACGGGCTCGATGCGTTGAAAACTACTCTAATCTTCGAAGTCAACTTTTCGGGTTTTATTACTGCGTGATGCGGCAGGTAATAATTTGGATTTTTATTAATTTCCAGGGGAGAAATTTTCTTCATATGCCCTAGCTCGAGGTATTCCACAATAACTTGGTCGTATTGTGTCTTAAGATCTGGCTTTTGGCTAAGCATACGCTCCATTCTCAAAAATTGGGCCATGGCAATATTTCTAGATGCGCCTATTTCTTCGCCATTTTTAAAGGGTAGGGTAACAATGTATCTACCCGAATCACTTTTACGGGTTGTAGACTTGTAGTGATTTTCACAGTGCGTGTCCTCTTCTGACCTCAAAACCTTTTTTGGGGTCTCCTCCACCTCCCAAAAGCGTGTGAGGATTCGGTCCAGGGACGATGTGTTCAGTAAAGATATCGTTTTTCTAGGTGAAGTTTTTGTACAAATTGGTCCCCCCACAATCCAGCCAAATACTGTCTTTTGTGCCAAAAGGGATCCAATAGACCGCATCGGTGTTTCCATACTATATATTGAGGGGCCTAAGTCGAGGCCTATTAGCAGGTCGATGGGTCGACTTTGATGAAATTGAGGGTCTGCAAGTTCTAGTTTTGCAGCCTCTGCGAATTGTTCTGCGTTTAACGTTTGGGGCGGTAAATTGGACGGAAGGGTCTTCAAGACTGGTGCCCATACCTCTAATTTAAACGATGTGTCCACCCTGGAGCAAAGGTTAAACAAACAGGCTTTGGTCGAAGTTTCAGAAACTGTCTGACTCAAGCCGGAAACGTGTACTATATTACGTTTTGTGGGTAAGTTTAATCGGTTTCTCAACTTGTCCGATATAAACGTGGATTAGGATCCAGGGTCGATGATTGCTCTTGCCTGGTATCTTTCGCCTCTAGTTTCGATTTGTACTATTGCAGTAAATAACAAGGTTTCTTTGTCTACTAGTTGTGTCGAGGACTGATTGTTTCCCCGCAGGGTCAAGGAAGTCAGGTTAGGAATACCTGATCTGAAAGTGGACTGTATGTATTGGGCTCGCGCTGCAGCACTTGTACTGGGTTGCTCGTCAGCGTCATTTGGTGGTAAGCTTATAGGCTGGGCCACCGTTGCCTTGTGCAACAAAGTGTTATGTTTTTGTTTGCACAGCCTACAACTATATTTGCTTGAGCAGTCCTTAACACCGTGATTTATGGACAAACAATTAAAGCATGAATTTGTGACTTTTACTATGTGAATTCGGTCATTCACATTTTTTTCCAAAAAGTTAGGGCAGGATCGTAATGGGTGAGGCTCTTTACAATGTTGGCAATTGTGCGTAGAGTCCTTTTGTCCCCCCTTTGATGGAAAACGTTTCTGAGTTTTTGACTCGTTATTGTTTTGAGTCGCGTTTGTTTGAAAACTGTGAACTTGTTTTTGTTTAGTGAACGGCTTGGAGCTATCCTTTTTTTGTTGACAGGGTTTGGGTTGTGTGCTGGCCGCTATTGACTCTAAAGTCTTAGAGTGGTGAGTCAAAAAAGTGTTAAATTGTTCCCACGATGGAACCTTGGTTATTTCTTGAAGAGTGTTTTCAAATTCCTTCAAAAGTGTTCGGGGGAGCTTGGTCGAGCAAAGATATACAAGAAAAGGGTCCCAAGTGCCAGTGTCTACCCCTAAAGCATTTAAAGCTTGAATGCAGCCATTAACAGTTCGTTGTAGAGTCTGAATAGATTGGCCTGAATCTTCGGTAACTTTCGGAAGGTCAAATAAAATTTTCAATTGTTCGTTGACCTGAATCCGATTGTTCTCATATTGAAGAACAAGATTTTTCGAGGCTATATCGAAACCTTCGTTGGTTAATGGGGCATTTGAAACTATGTTCCTAGCATCTCCTCCAGTTTTTTGAAGCAAGTGAAATAATTTTTCAATTTTACTAAGCCGCGAATTATTTAAATATAGGGCAGTAAAAAGGTCGCGGAAGGTTGGCCATGTCACAAAATCACCTAAAAACGTATCGATGTCGCAGGGTGGCAGCCGAATAGACGAAACGTCGCTGTTTTCTAAAATTGGGTTTTCAGCAGACGAAACTCGCTCGTGCTTACTCGTGTCATCAATCGGGACAGACAGCGCCAGAATTTCCGCATTTATTGAGGCTAAACAAGTTTTGTATGCAGCCAGGGCCTTTTTGTACCGATCGCGAAGTTTCTGTCTGTCTATCGGTTGTTCGCCAGATTCCTGTTTTTTGTCCCTACACTCTTCATAAGTCCTTTTGATTTGCTGCCAAAGTGAGTCGAGTTCTACACGAAGAACTTCTAAGCTATGAATGTCCTCACCTGCCTTTGATTCTGAATACTCGCATTCAAAATCCAAAAGGTCATTTGTACAATTAACAAATTTATCGAGTGCCATTATTAGTTTATTCAAAAAACAAGAATCGTGAAAAAACTATTCAATTGGGTCAAAAAAGTACCTGCTAGCGATTTAATAAATTGTGCCTTAAAAATTTTGAGTCAAATATTGTATTAATTTCCCCGGTTAATTTTTCAAAAAATTGACGTAATGGTAACTCGTTTTTATTTCTTTTGATAGTGACGTCACGGTTATTTTCTCTTAAAAAATGCAGCGGCAAAAAATTTAAAGAATAATACAACAAGCAAGAATCTTGTTGTATTCAGCGTTGCCGTTTTGGTTACTTTTAACCAAAACTGGTTACTTTTTTTTCCAATGTGTACTTGTGTACTTTTTTTCCATTTTGGTTACTTTTTATCAACACAAAAATAACCAGTTTTTTTGTTTTGGAACAAGAACTACCGGCTCCGCTTTTTTGACTGTTTTTTTACATTTTATTTTTCATCTACTTAAAATTTATTTTTTTGAAGCTTAAGCTTCAACAGACTATCAACTTAATCATATAAGGTATATACTTTGAGGTGTAGATGGTCATTTTCTGCAACTCTTAATGGTTCATAGGTCTAACTGAAATACTTTTCTAGATAAACGATAAGGTTAAAGGTTCTTCCGATCCCATCCCGTGTAATATGATTATATTTCCACCGGGCAAAAAGCATCTTTATATAAAAGATCTACCGCATAATTAAGCTCAATTTTGCACTTTGATACCATAACCGCAGCGAGACTTAAAAAGTTTTACTTGTAAATAGGATCTCTTTATATAAAAAGGTTAAATGCTCTAGCTTATAAAAATTTTAAAATTGACGAAAATAAGTGTAAATTTTGAATAGCCTATTGTTATTTCCAGACCATCGTAATATACTGTCGAAACTTTTAAGAAATCGATCCAGCGGTTTATTAGCCTACAAGATACAAGCAAACACAATTTCTTCTGTAGAAATATTTTTAAACTGAAGTGCGAATAAAATAGGACTTTCACGAAAGAAGTTTATTTTCCATAGAAATCAATTTCGTTTCTTAATTTCATGATTCTAACTTATTTTATTCGTATTTAGTAACATTTTTTTCAATAAAGAAACATTTTCATATGACCAAAAAATTCACGATTTTGGTATATGATCAGAAATTTCTTAAAACAAAAAATACAAAAGAAGCTAGTTTTTAATAAAAATAAGAAAGATATTTCTGAAATCAAGCTGCATTTACTTAGTATTAGTCTGGTTTTCTTGATTTTTAAATAGAATCGAATTTCTTGCAACAAGAAATTAGTGCTAGGGATTTCTTTAAATTTTTCAGAAAAAGCTCAAGTAAGCTTGGTTAAATTCAATTAATTTTTATTTGAATCGATATGCTAAGCATACCAATAAAAAGTTTCTTATTTTTATATGCTTCACGTTTTAATGTAAAAAATTGAGGCTTATTTTGTAAAATATTCATGGCCTAATTTACCAATTTATTTATATATCAATTTATAATTAAAATTCGTTTTTCATATCAAATAAAAAAATAAGATTATATGAAAAGTATATTTTAATATGAACTGGTATATAAAAAGAATTGGTAAAATTGGCCATAAGCAACGAAAACTTGATTTAAGTAACTATAGAATTAAAATTATTTTTTTTTTTAGCTGTATTTAAGTAAATTTAAGTTCGCTTTGAGTCATAACCTCTTTCTTAAACCAAGCCACACATATGTTTACGATAAAAAATGTTTGGCTTGGAAGAGAATGGTTCAAAATTTTTTTGGTTCAAGCCATATTTTCTGGTGATTTAGTAAATTATTCTTTCCGTGTTTAATACAAAATAATTTTGGTTACTTTTTTTCGCTTTTGGTTACTTTATTTTAACATTTTGGTTACAATTTTTTTTTGGTCGTGGCAACGCTGGTTGTATTGTAAACTTTGACTTACTTGTTGTTGTTGGGTCTTTTTTCTTTTGTGTCACTGCGTTTATTAAGCCTTCTGTGTTGTTGTTGCTGTGTGTCTGCTGATGCTGCTGCTACTGCGCCTTCTTTTTTTTGTTGGCTTCAAAAATGTGTGTCCCGTTAATAATTGTTCACTTTTAAATAATTTGTTTTTGTAAAATCTTTTTCTTTTTGTTAAGGATTTTTTTTTTTCTCTTTTAATATTTATTAATTTTTACAAATTTTGTTTTTTTTTCAGAAAGATTGATTTTTTGTTTTTATGCACTTTTTGTAAATTTTATTTTTGGGGGTCGAAATTTTTTTTTTTTAAAAATTGTTTTTTTTTATTAACGAGTAGTTATTTTTTGTAACTTTGCACAACGTTCACTATTTAACTTTTTTAGGTTTTGTAAACCAAATTGTTTTCCAAAAGTTTTTATTAAAAGGATTTAAAATTTTTTTAAAACGCCACTTTTTAATATTTTTTATTTACAAAATTCACTTTCACAAATATCCGGTTCGTTGAGGACCAAAATGTTCGGGGTCGAACTTTAATTTTGTAAATAAAAAGGCTTGAGAGTTTTATGTTTTTTAATTTTTTATTATTAAGTTTTATTTAGTTTTAATTTCACAAGTTTTTTGTTTGTTTTTGTTCACAGTGTTGTTTTTGTTATTTAGGTTCACAATTTGTTTTAATGTTTTTGTTGGGTCACAATATAAATGTTTTTTTTACTTTGTTCATTTACTTGTTTTGTGTTTAACGGTTGAAACTAGAGTAAGAGTTATTGGTTTACAAATTGATTTGCAAGTTAAATTTAGTACAAGAAAAATAATGTAATGACAAAATGAAAAATAAGTAAATAACAATTTAAGGACCGTTAATATTTTACAGGGTGTCTTGTTTAAATTGAGTCATCATTAAACAATTACCAAAAACTAAAAATTACAACTCCTTCTATTTGTTATATGTAATTAAAACTAATGCGCAGCCGGTTGCTGATGATATAAAAACAAGTGGTTGGAATATCACTCTACGCATGAATAATTGTTATCAAACATGCATACACACACACAACCGATTAATAGTTAGGTACTTAGACCTTTAGTCCGTTGTAGCAACTGTATCTTACGCTGGGTCTCCACGTTGCAATATTTATTGCTAAGTACAAGCAAAAACGTCGGCAGAACAATGGAGCAATAATTGCTGAATTTATTGCTGGAGAACACTTGAAATTGCTTTGCCATAAACTTGCAATTTTCACCGCGAGTAGTCGTATAAAGTTTTGTGGCTGTACATATTTATAACAAATGTTTTATGTTGTGTTTTGAAGTGGTTGTGAAATTTTCTTTTTTTAATTATTAAAATAATTAATTGTAATTGTCGTAGCTGTGTTTTGTATTACTTTTTTGTTTATTTGCGTTAAAAAAAGTTGAATTGTTCTATTGAAAAAATAAAAATATACAAAAAAAAATAAATTCGTCGTTTGCTTTTGTTGATCTTCACGTTTATTAAAAAATATAATATAAAATAATATATTTATTGATTGCTTTTTTAATAAATAAACACACAAACAAAAAACAACCGTACAGAGAAATGAAATGTCAGATAAATTACAACTGATTTGACAGCATATTGCTAAGCAATAATTGCTCAAGCAATAAGAAGAGCAATCATTGCGCAATGGATTACCACTCATTGCAATATGCGGTCTATACGTCGCAAATTTTATGGAGCAATGAAATTTGACGTTTGCCGCAATAAATATTGCTACGTGAAGACCCGGGGTTAAGCATAGATTAAACTAAATTTGTTCACTAAACTGACATTGTAGAGTATTAAACAAAAGAAAAATTCTTCATTGAATTAATATTGTAGAGTATCAAATTAAAGATATATTAAACAAACACCACGAGTTCGTAAATATACACAAATGATTTAATGTCTTTAAGAATGAAATTTTTAGCAACACACATACATAAATCAAAGAAAAAAGTTAAAAATGTATCAGATTAATTATTTAGTTGGCATAACCGATTTTAAGTTTATGTTATACATTAATTTTTAATATATAATAAAAAAGGTAAATTATATAATATATATAGTTTATGATTTTTTTTTTTTTGTGGTTTTAATTATATAAATAGTATGGTATTGTATGATATGTATGGTTATTAAACTAGAAAACAAAATATAAAGTGGTAATAATGATCAATTATACGCAGATATATTGGGTTTTTTTCCTTATTAAATATTCAAAAACCCCATGTTATCCTCTTTTTTAGATAATCTTTATTGTTTTGGTAATATAATTTTATTTATATGCTCGACTTCAAGTTTATATCATATATAAACTTTTACTAAATGTTATCAAAACATTAAATAAACCATGTATTATGGTTATTAAAATAGAAATTTTATTGTATCAGCATGTTAAAGGTATATATATATATATACTGAATGAACTGTATCATAAGCATAGATTGAATTAAATTCTTCACTAAACTTACATTGTAGAATATCAAATTAACGACATATTAAACAAACACTACGAGTTAGTTAATATAAACAAATGATATAATGTCTTGAAGAATGAAATTTTTATCAACACACATATATAACTCAAAGAAAAAAGTTAAAAATGTATCAGATTAATTATTTAGTTGGTATAAGCAACTTGAAGTTTATGTTATAAGTTAATTTTTAAATATATAATGTAAAAAGTGAATTAGCTATATACTAGAGTTTTAAAACGGGGATTCTTGCGGGAGAGTATGCGATATGTAAAGATTTGGAATATCGAGTTTGAGGGTTTAACACTAAAAGTTGGAAGTATATTAATGATAATTGAACCCTTAATCAGCTGATAATTGTAAACAAAACTCTGTAAAGGGTTAAAAAAAAATATATATATACATATATATATATATATATAATATTATCTCTCCAATGTAGCAAACCTTACGAATATTATATTAAGTTAACCAACCGACTGTAGGGTGAAAATAAAAAATTTGAATGACGGTTCAGTCTAGAGTATCAACCGATGAACTTAAATGCCGGCGTAGGGTGCACGCACCAAACTTTGTATGGAAAAAGTGCATACTACTTAACTGCCATAATTAGTATAAGTACACTGAAAGAAAAACAATCGGGATAAGGACACTTTCGAAAATCAATCCCGGAATTTCTTAAAATAAGTTCAAAATTCTTAAACTAAGTAAAAAAAAGAATTAAACTTTTCGAGTGCCACTCTAAAAGTAAAATTACAAAGTGAGCGTTTAAATCTCTTTAAATCTGTTGTAGACTACTTAAACAACACCACACAAGTTGTTAAAAAACGATTTGCCTGTTGTATGTAGAAACAGCAGAACAAGACGAAAACACATTGTTTTCATGTTTAAAAAGTAAAATTGAGAACTCTTGCTTCTCATTTAGTTTATATTTTCAGTTATATATGAACATTGAGTTTTTAAAGTAAGAGCCATGTCGGGAATGATGCTGGTGTTTTATAGTTAAAATACTGTTAGGTGTAAAACGGGTAAGTAAATCAATTATAATAAAAATCTCCTTCTAATTTCACTTTTTGTTTATTTCAAGTACGAACTCGGGATTAAATCAACTTCACAATTCTTAAATCAAGCGCATTTTGAGATTGATTCAATCTTAGTTTTACTTAAATCCATCTTTTTTTCGAATTATTTCAAGTACGAATTCGGAGTTGAATATGGATAAATCAAGTATTTCGCGATTGAAAATCCGTACTTCAATCAATCGTCCTGTACTTGATTCAAGAAAATCCGTACTCACCGTTCTATTGATACTGCTTCGGATTGATTTGATTGATTTAGCCTTTAAGTGTGTGTGTGTGTGTGTGTAGTATAAGTATTATAAGCAGCAAATTTAGTGTAATTAGCGTAACTAGGTACAGTAGGATTGATAGTGGAAGCAGTTAAAGAAGTACAAATGCATATAATAAAGGTATCTTTACATAGTAATAAAAAGTCTACAAAGTTTTAGAATCAAAATATTATGAAATTCTCTTCGTGTTTATGGGCAAAAAAAAAGTTTAAGTTTTACCCCCCTAAGAATTTACTTCGTCAAGTTTTATGAAGATTCCCAAAATATTTTGACTCTAGCGATAACCTCCCGTGGGCTAAACCGCGTCAAAAAAGGGTCCAAAAATTGTATTTTTCATGAATAAAAAGTTCGGTAAATTTTTTTTCCGTCCAATTAAGAAATTAAGGAATTCTTTGAGTCTGGGGTCTAATTACCGCATACGATATCTAGCCAAATTGATCGAAATTTTTTATTTTGGTATCATGACTCTCGATATCGAATGAAATGTATCGTAGTTTAAGATGATAGCGTTCGATATCGATTAACCAAAGACATAATATCTCTCGAGTTTTCATTCGATACGTCAGTGTCTATCGTATGCAGAAAAATACGATAATTTACTCGATATCGAAATAAGGCTCCTGCATTAAAACATTTTAAAAATTGTAACTATTTTTTTTTATTGAAACTATGACTTGTTTTTTTTTATTTTTGTCATTTTGTTTAGTAATACCAACATTTTGTTTAGTAATACCTATTTTACTAAGGTTTCCTTCCCTCATAATTGTGTTAATTTCTAGCATGATAGAGGTTTATCTTTTGCATTGCAACCTGCATTGTCTCTCGCTTAACAATATTTTTATATAGTTGCGTGTATAGATGTACGATTGAACTGATCTCAATTATGGAGCCTTTTGCTTAAAAATATTTTTGTCTTTTTTTTGTATGTTCATGTAATTGCACATTCAATAATATCAACCTCTCATTGGAAAGAAATTACGCAGTTATTAAATTCTGGGCTTACGCAATTTAGTATGTTATCCATTTTCTTGAAAGACAAAATTCATTATATACCTGAAAGTGGTCATTGTAAGAGGTTCAAAAATTTGAACCGGAAAAAGTGTAAATTAAAAATTAAAAGTTGTCCACGTGGAAATTTTACTAAAATTGGCTAAAATATTTAAATTGATGTGAAAATATTCTGTGAAGTCAGTTACGTCTCAAAAGGAAATCTTCTGATTTCCAAAACAAAGAAAAAAAGATATTCGTTTGACATAAGTGTGGCTTTGTTTTCCACCTTGTACTGAAAAGGCTTTTCAGGATCATGCCGTGCGAAGAAGAAGCCATTTTAAAGTTGCTCGGATAAGCTAGAACTGCTGCGAACAATATAAGCTCCATTTTGTTTGGTCAAGGTCAAAGTTAAGGATTTTTTGAAGAAGTCTAAAGCCATCACAATCAACAAGTTATGGATTCGTCTCTAACCTCCATTGAAATTTTTATATAAATCGTGCTAAGTATAATTATTTTATATAAACATACATACATATGTATTAATCGTATATTCTGGTGTAAAAAGGGTTATTAATTGATTATATATATATTAGAAAATTACCTAAAATTTGCGTAATTCCTTAAAAACTAATTAATTAAATTAACTTTTACAAATCTAATTTTCTTTTTTTTATAAACCTGTCTAAACGATTTATAAAATTAGTTGCTAAAACCTTAAAATAATATTGCACACTTTCAATAAAACTAATAAACTTAGACACCGGTATTACAAATTATACAAAAGAAAAAAAAAATTAATTCTAACAATTTCCTCAAATTAGTATATCATAATTTTGGAATATAAGAACATTACACCTAATTATTTTCCGATGAAAGAAAAAACGTAATATACAACATCATCTTATTTTAAAATTAAAAACATGTTAATATTAATAACTATAAAATCAAATATGAAATTAAAATAATTTAATTTGATTCCTTTTTTATTTGTTTAAATAACGTAATTTTTACGTGTTTTTTTTTTAATCCAAATTTTCTTATTAAATAACATAATTACTATTTTTTTTGATATATAAAATTAATGTTAGCAAATTTGTAGCGCAATAGAATTTGCTTGGGATTCAAAATCAAGAACTAAACCTCCGCTCAAGTGAAACACCGTGTCGTTCAATTCAAAGGTTTTATTAACTATGATAAAAATATGTATACTAAGAAAAAAGGTTCTAAAAAAACAGAAGGTTAAATTCTTAACGAAAGCACAAAAAGAATTAGCAACATCTGCAATATTTTAACGATCTAATTGTAATAATGTAAAACATAGAATTAGAACATTACTAGAACAGAGTTGTTAGCATTTGTGTTGTACTAAGGTTGTAACGTTTTTTCAACAATCTCCCCCTCAAGTCAAGTGCTTTCAACAAAAAAAATTTACATTTAAATTTTTAAAAGATTACAACCATAAATATGTTTTTGTTTATCTAAACATTTCGTAAGAATATCAGCCGCATTCTCATCTGAGGTAACGTACTGTATATCAATAGCCTTCTCTTCATATTTTTCTCGGATATAGTGATAACGTATATCAATGTGTTTACTCCTCTTATGAACTGTTGGATTCTTCACCATAAAAGCAGCACCTTGGTTATCACATAAAATCGGAGTAGGATGCACGATATAATTTTCAAAACCCATCTCCTTTAAAAGACCACGATAAAACACGACTTCCTTCGTACCTTGGCAAAGAGCAATATATTCGGCCTCCATTGTACTTAGAGCCACCACAGATTGTTTACGGGACTCCCAGGCAACAGGACCACCAGCCAAGAACACCACATGACCAGAATAGGATTTTCGATCATTAGCTTCACAACCCCTGTCTGAGTCTGTGAAACATTCAAAATTTTCAAAATTAGTAGAAAAAGTAATTTTACCTACAGGATTTTTCTTCAGGTATCTCAGAACATATTTTGCAGCTTGAAAATGTTCCAGTAAAAGTTGACCATGGAGTTGCAGCTGGCTTACAGTCTGCCATACCCCATCGTTCGAGTATTTGTTCGGTATATTTCTGCTGATGAAGAGTAATGTCGCCTCGCAAGCCATCACGATAAATCTCCACCCCCAGGTAGAACGATATTGGACCACGATTAATAGCTTCCACGTATTTATTTAATTTTGAAATAATATTTCTCATTTCCAGCTCACTCGAACATGCTAGCAGCATGTCGTCAACGTAAATAGCAATTAGGCAAATTTCGTCTCCGTTTCGTTGAATATAGACGCAAGTATCTGACTTGCACCGCATAAAACCCATTTCCGTCAAAATTTCATTCACCTTTTTGTTCCATTCTCCTCCCGCTTGTTTTAAACCGTATAAGGCCTTGTTTAATTTGCAGACCTTGTTGGGATAATTTTTGTCCTCAAACATCTTAGGCTGCACCATATACACTTCATCTTCTAAATCGCCATTTAAATAAGCTGCCACAATATCAATGTGGTTTACCAACAGTTTGTGTTTTGCCGATAGAGCCAACAGTAATCTTATTGTTGAATGTCGTACCACCAGAGCAAAAGTTTCTTGGTAATCTACATTGTGCCTCTGCGAACAACCATGAGCTACCCAGTAAAAACTTCGCCTACAAAATAATGTGTTGAGTAATCAGAAAAACATAAGAGCACTACTTACAATTCTACTGAAAGAACCAATGAATTTTACAAGGGATGTCCCAAAATGAACGCATTCAAAAGCAAGTCATTATTTTGTTACCTTAATACATCCAGAAAAAAGTAGTTATAGAAGTTGTTATAGATGTAGTTAAAGAAGAAAGCTACTAAATAATGAGCTTAAGAAGCTATTCATTTTGAAAAAGTAAGCGAAGTTTTTACTGGGTACTAACCTAGCTTTATATTTTTATACGGAACCATCAGGTTTGCGTTTTAAGGCAAAAACCCATTTGCAGCCAATAACATTTTTGTCATTTGGCTTATCCACCAACTGCCATGTTTTATTTTTAATCAATGAATTATATTCAATTTGCATTGCTTCCTTCCACTTCATAGAGTTTTCAGAATTCAACGCTTCGGCCACAGTATTTGGGTTTTCAATAATAGAGTTCAACATTTCCGGCCCATCCTCAGTGCAATAAACTTTTCTTGGTCTGCCTTTACCACCACCTTTAACCAATTTTGGTCTACCACGTTTTCTTTTATTATTACCGACAGGTGTATCTTCTCTCTCAGTTTCACTAGATTCAGAACTCATCTCTTCTTCTTCTTCTTGATTTTGAGCAATTATGCCATCAGTTCCTTTATCGCCAACATCTTCCACAGCCACAGCATCATCATCATTTAATTTAAAAAAATCAGCATAAAAAATTTCATTTAAAGCCCCATCGTGTATATCCGTTTTTTCAAAAGATTGCTCAAAAAATATTACATCACGAGCAATAAGAATTTGTCTTGTACTTGGATTGTATAAACGATACCCTTTTGTATAAAGTTGATAGCCAACAAATTTAACTTTGTCACCTTTAGGTAGAAACTTACCACCTTTAGGTTTAGGACCTTTTTTCAGCATAACAGCATCACAACCAAACGTTTTTAAATGGGCAACAGACGGCTGTCTACCACACCACATCTCATAAGGAGTAACATCTTCAAGAACTTTTGTTGGAGCACGATTTCTTATATATGTTGTTGTATTTATGGCTTCACCCCATAAACTTTGTGGTAATCCGGACGATTCTAGCAAACACCTTGCCATTTCAACAAGGGTTCTATTTGCCCTTTCGGCAACGCCATTTTGTTGTGGTGAGTAACCAACTGTGGTCTGATGAAAAAATACCTTTTTCGGAAAAATGTTGTTTAAATTAAGAATTTACAAATTCTTTACCATTATCGCTGCGAACGATTTTTATCTTGCGGCCTGTCTGCGTCTCCGCGAGCCCAGAAAAATGAACGAAAGCATCAAAAGCATTACTTTTATTTTTTAAAAAATACGTAAAAATATAACGAGATTGGTCGTCTATAAACGTCATAAAATACGACGATCCACCAACAGATTTCACACCAATAGGTCCACAAAAATCCGTATGCACCAATTCTAAAATATCTTTGGTTTGTACATTTAGGGTGTCCAGATCTAATTTTTTCGACGACGTGACAAGTTTGAAAAAAAAAAAAAACATTCAAACCTAAAGTTTATTAGTCGTTTATTTATTATAGTAAGTGCTTGACACCGACAAGCTTTCTAAAAATAATTTTTTATTTTTATTATTTTTGAAGTTATTAATTTTATTAAATCAAAAAATAAGTCATGCATTGACTTTTCAGGTCTCGATTTTTAAATAATTAAATAAACATAAAAAACGTTTTAAAATAAAAAATAACAAAAAAAAGTCATTCATTGACTTTTCAGTTCTTGATTTTTTTCAATCATGTAAACACAAATATAAAAAGCGTATTAAAAATAAAAAATAAGTCATTCATTGACTTTTATCACGATTTTCGAATCACAAATAACTAAAAATAATAAAGGAATATTTATAATTCAACTAAAGATATTTATCACTTAATTTCACCTTTTTCAAAAGTAAAATCCCTTCTTCGGTGTTTAAATATTTTTTGAATTCAGTGCAGCTCATTCTGAAATTTTGTTTTATTACGAGCTCTGCTTCCACTGTTTCTAAATGCATTCGGTTTCTCTCTTTTCTCCAAGAATTCCCCATCACACTGAAAATTCTTTCGGAAGATGCATTGGCATGTGGAATTGAATAGATAAAACTTATTACTCTTAAAATATTTTTTGACTCCGGAAATTGTTGAAAGAATTTGAGCCATATTTCTTCGCAACAATCTTTTTGTTGGTAAGCGTCAATTGAAACTGCCCAAAATCTTTTTAATTTTATACATTCTTCGAACATCGCATCAATATCTACATCAGGTATTTTATATTTTGATACAATATTATTAAATTTTTCCAGTGTGGGAGCCGCAGTACTATTCAATTTTAATGATCTAAAAGCTTTGAAGCAGTTTTCATCGAAATTAAACCATTTTTCTAAATAAGAAATTGATGTTCGCAAACAATTCAACGCTTCTATCTTAAATCGTGTAACTGCATCTCCGTTGCTACATTTGAGCAAGGTGGATCGTGCAATTGCACCGAAGAATTGATTTTCAACTCTTTCCTTGAGGGCTTGACGAACATTTTCCTAAAATAAAAACAAGCAAAGCATTAAAAACTTTTATTAAATAACAACAAATTATTTACCATTTTATCAAAAGTTTCTAATATAACTCCACTATCTTTTTCCAGAAATTTTATGGCTGGTTGAAATATTGTACAAATGATCATTACAAATCCTAAATAAGCCATAGAAAGGTCATCTTCGAAAAAACGTGTAATGGAATGCTCCACATTACTTTTAGAAAGGAAATATGCTTTCAATGGCTCAAAGTTTTTTATGAGTCTTTCAATCGCAGGGTAGAGGCTAAGCCATCTTGTTGTTACATGGCGTAGCGTTTCCGACCATTCCACTTCAAGCCAATCAAAAAATTCTTTAAGTTTTGTTGTGCATTTAGTTGAAGAACTGAATTCGTTAAATATTTTTATAATTATCACATCCTCGTCCACTTTTAATGCACATATTCCCTTCTTCAAAGTGTTGGAGAGAATATGACAGTTACATCCAACAGGAACTATGTTAACATTTTGTTTTTTTAACTCTGTATAAACACTCTGATTTTTGCCAAAATTAACATTAGCGTTATCAGCGCAAAATGATGAAATGAATTCAGTTGATAAGCCATGGAATTCAATTTTGGAAACGAGTGATTTGGCTATTGGTACACGGAGAAAACTGTTGTGCATTATTTATGCACAAGCTGTTCATAACTATAAAATGATTAGGTACATTTTTGAATATGCAACTTTGCGCATAAATTACGCCTAATAATCATAAATTCTGCACAATCTATTGAAATTGTGCATAAGTTATACACAAAAAATGTTCACAGTCTGTGAACATTGTTCATAGCTTAATTATTTGAAAATTAAACACAATTGATTAACACTTATTGTTCATGAGTTATGCCTACTTGTGCATGGATTTTGCCCAACATTTTGATATGTCTGTATCTTGTTCATAAGTTGTGCGCATTTATGCATAGATTATGAACAATATTATGTTCCTTGTGTCAAGAGCGCCGGTTGTGTTTAGAAGCGACAGTAGTTGAAGTGAATTGAAGTGAATATTATTTAGAAATATATAATTGTGCAAATCAAGAAAACCAGAGGTAAGTATTGAGTTATTATCAAATATTTATCACTGAACAAAGATAACTGATACAGCCAATTGTTTTTCTGACTGGGTAGTTGCTTGACGAACTATTTATGGAGTTCTGCTTCAGCTGATTTTGTTTACTTTTTGTTTGTGTTTTGCAGAAAAACTTCCATTGAAGTGCTAAATATGGAAAACTTCGCAGGTCAACAAAGAAGTGAATATATGGGGTGAGTTCCAAAACGTCAAAACACATTGCAGTGATGCGGTTTTGCTACTGTTTTAATACAAAGTAACCAACTATGTTGTTTGCTTTGTAAAAAAAACTTTGCATATTTTTTGCATTTAGAAACACTGTTTTGCAATCAGTTTTTTTCAAGATGGCGATGTCAACAATTATCTTTGAAAACTTGATGGGATTATTGGACGAAACACCTGAAAGCAATAATAAAATTGTACAAAAATACATAAAGAGTAAAAAAAAAAAACAAACGCACTCTTGCCTTATATACAATTATAAAGAAAAAACCACAGAGACTTGTGCCAAAATGTAAACAATTTATTGAAACCATTGGAGAAATGCCGGATGACATTTTCTATAGCCATTTTCGTATGGAAGCAGTAACAAAATTAGTGATACACAGTTTGCTTTTGTTTGCGTATCGATAACTTTTATTATACATTTAGGGATGTGTAACATTGTACATTTTTACACGGTTGCGTTTAGGAATGCATGACTTTGTTAAGTTGCATTGCAAATGACGTTTTGGAACTCACCCATGTTTTCTACAAATTTAGAAGGTATTAACTTATATTTTAATTTAATTTGCTGTTATTTCTGTATACTTGTATATTTGTTATACACGGGTTGGCTTTTTTAATACATTTCTGTTTATTTTTTTTAAATTAATTACTTAATAAATTATATAAAATTAACATGTTAATACTGAAGTATAAGATTTATTTTATTTTAATATGTGTATATATAATATTAGTTATAAAGCGCTTGTACTTTGAAATAAAGACATTTGATAATAAAATGAAATTTTGTTTCTTTAATATTTGCAGGAGGTGTAAAATGTTTCCTACTTGTTTACAATCTATGAAAATGTTGTTCATAACCTATGCACAGTTGTTCATAGTCTTTTCCCAGTTGTTCACAATCTATGAAAATGATGTTCATAACCTACGCCCAGTTATTCATAAAACATACTCATAGTGCTGAACTTAAGTTATGAACAAGTGTGCATAGATTATGAACAACTGGTCTTGGTCGTTTTTCGTGAACAATTTGTGCATAAGTTGTGCCCATAGCGCATAATTTCTGCACACAATTCTCTCCGTGTATAGATGTCTCATCTACCAGCGAGTAGAAACTCAGAAGAGCTGATTTTGTACCAAGAGTCTTATCAAAGAACCGCACGATCAAAGGAAACGTTTTTATATTTCCTTTATTGGAAGCGTCGGTGCTCACGGAAAAGTACTTTGCCTCTTGAATTTCTCTTAAAATAAGTCTCTGCGATTCAGTCGCTAGTACCTTCCTTACTATTCTAGCTGCTTTTGTTTTGCAACAACTATACATTTTAGCGGTGTTCCGGCGCAATCCGCTGAATTGTAGGATTGCGAGTGCTTAACTACATGGAAAATAAAAGCAGTTTCGGCAGCGATCACCTTCAGTTCATCGGATGATTTTTCAACAGGCAAAAATGATAAAATTAAAGCTGCGGAATCGTTAACATTTTTTAGATGTTGCTGAGTCTTAGAATGTTTTTTAACGTCATATTCTCCACTATGGCCAATTTTGAATGTTGTGTTGCAAATTTTACATTTTGCAGCATTTTCTTCTTGTGAACTAGTCAACCAATGGAACTTTTTCTCCCATTGTACATTGTATTTAACTAAACGTTTTAAATTTAAACGTGTTGCCAAATTTTTGTCAGATGATGATTGCATTTTTTGTTTTTTGGAAGTAGATAGTATTTCAATCTAAATTTTATTTACATTTAAAAAATTTAAGTAAATTATTGGTAAAAAAAATACCTGATCGTCGTCCTCATCACTAACTTCCACAGCCATTTCACGGTTCTCTAAATCTTCAGGAGGATCTTGCATTATTTCGATTTCTGTACTGGTAGTTGGCAAAGTTTTTTCTGTTTGTGCATGTTGCGCTTACGGTTGCGAATTCGGATTTATATTTTTAAAATACCTTTAAGTAAAAAGTTTAAAATTGCATTTTGTTACCAATTAAATAATTAAATATAAGTTAAAAACTCACTTTTTGATGTCCATTTCGATAAATAAAAGCACAAGATTTAAAGATCTTAATAAAAAAAACTTTAAATCAATCAACACAGCGCTGCCTGCATTCTAATTTCACAACAAATGAAAAAATTACGAGGGGAACTGTCAACTGAGCAATGAACCGAGCAAAAAGAAGAGAGAACCAGTGTTACCATTTTAGCATTTTTGCAGTTAAATTTAGCATTTTTTATTTTGATTTAGCCGCAAATTTTCCATTTTCAGGTTCAGCATTATTTTTTAGCATTAGAAAAACCCTGAAGAAGGCACACAACGAAGTGCCGAAATATTGGTTTAATAAATTTAATATATTTTTAATATAAAAAAAACCTCAAGCTTAATTAAATAATAATAATAATATATTAGAAAAAAAATTTAGCATTTTTTAGCATTATTTACAATGATTTAGCTGTCGCAATTGCAGCTAAATCATCATCTATCTTCTATCTATCTATCTATCTATATATATAAAAATGAAAAATGTTTGTATGTGTGTTTGTTTGTTTGTTTGTTGGCTTATAGACTCCTAAACTACTGAACCGATTTTCCTGAAATTTTTACAGATACATCACGTGAGCCCTAAAAATAAAATAGGCTACTTATTTTTTCGATAGGGGCAGGGGAATTGGTATCCCCCATAGGATGCCAATATTAATTATCGCATATATTAAGATCCGCTGAACGAATTATACAGAACTTTTGGTAGTAAGATCTTCTGAGCCCCAAAATTAAAATAAAATAGCAGCGGGGGAAGTGGAATCCCCAATAGGACGCCAATGTTTAACATCGCATATCTAAAGAACTGTAATAGTGAGAATGTTCAAACTTTCTAGAAGTCACTCTTATGGTATACAACACTTTTGAAAATAACAATAAAGCGGGTAGGCGCAGGGGGGGGGAAATACCTCCCATAGGATGCATATATTAAATATCGCTCAACTGAAGAATTATTAAAGGGAGAGTCTTCAAAAGTGGTTAAAGCTATTATTATAGTAAACTATAAATTTCAATATACAAATGGGCGGGGTAGACGGGGGAGGACAGTACCCCTCATATATAGAAATATTAATAAGAGCCACTGCACGCATTTTGTTAAACTTTTGGTAGTAGGATCTTCTGAGCCCCAAAATTAAAACAAAATAGCGGCGGGGGTAGTGGTACCCACCATAGGACGCCAATGTTTAATATCGCATATCTTAAGAACTGTTATAGTGAGAATGTTCAAACTTTGTGGAAGTCACTCTTATGGTATACTTCACTTTTGAAAATAAAAATAAAGCGGGAAGGCGCAGGGGGGAAAACCTTCCATAGGATGCATATATTAAATATCTCTCAACTGAAGAAGTGGTTTAAGCAGTGTAGCGAAGCGCACCGGGTTAAGCTAGTTGTATATAAATTAACTAACAACATTTTAGAAATTGTTTCTGTTTGAACGGTGATTAAAAAATATAATTATAAAATTTTGATCCATCTCGTCTAGCTCTAGCATAGTATCTGGCGTGATTTTTGAAAATAAAGCGTGACACGCCAGGAAGATTTCAAAAGTGTGACAATCACGCCAAAAGCGTGACGTCTGGACACCCTATGTACATTGGCATAATTTTTGTACGATACAGCAGAAACTTTATTAACAGCACAGGTAACACAATCAATAGTTTTTGGCAAATTCACATCCAGACCTTTCACCATATTTTTTGTATTTAATTTATGCAGGTCATTTACATTTATGTGACCGTATCTTTCGTGCCATTTTTTTACAATTTTCTCATCAATAGCAGCATTTAATTTTTCACTATTTTAAACTTTTTCCAAATTCGCAATAAACATATCATTAGTTAAATCAGCTGTCAAAATATTTTTATTTTGTTTACTTTTCATTACAGCTTTATTCGCAGCAAATTGAACAATATGACCAGCTTTAACAATTTTATTTATAGACAAAAAATTTGAGTGCAGTTGTGGTACATACCATACGTTGTGTTGAGTGAGATTGCAATTGTTTGTTTTTATTTTAACATTTCCAATACCTTCAGCATAGATGCTTTCACCAGAAGCTAAAACAATTTTCTGTTTCGATTCTGCCAACGTTTCAAAATACTCCTTCGTTCTGCACATGTGTGACGTCGCACAGAGGGATTTGTCCATACAATGTTTGGCAAAAAATATAAGGAGTGCTCGTAGAATGTTGAAATTTTGCTCTGAGCCTTTACTTAGCTCAATTAAGAAAAATATAAAGTTTCATCAAAATTGGCCACGCCCTCCACCCACCGCCCATAGAACCCAAAATTTTTTGTTTGCCCAAAGTTTTTGAAATTTTGCTCTGAGCCTTTGGTTAGCTCAATTAAGAAAAAATAAAGTTTCATCAATATTGGCCACGCCCTCTACCCACCGCCCATAGAACCCAAAATTAATTTTTGGCCCAAAGTTTTTGAAATTTGGCACAGAGCCTTTGGTTAGCTTAATTAAGAAAAATATAAAGTTTCATCAAAATTGGCCACGCCCTCTACCCACCGCCCATAGAACCCAAAATTTTTTTTGGCCCAAAGTTTTTGAAATTTGGCACAGAGCTTTTTTTTACCTCAATTAAGAATAAAATTAAGTTTCATCAAAATTGGCCACGCCCACTACCCACCGCCCATATAATCCATATTATATTTTTTCCCACAACTTTTTGTTTCATTACCAAAACTAATTATTTTATAAATAAATCAAGGACCGGAAAACGTTTTTTTTTTTATGTTTTTAAAAATATATTTATCATTGGTGTTCGAAAAATATTTTAAACTGTACAAAAAACAAAAAAAGAAAAAAATATTTTGTTTGATATTGTTTCTTTAAGTTCAAAATAATAAAGTTCTCAAAAAAAACTTTAAAATTTTTCGTACAAAATAAAATTTTTTCCCATCAGTTGAAAAAAATAAAAAACAAACAAAAAAGATATTTATTTTTTCAGTACAATATTATTTTGTACATGAAAAGAAAAAAACCGAAAACTTAAAATTGAACATGACAAAGATAAAAATTATGAGATAAGATTATAAAAATATGTATATTATTTTTTTACGCTGTTAAGCTATTTTTATTGTTTTTTTCAACCGATTTCAAATAAATTTTAGAGTTTGTTTCTAATGTTGATTTTTTCGTGAATTTTTGCCATGTTTGCGATAGAAGCGATTTTTTCCTGTAAGTTTCTCGTTCTTTACAGCTTTAACGATTTATAATAAATAGTAGACTCTGCTAACATGCCGCTGTTAGCAAATTTTTGCGAATTTTCGCTAATTTTGCAATTTTTACCGAATTTTTGGCATTCCTTATAGTTTTAGGGACTTCCAATTAATTTTATGTATTGTTTGAAATATTAAAAATTTTCGCAAATTTTCGCTATTTTTACAAACTTTTACGAATTTTTGCAATTTTTGCGTAGCTTTGTTGCTCTATGAAGTAATCGTCGCAGGTTAAACATTTTCGCTATTTTAGCAAACTTTTGCGAATTTTTGCAACGTTTAATTTACTAATAAAATTTGTGCCCATAACTTCTTATAAATTTGCATTTTTATAATAGGGATGATTATAAATTTAATTAAAATTCACAATTTAAACTAAAAAATTTAAGTTCTCAATGTAAGTTTCTAAAAACAAAAAAAATATTTTTCTTTAAAACGTTATTTTCAAAACTTTATTGTTTTTTAACTTTAAAGAACAATTCAAACAAAATATTTTTTTTTTTTTTTTTTTTTGTGCGGATCATGGCCCAATTAGTAGGTCTGCGCGCAACTACAACAATCCAACAATAGAAAAAACAACACGCATTTTGTTTGTGTAAAAAATGATAAAGATGTCAAGAACAAAGGCAATTGTTTGTGTTAAAAATGGTGGATATGTCAAAAACAATTGCTACAAAAACAATTGCACGTAAAAAACACAACTCTGCATAAAATCAGCAGGCGTTTCAAGCAGACCTACTAATTGGACCATGGTACGGATGAAAATATTTTTTGAACACCAATGATAAATATTTTTTCATGTACAAAATACATATTGTACTTCAAAAATAAATATCTTTTTTTGTGTTTCTTAATTTTTTTTAAACTGATAGAAAAAAAAAATTATTTTGTACCTATGAGTTTTGAATTTTTCAAATGAAAAACTTAAATTTTAAGTTTTCGGTTCTTAATTTCTGATGCCTGAAATAAATTTCAATACATGCATTAAAATATAGACTTTTATTCATCATCTATCATTTCTGTAACTATATCATCAAGTTCCATAACCTGTTTACGGGGTTGACATCTAATGCTACTTATAAAAGGATCTGACGATACTAGAAGTCGATGAAAAAGATCTGTAATTGTTGCAACTCTATCACATTTTCTGGAGAACCTTAATCTATAATTTCTATAATCTTTATTTCTGGCTTCTTCAGAAAGCATGCCAATAGGAAGTATTGCCGCATCCATGATATCCTTTCCGTGTATTAGTATTTTGTGTACTGTTACTGGCATATAATACCAACTATATTTTTCAACAAAAAGTTTTGCTGTATCTTGAGCAAAATTGTTGAACTTCAAGGAATTAACTTTTTTGCCACAAGTTATTATTTGTAGTATAATGCGAAATCGATCAATTAGTTGCTCCTCTACACCAGTCACATCGGCAACAAGTGCGGGGTTAGAAAAGAAACGCCTGGACGTATTTCCATCGTTAGTAGACCCAGTTCCTTGTTGAACTGCATCCACTCGTATACCCATCTGTTCCTTTAAGGTCTTCTGAATTCGAAGTTTGTTTTCCAGTTTAAGACTTTTGTGTTCGTCCTTGAGCGCGGACCATTTTTCAAATGGTTTGTTGTAGGCGATATGAAGTATGCACTCCATAAATTTTATGCGAGCATGTAAGGAGGAAACGCCCATTTTGATTGCTTCACCATCAATAGCTTTGCTTGAAACTAATTTAAGATTATTCATTTCAGTTGGTTTTGCTTTGCAAATGTAACAAACAGCTGCTGAAGATGTACCTGTAACAGTTTGAGCTGTCTTGCCATCTAACATTGTAAACACGAAATTATGCTTGATCGAAAATTGCTTTCCGCATACTACAACTTCGGTATATTTCAAAGCAGCAATTTCTAAATTAATTTTTTCAACAAGGCTTAGCACTTTTTCTTTTGTTTCTTTGGTAAATTTAAAGGAGATAGGACGGCAGAATCTTGTTGATGACGGACTTTTATTTCGCCAACATTCGTCTTGAGAAATTGTCTGTAGACTTAACGGAACCATACATGCCAGTAACAAAGTTTTATCGCTTACATCAGCTGCTAAACTCTGATTATACTCAACATGTCCAGAGGAACCATCGCAACCCCACTTACATGTAAACTCTAATTTATCCGTCATACCATTTAATTCTTCATCCGGAAAAGTTTGAAATAATCGGCTTAACGTATGATCCATTGAACTTTGCAAGGAAACAGACGCAGCTTTTTCAGATATTTCAATTTCATCTGGATAGCAATGCCTTTTTTCTTCTCTTACGTTTGCATATGGTGGCAAAATATCGTATCCTTAATTTTTGAGAAAACTTTTGATGGCTTCATACTGACTCTTTGTAAGCTCTGCATCCATCATCATTGCTAGTACAGCCGGCGAACGAATATAACACCGAGTTGGTATATTTCCACCCATCACTTTACTTGCCATATTCAAATGTTCTTGTGAATATTTTGAAGCTAATTCAGCTGCCTTGAACCTCTTTGTGCGAACTTGACAATCTTCGAAATCTTTTGCTGGCCTTCCTAGTTTAGTTGAACAACTAGGCTCGCTATTAAGTGATACTTCAAATACATCTAAAAACACAATAGGAAAAATCATTTACACATATAAATTTGTATAACTCTTTAAACGTACTTTTTAACCAATCTTCATTTTTTTTAAAAAAATGGGATTTTAGTGTATACGATTCTTGCCATCGTTTTTTGAAATGACCAAGAAACCTCTTTTGAATTGCTCTTTTCACTATACCGATTTCTTCATCCTGAAGCATTGCATTTTTTGATGTAATGAAATCGGTTATTAATTCCAAACTTGCATTGCAATTAATGAGTTCGTAACTCAGTTCACTATATAACACAGAAAATAAACTCATTTTAATAATATCTTTTCCACTTCGATATTTTCACAAATTGTTTTATTTTTAGTGTTGTTAAATCATATGGTTTTATTTTTAATCTATTCTAAATTAGTTATTGTTGTAACTTAATGTCATTATAACGCACGTGCCTAAAATTATGCAATATATTTTTGTAATTATCAAAAAGTAATTTTAATTTTTGGGAATACAAAATTTTTAATTTCAAAAGTTTTTGTTATTCGTGCTTAATTCCCAGTTTTTATTCTTGATGAAAACACTTGAAATTTATTGTTGATGGGATAAGCTATTCCTATGCGCATTTCACTGGTTGCTTAGGCCAGATCATCAGGAAACTTCATCCATAAAGATTTTAGAAAAACGAATGATATTTAACCAAATAAAACTGTTAAGCGTATAAGACTTATAGCAACAGTTCTACTTGTAATAATATCAAAGTTTAAACAAAACACATCAACAATAAACAGTGGGTTTATCTCATCTTACATTCCACGCTACAATTAGTTGAAATGTTTTTATCAAGAATAAAAACTGGGAATTAAGCACGAATAACAAAAACTTTTGAAATTATTTTTGTAATTTTTTAAAATTTAATGAAATCGGAAACCAATTTTTTGATTTTATAAAAGATTACACAGCCCGACAAAATTAAAAAAATGTTTGCTTCTTTGAATTTACCTACCATTACCATTACTGTAAATAAGAAATTTTGATGAAAAAAATTTTTTGAAAACACTAACAGACGGTCATAAATGGAGGTCATAAGTGGAGGGTATAAAAAAAGCTATATCATGAAAACTAGAGCTAATAGAGACAAACTGATTACAGATTTGAATTCAGCGCACCAAAATTAACTAGAATCAGTTGATAAATTCAAAGAAGCAAATTGAGTGTTGGCCTGTGTTATTAATTATTTAAATTTTTTTTTTTTTAAATGATAGTATGGAGTCTTACCTTTCATTTTATTATAGCGAGAGCACCGAGCACGACCGAGCAACCTTTTTTTTCCAAGGAAGTTTGTAATCACGGCACAATATAGAACAAATTTTATTCTATCATATCTTTTAAACCATATGAGCGAATTTTATAATTTTTTTTTTAAATACGCAGAAAAGGCTATATTTGAAGAAAATCACTATTTAAATCAGAGCAATAAAATTATCTTACGTACAAACACTTTAGAAGTGCGTAAACAGTTTTCAATATTTTGGACCAAAATTTACATGTGACTTTACATCATTATTTCAAAGACAAATAAACGTTTTTTTGGAATACTGTTTATGGATTCTTTATACTGAATCAATTTTCTACAAAACTGCATCATTACATTTTTAAATTTTATGTGTCGAAAAAATGACTTATTGCACAAAAAATCCCACTGTGCGTCGCGCCGCTGTCAAGTACCCACAACTCATTTAAATTAACTTTGTTTTCATTTAATGAACAAGCAAGGTCATCTTTTTTCTCATTCTCTTTGCACTGTGATCGTATGTGCCCCTTTTTTCCACAACGATAGCATTTAATATTGTTGTTGTTGTATACATTACCAGTAGGGGTTTTCTTTTCACTCTGCTGATTGAATTTAGGCTGCATATTCTTATTGTTAACATTTTTATTATTGCCGCTGTTATTAAAATTCTTTTTGTTTTTTTTGAATTCATTTCTTGAATTCGCTGCAAAAACAGTTTCATGTTGTATATTATTTTTGTTACCTTGTCGCATTTCTTCTTCTAAAATCTTGGAAATTAAATTTTCATATGTTGGTAAATTATCCCGGCTTTCTATGGCCACAACAAAAGATTCCAATTCATCGGGAAGACTGCACAATAACAAAATTGACAACAAATCATCGATTAAAGTGATTCCGATTTCTTTTAATTCATCCACGGTACAACAAAAATCATTTATTTGTGGAGAAAATTTTACATTTGCGTTTAATTTAAATCGAACTAATTTTTTAAACAAATTTACCTTCCTGGATGCAGTATTTGCCTGGTATAAGGAACTTAAAACATCCCAGGCACTTTTAGCTGAAACACAATTCTTTATGTGAATCAATTCAGTCGTTTTCACACTTAACGTTATGGTTGCCAGAGCCTTTCTGTCATCTGTAACCCATTTTGTATTGTCACCAGCAGGACGACTTTCAACAAGGGTATGATACAGATCTAACGTGATAAGCAAGCTTTTCATTTGTATGCACCATGTTGCATAATTATCACCATTTAATTTGTCAATACTTGCAAGAGCAGTCGCCATTATTTTGTTTTTTTTTTAACACCGGCGAACAATAAAACCAACAACGACACAAACCAAATAGGTATAACCACACTTTCCCAAACGGTAAGTTTAAAATTTCATAAAAATTATTGTAAAAACTGGATTCTGGATTCCCTGGTTGTTTCTGGGCCCATAATCTTTGTTAGCAAATTTGTAGCGCAATAGAATTTGCTTGGAATTCAAAATCAAGAACTAAACCTCCGCTCAAGTGAAACACCGTGTCGTTCAATTCAAAGGTTTTATTAATTTTATTAACTATGATAAAAATATGTATACTAAGAAAAAAGGTTCTAAAAAAACAGAAGGTTAAATTCTTAACGAAAGCACAAAAAGAATTAGCAACATCTGCAATATTTTAACGATCTAATTGTAATAATGTAAAACATAGAATTAGAACATTACTAGAACAGAGTTGTTAGCATTTGAATTGTAATAAGGTTGTAACGTTTTTTCAACAATTAAAGGCTCAGTTAGCCGGGAGTAACAGTAACGTTGCAAATCAGCTGATTCATTTTGTTGTATGTAAAGCAATTAGAACGATTACAGTTAGCAGTAAGATGTTACGTCTCAATCTGTAAGAAATAGATTGGTGTTACTTTTTTACGGTAAGGTTACTGTAACTGTTACTCCCGGCTAACTGAGCCTTAACGACCATTTTTCCATTGGTGTACTTAAGTATCTTTCTCATTATTTCTTTTTATTATTTTTAATATACTTTTATATATATTTTTTCTAAATTTAAATACTATTTTTACTATTATGTACCATATCACTGAACATTCACAAGACAACAACAACATTATGTACTCCTGTATGCTGGGCCCAACATCAAAGAGACATCGTGAATTGGAACAACTAAGTGATCAATGATTTTGTAAGTAATCTGATTTTAATTATAAAAAAAGAAGAAAAAAAACGCATTGCTTATTTAAATTTTGTCTGTCAGTCCGCTTTCTATTTTGTCCCAATCAAAAACATACAGTATTTTTTTTTTTTGTTTTCTCTTACCCATTATAATTACTCTTTAAGAAATAATATTTTTTTTTTTTAATAACAATTTGTTAATGAATATACATAAGAGTATTACTACCTGTAAATTTTTTAGTTTGGTTTTGTTTACATTTCATATTTCTTTTATTATTTTCGGAATAAAATTATGAATGAATTTTTGTTGTAAAATGAATCATTAATTTATTTTTTTTTATGGGAGGGATAGCCAAAACAAGATGCAACTGTGGTTAAGACTAGGTCATCATTTTAGGGACAGATTTATAATCAGGGGTAATCTTTCTGTCACGGTGTTTATTGGGTTGGATAATTGTACCCTATGGCGAGTCAACTAGCCATAAATTCGTGTTTATTAATTTTATATCTTTTTTTAAATTCGATTTCCTTGTAGTTTTTATACATACTCTGGTATCTTATCTGGCATGAAATATGTATTTTTATATGATTACGCGATTGGAATTCGGGTTAAGAACTACTTCTACCAAAGATCTAGCCAAAAAATCTTGTTCATGCCCTTAACCACTATTTTCAATTTTTGGTAAGACAAACTATTTAGATCTAATTTTTATTATTAATAGATGTTAGCCGCGCGTAACAAAATCTCATCACAGACTCGAGATAGCGAGATGTTCGTTTCAGTTTCTTGATGCTTTTTAATTGTATTTTAATAAAAATTTAAATAACTTAACCATGTTTTGTCTGATTTTAATTTTCAATACGTCGTTAGAAAGGGGTTTACCATCGGTTGAGATTTTTGTCACCACATAAATTGGCTAAGCCAGTGGATATTTTACGCGTTAAGTGGATGTGTTTGTGGGGTCGTTATTCTAACCACAATTCTCCACAACTTCAGAAGTTCGTAAAGGATATTAAATGGATTTTCAGACTGGCTCCATTAATGCTAGAAGAATGTTAATAACGTAGATTTTGTAAAATTGGTTTTAGTGTGCTTATTTATGTTTAAATAAAATAAAAATAAAAATTTTTGGGATAAAAGTTATCCCCACTGATACATAACTATAAAACTAAATAATTTATTTAAAAAGAACGCATTTGGCAGCTTTTTGTTTTTAGAGGGGATATTTAAAGAAATTTTTATTTTAAATTTGGGAAAGAAAGAAAGAAGGTTATTTATTTGAAAAATATTTCGATCATGACAAAAGGTTAAAGCTTCGGCATTATCTATGTATATGTTTTTTCTAGATTTTTTTCGCTGACAGATCTCTTTGCATACATAGATCAACTTTTGTCTGCAAAGCTAATATTTTAGTTTGACAAAAGTTGTTTTCTTTTAACGCACAAAACCCCTCCAGTTTTACTAAATGATCAACGGACATTTCGCCTGATTTAAGATTTGCTTATGGGAGCCGCTTCTGCTTTATATTGTCATATCTATATTTTATATCGTTAGTCTCAATCCGATACAAAACATATTATTTGTCAATTGTTTTAACATTCTAAAAAGATTACCAATAAATGTTTGATCGACTTATCCCGGCTTATGCAGGAAAAAGAATTCTAATGTTTATTTAAAACAAACCAAAATATTACACAGTAGTTTTTACATGTATTTTTTTTTAAAGGAAAAACTAACTTATGATTATATTGGTGCTATTTCTGCAAGAATTGATTTGATTTTTAGCAAATTTTGACTTGACCACCTTAAATTCATTTCGACAACACGTACTGCCCTTTCCAAAAGCGAAGCTGAAATACCGAACCTGTGTGCGTGCTTTTGCTTAAAAGCCAAAAGTTTATCTAATTGAGCTTGAGTTGTGAAGTGCTCTGCAATTTCCAAGACAACGGAAGCTACGGATTGGTAATCACCAGTGCTGTAAAATAAATTTACGTTATTAATTGCAATATGTTTTTCAAAAAAAAAATAAAAAAAATAAATAGTAAATAAATTATAAACTTACGCGTTAGCAAGTCGTTCAATATTTTCATCAATTAAATAAAAAACGTGGTCAACATTTTCGTTGTTTTTATTGCACAAATTATATAAAGCGATGACCCTGTCCACGGCATGTGAGTTTTTGGAAAGGATTATTTCAAAAAATCTGTCCACCAAATTTCTGTCTTTGACGCAACTCAAAGCTTCAAAAATCAAATTTTTTTCGCTAGCAACAGTTTCGGCCATGTATTTGTTATAAAGTGTGTCGAAATTAGTTTCGTTGCCTTCACGCATAACTGTACAATAAACAGCAGAACGAATATTGACTTCAACGGAACGGTTTTTCGAAATTTCATCGAAATGTAACTTGGCTTGGTCAACACACTCAGGTATTATATTTTTGCAGGCCCAATCCAAAATTAAGGTACGTCTGTAAATTTCTAAAGTAGTCTCATTTTTAGTTGGCGTAAAGCCCACGATGTCGTAGTTATTTTTAATGATCTCACGGATGAAGGGAACCATGATATCACTTTCGTTACCCAAACGTGTCATTAGATAGCTTAATCCTTTGAGGGCTGCAGCCAATGGCAAATAATCGCTTTCGTTTTTAAGATATGGAAGAATAAAGAAAGGCACACGGTACTCAATATCACCCGCATAAGCTAAGTTGAGGGCATCGTCAACGATTTGGGCACGATTCAATACATGAATATCCTCCCTGCTTTCAGAAAACAATTTTTGGCCGATTTCATTCCAAGAATTGTTATCATAATTAACGCGATAGAAACCGGATTGCTGAATATTGACAATGAACCAGGTAACATTATCTCCAAGATGCATAAAAGATGTGTTGGCTGGAAGGAAGAAACTGGCAGAGACGTCTTGGAAATTGTTTTCAAAACTTGTTGTGAATGTAATTGGAACCTGGTATTTTAAATTGGGGTTAGCTGTATCAAAATCCTTTAAAAGGAAACGTTTTTGACTGACTTCCACAAATCTTTCGGAGATACGTTTAAAGGTGACCACAGGGTAACCCTCTTGAGTGGTGAGGGAATCGAAGTATCCTTGAAAGAATTCTTTATGTAAATCAGGACAGTACTTCATCCAAATATTAAAGAGATCCGCAGGAATTGTGTTTTTGTATGCACTAAAATATAAAATATAATCGTTAAGATATTGTGATATTTTACTTGAGTAATAGAAAAACTTACTAAGTTGTAAGATATTCATTCAAAGATGTTCTAAAATTATTTTCTCCTAAAATAGATTTAGTCATACGGATAAAAGCTGCTGCTTTTTCGAAAGAAATTTGGTTAAACATGTGCATGATATCGTATTTTGTGCGAACATTTTCGTTACTCATTGGCCTGGCATCGCTTGTAGCATCCTGATACATGATATTTTGGACGACATTTACGACAAATTGGCTTGACATATTAAAGGAACTATCAACCTAAAATTATACAATCAATCATGTTTTTTATAAATTAATTGTTAAATATTTACAAATAGTTTAATTTATTTTTTTTTTATGTGTGTACATATATTCTTTATTTAGATACGGCTTTAATTTTTTTTCTTATTGGTTTAACTGTGTATGTTGTCCTTTTGAAAATATTGAAAAATGGTTTGGATGTTGTGTTTAACCATAAGTCAACTACTAAGAAGAGTGCTATATTTGGTTTTACCGGATCTCATATACCCTTAATCATAGTTTTAAATTTATTATGTATAAGTATTTTATTCGACCTTTTTTATTATAGTATAACTAAATTTTCCAGCTTGAGGTCGTTTTTTTATTTTTATATAAAATTTAAACGTTTATTTTTAACCAATATATCGGCACTTCTTTGAGTGCCTTCTTCAGGGTTTTTTCTTTCTTATTTAAATAAATTTAACAAATTTCTTATAACAACCCTGCAGGAAATATCACAAGTGAATCTGTACTGATTCATTATTGACACGGTCACCAGTACTAGTGACTTATTATACCCCAGACAATGTTTTTTACTATAGACATTTAACATGAGCGTGTCATTGGAAATCTACTACTGACGTTGGTACTACTGACTAGGTAGTTCCTTTGGGAACATATCGACCCTAACCGTGAAAATAACGTAACGCCAAAAATCTTATTTTATTTTATATAAATTTTGTATGAAATTTGTCGCTTACGATAAAATTGTTCTTGCTATAAAATCGTAACGGTACCTTATGTGACCATGAAATTTTAGGAGATGATGCAAGTGTTGCCAATAAAGTCATTTATTAAAAAAACGAAAATTGAAAATCATGTCGCTTACGTTATTTTCGCGGTTAGGGCTCTATAAGTAGACATTGGAACCAGAGAATCACTAGTACATTTTAGTAAATGTACTCTACACTTTTGGTACGAATACGAAATCATAACAATCTTTTTTTTATTATTTCTTTAACTTTTATAGGAATTGTACTTCTCAGCTGTTATTGATAGAAAATTTTTCGTATTCAAGCCAAATATAGCGGCAAATATAGTGTAGTATAGACACTTCGTTGACAAAGTCACCAAAATAGTCGACAAAACTGGTGACTTTGAGACACTTGCACCCAGGTTTCCTTCAGGGAAATTAAACAATATACATTTGTATTATAATGAGAAATTAAAAAATTTTTCAATTGAATACAAAAATACTTTTCAAATCAAACTTGATCTATTACAATATATGTAAATAAATTTTTAACTTCCGTTTTTACTTTTTATAATTTTGTGACACATTCTCACACTGCAAAAAAATGCTTCATATATTTAATGAATCGTTTTCATAACAAAATGTTCATTGTCTAAATGGAATTTCATAGTTATAATGAAGTATTTTCGTTAAAATCGCTTCATTGGAATTTGTAATTACTTTAAAAATTTTCATTAGATATATGAAAACTTAAGTTTGTCCAAGTTAAACAAAAAATTTTAATTGGGAACATAAAACAACAATATAAAAAACATAACTATATTCATAAATTAATACAAAATTATAGTTTCCTTAAAAAAATGTTTAATTGTAATTAAAAAATTTAAGATTTAATTATTTTACACATCTAATCTAATATGCCATTAAATTTATGAAATCAAAAATTTTTTATAAAAGCAACATGTTTCAATAATTGAAAAAAAAATATTTTTAACATTCAAATAACTTTATAGTCTCAATAATTAAGAGTATACAAATATTTCGAAAAAGCATGCCTTCATGAATTTAAATTTTCACTATGACAATGAAAAATGTCATTAGAGTAATGAAACAAAACCTTTCAATGCATAAATATGTATGTTTTTAGTTTTCTTTAATATGTACATTAGACTGGCCCACGCTTGTATGGGAAAGTAAAAGTATAGTCCAATAATTTCTCCACAAGCTTGATTTTGTTTCTTTTACTAAAGTATATGTGTATACCAAAAATTGGCTCAATGGGACAATATTTAGAGGTCGCGATGACTGACGACATTTTATATTACATGCATTTACTTCTGGCTTATCATTATTTTACTTGTTTATGTATTGGAGATACTTTTTCAACCTTTTTTTTGATCTTTACGAAGGCGATCACCATAGAAAAAAGTTTCACGGGGTTTCTAAAGCTTATATTGCAAAAATGGCTATCGATAATTTAAAAAAATAATAATAATAAAATATGAGTTAATTTGTACTTAATTAACAGTTTTATTAATTCTTTATCAATTTGTTTTATTAAATATTTTTAAATAAACAATTTCTATCTAACCCCGAAAAATCATTGACGGGTTGTGCTCAAACTTGGACTAAACATTTTTAAGCACTATTCGAATAGGATCACCGTTGTGAAATGGTAATATTCGATACTTTTGTATTTTGGGCCACCCTAATGTAGATACCTACCTTCATATAGTATGTAATAAGCAGCGTTGCCACGACCAAAAAAATTTGAAACCAAAATGTAAAAATAAAGTAACCAAAAGGGAAAAAATGTAACCAAAATTATTAGGTATCAAAAGTTTGCGCTTCAGTTTAAAAATTGTGTGTCTAAAGAAGAAATAGTGTTTGGTTGTATCTTGTAGGCTCATAAACCGCTGGACCGATTTTTTATTTTAAGTTTTGACAGGGGTGGAAAGAACAATAGACTATATAATTTTTTGAAATTTTTAGTGAAAGTGGCACATCCTACACAAAGTTAAAACTTATTTTTGTTAATTTTAAAAACTTTTTGAGCTAGAGCTTTCAAACTTTTTTAAAAAGAGCTCTTACAAGTAAAACGTTCAGTCTTGCTGTAAAATTGAGCTTTTATATATAAATGCAAAACACGCTCACTTTCGAAAAACTCAAAAGAAATAAACAAACTGGGTGTTAAATTGCTTGTAGCTATCCTAAGCAGTTTAGGATTGAAATCCAGTCAAATCGGTTCAGTAGGATCAGAGCTATGAATCAAAATGTGGAACCACCACTTCAAAAAATTGATAATTTTGTTACAAAAACTAACACAAATGGTGGAACAATGCACGGAATAATATGAGATTTTGCAAATGTTCACTTTATTCGGCTTGAAATCACTCTATGAAATTCCAAAAAGATCGTTCCATAATTTACCCTAGGCTCCATATAAACCCTACTCCCGGAAAACAGTTTAGTACGCCTAAAACCGTAATTTATAATGCTATCAGAATAAAATTGAATACTTCACAGTTTTATAGGACTAGAAAGAGCACTAAAAAATTTCGTGATGATCGGTCCATAATTTACTATAGGCCCCATATAAAGCCCACTCTGGTAAATTCATTAAATACGCCTAAAACCGTAGCAGATATATAGTTATTGTGGTAAAATTTCTTCCATCTTAGTTTCATATGGCAAGAAAAAATTTCATGCAATTTTGTGATATACGTTCCATAATTTACCTTGGATCCCATATTTAGCCGCATTCTGAAATTCACTGTAAACGCTTAAACTAATTTCACCACTGTATTTAATTATTAAAATTTGTATTTTTTAATACAAGAAATACCTCTGCGGAATTTTGGGATGATTGGTTCATAACTTACCATGACTCCATTATAAGTCCCCCTCCTGAAAATCATTTAAGTTCGGCTTAAGCACTTACGAATCAAGATATTTTACTCAAGATTGTCGGTCAATAATTTAATATAGCTCTAAGCCGGAGCCAATTTTAATGCTGATGTCTGTTTTTATAATAGGACTAGCTGACCCGGCAAACGTTGTTTTGCCATATAACATATTTCTTTCAGATGTTACAGTATCAGCATACCAAATTTTAAGAAAACCGATTAATTAGTTAAAAAGATATAGGAAAGGGGAGCTTTTACCCCTTTTGCCCTATTTCATGCGCTAAACACTGTAACACTGTAAGCTGTAACACTTTTTGCCTGCAAAATTTCAAGAAATTCGTTTGATTAGTTAAGAACATATAGAGAAGGGGAGCTTTTGCCTCTAATGCCCTATTTCGAACCCTTTTCCCTATTTCCTTTCACATGTTACAGTGACTGCATGCCAAATTTTAAGAAAACCCGTTGATTAGTTAAGAAAATATATGGAGGGGGAGCTTTCGCCCCTCTTGCCCTACTTTACGCTATCTAGCTATATGCAATATATTTTACGACCTATTATCATACCTAACAAATGCACATACAAAATTTCATAAAAATGTCTGTGTAGCTGTTTCGGAGGAGTTCAAAATGGAGGGCATATTGTTGATATTTGTATGGGAATATATAGGAAAATCTAAACGCCATATCTCCGGAACCCCTAACCCGATTTCGTGCAAACTTAACATAAACTATCTACAGGCTATCCCCAACGTATCCTTTTAATTGAAATCGGTCGCCCCGTTTCCGCAGTTAGTAGTGACATCAAAGTGTACACTTCTTTTTATATACAAATATATAGATAAATTAAAAATAAATAAACATCATATAGATATCACTCCTGAAATATTCGAACTGTCGGTGGAGGGTATCAAAGATTCGGCACAGCCGAATATAGCACTCTAACTTGTTATATTATAATAACATTCTTAACATTTAAAAGGATGTTAAGGCTATCAAAATTAGGAGCTTTGGACAAATTAGAACCGATTCGAAAACAATTTAATTTCCAGTAAATATTTTTGGGGTGAATTTAATAAAAATACCAATACAATTAGATGGTTTAACGGACACAAAGAGTCTAATTTGTTTTTGGGGAATATGTGAAATTGTAGACCGATTCTCACCATTTACATAGACTTATTCCTTAGTACAATTAAAATGTATTTGCCAAATTGGATCAAATTATCTGCACTTTGCGCACAAGGTTACCATTGACAGACAACCAGCCAGACGGACATTTATATTTAATGACAACCTGCCTTGTCTTACAATTTTAGATAAAAAATTAAATGTAGACGGTGGAATCGAAGCATCACGTTGATTATACAAATAAATATTTAAAACTGAAAAGCCAAAATTTCGCAGAAAAAAAATATCTAAAAAAGTTTAACATGTATTAAAATATGCCTCAAAAAGGCAAAATATGCGCTATAAACTTAAAATCTACTGCAAAAAGGCTCTTTTAATTAAATTATGCAAAAAATGATGCAAACCTTGAAATATGCAAAAATATGCACAAACAAATCGATGCGAAAATTCATTAAAAATTATAAAACGAATAAATATATTGTTTCTGCCTTCATTGGTCGTAGAAGGAAAAACATGCAATTGGATATTTATGGTTTCCCTGCTGATAAGATTTAAATAAGGATTACAGAAAATAATAGTTCGATCATTGGAAGAAAACTTCAATAGAGATTTATGAGTAAATATGAAAGGCAGTCCTGGTTTTGTGCTCATAGTAGACATTTCAAGATTTCCTTCATATTTTGGGTCTTAGGATAAATATTTCAACCAACACAACAATTAATTTAATGTGTTTTTGTATTATTATCTTATTTAACTTATGGATATGATGTTATTTGCACTTACCAAATCAGTACCAAAGTATTGGAAGTAAGTGGCGAAACCTTTATTCAACCAGAGATAAGCCCACCATTTACAGGTTACCAAATTTTCCCACCACAACTGGGCTACTTCAAAAGCAACAATATTAGCAACCAATTGTTTCGACTTCAATGGACTCTCCTTCTTATCGTAGAGTAGCGAATATTCATCGAGTTTGGAATTAAAAACATCGTTCAAACGTATGACATTTTCAGTTATTGTGCTTAAACTTGTATTAAAGTAGCTACGAAAGGCGGCCAAAAGATTTTTACCACACTCGTGGCTATATTCTGTTTGCGAGGAGTATTTAGGTCTGGCAAAAACAACAAGTTTGCCTTCATCGCGAACATACAAATCGGTGTAAATGGTGAAAGTCAAAAGATAGGTGGACATTATAGGAGTACCTTTATAATAAAACCTTTTATTATAAGGGGGAGGAATTTCCCTCAAAACATCAGTAGGGCCCACAGATTGAAAAGAACTGTCATAAGTCAAACATAAACTAAATTTTGCCTTGAATTCCGGTTCATCAAAAGAGGGAAAGACACTGCGGGCTTGAATTGGTTCGAACTGGGTTGCATAAAGCCATCTATTAAAGAATTAGAATTTCAATACAAGAAATTTTCAATAAATTTATTTTGTATTAAATAGGGGTTGTAAAACTTACTTGGTAGCATTTGTGGTTGTGTATTTACTGCGGTAGAAACCGCTCCTCTCTTCATTAATGCTGCCAATATAATCAAATTCCAAGAAACAGGTTTCGCCAGCTTGTAATACTTCTTTTAAGTTGTAAACCACAATATCGGTTAAATTGTTGGGAGTTGCCTTGGGAAGGTGAATTTTGCTTGAATTATTCTTTTTGTAATATCTAGCACGGTACATTTTCAAATTATTCATATGCAATTGAATTTCTTTGGTACTTTTTAATACTTGGATTTCAATTAAGCAATCACCAATGAAAGTAAATTTGTTGGCATCAGATTCCTTCAAGTAAGAGCCGAGATGAATATGGTAATGGATGGGCTTAATGTCTAAAGGTAAACGGTAGTTAACTTCGGGGATGGGTGTGAGTGTGGGTGTGGGTTTGGGTACATGTGGGGGGGTTAAGGCGTATTCCACAAGCGATGAAATTACTTCTACTAAAACTATAAATGCTAGTTCTGAAAGCAAATATACTGCAACCACCAGACAAGCCACCATATTGTATAATAAATATATTTTATATTTAAAAAAAAAATAAATTTTTTCTTGATATCTAAGTCGTTTTTTGTTTTTCTTTTACACACTTTTTTTCTTCACTAATTTACTAATTTGATTAAATAGTTGCCGAAATTTTGGGCCTTACTAAAGCTCTTAGAACTGGCGGTCTTTCTTTTATAAGAAAATAGTAATAAATTACACACACAAACGTAAAAACTTTCGGTTTATGGTTATTGATAATTATGAACTATTTGATCAAGAGCTTAATGAAATTTAAATAATGAAAACAAAAGCTAAACTCTTATTTATTTTAAAGTTTTTAAACTATTAACTTGGCATGAGTGACCTTGAGAGAGAGAGAGACAATCATTCATGTTCAAATAATGAAATTTTAAGTGGCGCTTTTATTTTGTTTGTTTGTTGTTGTTTATTACGACTTACATATATCAGAATAGTTTAGGAAATTTTTTACCAGATCTACCTAATGATGAAAAACAGACAGTCATGTTCAAATAATAAAATTTTTAATGGCGCGTTTAACTATTTGAAATACAAATTTTATTAATGATTCTTAATAAAGTGTTTATTACGACTTATATCAGAATAGTTTAGAAAATTTTTTTTACCAGGGGGCAAATTATGGCAGTCGTGATCGAATACTTTTTCGATTCGATAGCAATTTTATTTCTAATTCTTTCTGTCTATACTGAACGGATCGAAATTATTTTTTTAGTGTTGTGTTCGAATCGAAAAAGTTTTCGATCACGACAGGCATAATTTGGCCCCAGATCTACCTAAGGATCCAAAACATACAGGGAGTTCGATCGTGACCGTCATGAGCGATAGGCGCATTAGGGAGATCAGATTTAATTGTTGGTGCTATACTAAAACTTTATTGTTTTTTTTTATCAATATTCAAAAACTGTTATCATTTTGGTTGTTGAAAACATCATAAAATAAAATAAAAAACTGTTAAATTCACTGAGATGAGTCAGCGTAATGCTCAAAACTCAGAAAATATTAAAAATGTTGTATATAACAATAACGATAACATCATAATCAAGAGAAAAAGTAAAAACAACAATATGGAATAACCATAAACATCAAAACATGTCAAACATAATTACTATGCTTTGCTTGATAATGATAAAGAATGTGACCAAGAACTTTTTAAATGTAAAAGAAAACAATGAAAAAACCCAAAAAGTTAATTTAGCGGCTCCACGAAAAGCCCCCCAATGAAATAACGCCCAAACGAGAAATGAATTATTCCCCAAATTTTGTTCATACATTTTTAGGTGTTATTTCATATGAAATAACTCCCAATTTTTTTGGGCCGTTTTTCATTTTTTTTTGGAATTATTTTATTCCTCATTTGGGGTTTTCAAATTATGAAATAATCTAAAATGAAATAACAACCAACAAATTTTTAAAATTCGGGGCTTGTTTCATAGCGTGCATAATTTGGGTGTTATTTCATTTGTTATTCGGGGGTTATTTCATTTTTTGCGACTTTGCTGTTGGTCCATATTGACTTCATGAAATCCTTGGTGAAACTGACTCTTTTATGAATTTTGGGCATAATTTCATTTTTGTTGCTGATGGGGCTTATTTCATTGGGGGTTATTTCATTTTCATCATTGGGTGTTATTTCATATGAAGTAACGCCCAAATATTAAGGGTTGTTTCGTTTTCGCTTTGGGGTTTATTTTATTTATTTTTCGATGTTATTTCATTCACTTTTTTTGGGTGTTATTTCCTATTTTATGGGGTTTATTTCATTGGGTGCTATTTCCTGGGCGTTATTTCATTGGGGGGCTTTTCGTGGAGCCAATTTAGCTATTGCAGCTATGGAAGAAGTGCAGAGAGCAAATAAAAATTTAACACCAAGTGTAAATAAAAAAAAATAATACATTGATTGCTAATGAACAAAATAAAAACAAAAAGGACCTCCAATTAATATTATTGATATTGAAACAAAAGACTTATCAAAGAATTTAAAATTAAACAGTTTAGAAACAAAAAATCCTTATTCATGAATTCATTAGATGATTTTCTAAAAGTAAGAGCCCATTTAGAAAAGTCAAAAGCCAAATTTTTTACATATGCCCCCAAAGGTATTAAAACCAAAATATATCTTCTTAAAAGGTTAGATACAAATTTATCCAACGAAGAAATCCTCAATGATTTATGCCCATACGAAACCGATGATTAACAATTTATTAAAGTTAGTCAATTCTCAACTAAAAATTCAACTGAAAAAGGTTACGTTTTGCCAATATTTTAAGTACAAATATCCCCAGAAAGTAACGTAAATAAACTTAAAAACATAAAAGCACTTTTCTATCGCTGTATTAAATGGGAGCAAATTAGACGTCCTGAAATACCTCAGTGCCTTAATTGGCTTTTATCATAGCGCAGCTAACTGTTTTCTTCCCACAATGTGTGTTAAATGCAACAAGGATCACGAAAAAGGAAAATTTATATTGCATTGTATGTAATAAATATGGACATCCAGCTTCATACAAAAGAAAAAACCGCATTGGAAAAAAACTGTAATAATTTATTTACTAACCCTGAAGTAAGTTTTGCTAATGTATTAAGTAGTAATAGTAATGGAAATATTAGTACTAACAATTTAAATAATACAAACAGCAACTCTTTCTTGTTTGAATTAAAAAATATGATGGTGAATCTAAATATTGAAATGACAAATCTACAAAAACAATTAAATAGACAAGCTCTTAGAATAGATGCAATCTTTTCTATGGTAGGTGTGTATATATGCCAAATAGTCAAACGAATACAATATCCAAAAATCTTAAAATAATACATATTAATGTCAATTCCTTAATAATATGATTAGGAAAGATAGAACAAATTCTTCACGTGGAGGAGGGTCCGCTATTCTGATAAAAATATATCTAAAATATAACACTTATTCTAAACACACAATAAAATCTCCAAACTTTTTAGAAACTTGCATAGTAAAAATTCCCTTGATTGTTATTGTTTCTGCATATTATCCCTCGGGAAATAATGATTTTAGTTCCAAGAATGAATTTCATAAACTTTTTGAATCTTTAAATTTGCAGGACAGTAATAAATTTTATATATTAGCAGGAGAGGGTCTCAAACTTAAAGAATGGTTAAACGATAACGAAATAAATTTTAGGTGCAGATTTTATGCCTTAAGCTCGCCTTCTTTTCCTCGAGGAGGTTCATATTTAGATATGTATATGTATAGCTGACTGTAGATTGCATATTCAAAAGGAAAATAATACATTGAACTGTCTTCAAACTTTAGATTATGACAGCGATCATAATGCTTTACAAATTAATTCGTCTATAAACAATAAAAAAAAACTAAATTCACTTTCCTGGAAGAACCCCAAATCATTAAATACAACTATAAAAAGACAAACTGGGAAAAATTTAAGAACCGGATTGATCGAAAATTGAATGATAAATCGAAATCTAACAAACCTAGAAATTGATACACACATTAGTAGATTAAACAATGTAATTATTAAAACAATTGATGAGTTGACATCTAGGTATAAAAACGCGAGTGTTTTTTCGAAGATAGAAAACACAATTATAAAAAATTATATATGCGGAAAAAGCAAGATTGTTACAATAATAAAAAATATACAATCGATTGGAACATACTCTATCAGAGGAATCACTCTTAAATGATCAAAACCAGACATTCATGTTCAAATAATAAAATGGGATCACACGATTGCCGCAAATGCACCAATATGACACTATTTTTATTGTGCTTTGTTGACGCACAATAATGAAATTGCATCAATAAAATATTCTGAAATCACACGATTGCCCTGTTTTAAACAAATTTAATTGCCGCTAGTTGGTACAAAGCGAAATGGTTACAACAATTGCGGCAGCACAGTCACACGATTGTTCTTACTTGACAACTGCAAATACAGCTATTTGTTTGAAAGATCTTGTTGGTTTGTTAATTAAATTAAATTAAATATGTATGTACTTAAACAAAATTCCAAAAATTAAGTCTATTCAACAATTTCGTATGTTAAGGTTCGCATAGAAATACCTTAAATAAAAATATTCGCACTGAACAGCTAAATATGCTTGTGAACATACATATTTTGTTAATAGCAATAATTAAAAAAAATTAAAATGCATAATCAATAAATAAATATTTATCATCATTACCTACTTAAAGAAACACAAAAAGTAAATTTATTAAAAAAAGGCAAATATTGGTGCGTATTGTGTTGTTTGATTGCCGCACAAGAACACAATAAATATTGGTGCATATTTGTTATTTTTATTATAGCGCGGTTGCATAGCAAACAGTCACACGATTGCCGCACCAGGGTTGCATTTGATTGGCAAAAGTAAGCACAATATTGTCCTTGATTGGTACATGAGCCAATTGGTTGTGCAGTCACACGATTGGGGTATTAAAAAGTATGCAAACTGGTGCATTGCGGCAATCGTGTGATCCCAGCTTTACGATTTTCGCAATCGTTCGAAACGATGACAGAGGTTGTATTTTTTAAAAAATCGGAAATTTGATGAACACTTTTTGTTAAAAAACGTCCGTTTATTCGAAACAAATATTACGAAAATCGTAATACTCAGTACAAATTGTTCGAATCCGTAAATGATTTCTTTCGAATCGAAATACGCGGTAACCCCCCTGAGACTATTTCTATGTGCGAAAGAATTCTTTCTTTTGAACGATTACATTTAAAACCAAAACAAATTCTAAAAATTTTGTTTTTGTTTTAAATGTATTTGTACGAACCAGTGCGATATGTATGTATGTACATACATTTCACATATTAAAATTGTGTTCTTGATTAACATTATAACAAAAATTCTGAATTTTTGCAATACATATTTTTAATAACAAATTATATACATTTCAAAATATTGCAACATAATCCCGTGCAATTTCGTATTTGTGCAGATAAATTACTTTCAGTTTGACCAGATTTAAATATCGCTCACACACTGCTCTTTATCTGTTTTATTATTAGCGTAATTCAACAGAATGCCATAATTTCACATAGCTCACTTTCAGTGTTTGGTTTTGTTTAGGGCTGTTTTGTTCACTGTTCATTGATGACTTTAATTTTTGAAGAACAAGAGGACCTTTCATAAAAGTTGGAAGTATACCAACGGTTCTAAAAGGTAAATACTTAAAACTACGATTGTTTTTTTTTAACTTTAAACTTGGCAAAATGCATAAGCATTCCTACACACGTATGTACACTCAAAAAAATTTGAAGTTGTATTGTGCATCCACCTATTTTATCGGTTTAATAGAGATTTAAATTAAGAATTACCAAAATTTTGATATAAATAAAAAAAATCGATTTTAAAAGCCCAATAATCGATTACAGTATAAAATCGCATACGTAAATTCGATTGCGAAAAATCGTTTTTTTTTAGCACAAAATCGATTTATATCAGAATAGTTTAGGAAATTTTTTACCAGATCTACCTAATGATCAAAAACAGACATTCATGTTCAAATAATAACATTTTTAATAGAGGTTTAAACTATTTTAAAATAAAATTTATAAAATATTCTTAATTAAGTGTAAACAAGTGTAGGGTTGTGTGTAGAATTTGCCTTGTATAAATATGATGATGAAGTTAGGTGATGAATTATGGATGTTTGGTTGAATGTAGCTCTATGATAAGAGTAGATGTGTAGTTGGAATATTTATATATGTATAGTTGTTTGTAGATCGTGTGAAGATATTTCAAGGTGAGCAAAGTAGAAGAGGAATAATGAGTTGGTGCCCAATATAGACTTGGAAGAGAGTGTACATCTGTTTGTACGTATGTAATTATGTATGCAAATCGCTTTTAGGGGTGGTTTGCAGTTGATAGAGATGAAGAGGAAATGATCTTTTGGTATGTCCCAAAAGACAATAAAGATGTTCTGGTTGCTGAGTTCCAACGGCCACTGATCATATAGTTTATTGTAGATGTTTCCTAAGATTTAATAGATTATCATGAAGAAGAATTATTAAATCATATAATCGTAGGTAGAAATAAAAGATATGTATGATTTAAGTGTTACCTATGTTCAACCAATGTGATCTTTATTTAGCCAAATATTAATTAATTGCACGAGATGCTCACCTTGTGGATGTTAGAATAATAAAAAAGATTTGAATACTAAATATTGCCATGAATGCTAGGGTCTTTATAATATAGCTAACTTTACATGTAAGTAAAATAATACAAAGATGGCAAATTACAATGTTATTTTTATCCAACAGATAACATTATGCTAAGGTTACTACAACGGTTTTCAAACTGTAGTATTAAGGGATATAAATTGACTGTTACTGAAATTCAAATGTTAAGGGCTTTAATATAATAAATCCAATATAAATTCAAGTAGAATAAAATATAATAAAATGATGTTATATGCTAATTTATACAAAGTGTTTAAAACAGGGACCGAAAATAACTGTTATGTTTTTATTTCAGAGCAAAAAGGTTAGGCAAAAATGCCCTTTATCTGCATTTGGGAATTTTTAACCATTATCGGGTCTTTTATATTATATTGGATACCGTAACTAATTAATTGAGAATACAAAAATTTTGGTTAAAAATAACCATTAAATCAACCAAAAAAAAATTTTGGTTGAAAATAACCATTATCGAAAAAAATTTATTTATTTTGGTTATCATGTATAAAAAAATTCCAAAAATTTCAAATGTTTATTGTTGTCAACAAGTTTGTATATACATGTTTACATACATATGTACAATGTATATTGTTTAGGTATCAAACTCAAATATGGGCATTTTCTGGGGTCACGAACGTACCTTCATATGCTTTTGATGTACAAATACCAAACCAAAACTTTTCAGAGCATTTTTTTCGATTTGATAGCATTTGGGTAGCTCTATGTTTAGTGCAAAAGATAGTTTTTATTGAGTTTTAATTTTTCATTAAATTTCCTCAATTTCCTTAACAAAAAAACTTAATACTCCTTTTACAATTGATTGTAAATTATAAAGAAAGAGTGTAAGCATAACATATTTTTTGCATGTACAATAAGTTTATAAAAATGTCTTTAGAAGTAGGTTAGGTTAGGTTAGGTTAAATGGGCAGCCGTCATGACGACGACTCACTTGGGTCCTTATAGCGGTCCCTTTGCGATACCCCTAGCCAGTGACAGGAGTCAGCCAGTACCCACCAGACTATTCCCCCGAGGTCACTGCAGTCTCGAACCACCCCGACTCCCTGCAGAACAGGGAGATCGATCTCAGTCCCACATTGGACAGATCGTCCAGACATGGCAATTCTGGTCTCCCAAAATGCCTAAACCTAATGCTCCCCAGACCGGGGCATTGGCAGAGAAAGTGAAACACCGTCTCCTCCTCCTCCTCATCATGACAACTCCTACAGCAGTCATTATACGCAAGACCCATCCTCCTAGCATGAGTCCCTATCACCCAGTGACCCGTAATGACCGATATCACTGTTCTACCGAGACCGAGTAGTACACGCGTTCTCAACGCGTCATAGCCAGGCCATAGAGTCCTGGCCATCAAGCAGGTATGCTCCCCCTGCCATCTGCCCTGAGCCCTTCTGTACGACTCCCTTCTGATGAGAGTCCTGCTGCGGGCCATTGAAGTGCCAACCAGGCCGTCGATGAACATGTCATCCAAGAGACAGCCTCGTTTGGCCAGACCGTCCGCTGTTTGGTTACTAGGGTATTCATTCGGTTAACCGTTAATCGGTTAACCGATTAATTACTACCCGATTAACTGATCGGTTAATTTAAAATTGGCTTTTTTCGATTAACGATTAAACCGGTTAATTTCAGTCGATTAACCGATGTAACAAAATTTTTGATTTTTTGTAGTATTAAACCATATTTTTTGGGTTTTTAATCATGGGTGAGTTTCAAAACGGCAGTCGCAAGCCAACTCGCTTCTTTAAATGCATTCTACTATGCAATCATGTCGAATTTTACATTGTTATCTGTACCAATGTTCACCAAAAAAGTTACTAAAGTGCACTAAAAAAGTTGTGTTTAGAAATATTTTTTCATGCAATATATTTCCTTCAAGAAATTCATTCTTAAAATACAGTACAAAATAAAAAATTAAGGAATTCGGAAATGAACTTTTTTGCAAAATGCTCGGTGCTGAGCTTTGCCAGGATAAGTTAGATAATGACCTGCCAACAGAAGAAACTCTCGATAGTAACACAACAACTAAATTAACCGAAACAATTAAAATTATTAAAAATTTTAAAAAATTAAAACAGGACTCTAAAGCCCTTATGACACTACATTTTTTATTCATTAATTGATATAGAATTGATAGAAAGAAACAGTAAATGTTAGAAAGAGCGAACTATAAAAAATGTAAATAAAGTTTTAAGTTTTTTTTTCTCTTGTTATGGTTTTGTTTCAGGGATGGCGTTGAGAATTTTTAAAATTGTACCAACAACCTTTAAAAATTGTACTTTTTTACCCTAATTGTACTAAAAGATTTTTTTAGTTGAAATAAATTTTATTTATGTTCATAAAAAACACCACAATAAGGTATTATAAATCTTAGCTTAAAAAGTATCAACAAAAAAGTACAATTGAAACAACTTAGCCATCCCTGTTTTGTTTATTTTATTAAATGTTGCCAACTTTTTGTTTATGAGAAACCTAAAAACAAAAAGCGGTAAATCGCTGAATTTGCCCATAAACCGCTGATTCAGCAACACTTTTCATATTTCAAGCTTGAAATGTCAAATTTAATTAAACAATTTTACATTTTTTTTGACATAACTTCATTTTTTATCGATAACTTTGTTAAAATTTTTGACAGTTTGCCATTTATCTTAATACAGCTTAACTCTTTGCACTTGGTAAATTTGTGTGTTACATTATATTTCTACTGTTCACCAAAACTTGAACAATGCATTAAAAATGAAGTGTCAGAAGGGCTTAATGGAATAATTGCAGATTTTATATGTTTAGAGAAATCCAGTAAAATGACTAAATGTATTATGGGTTGCTTTCGATTTCTCCAACATCTACGATAATTGAAAGAATTTTTCCATGTCAAGTTTTATCAAAACTAAAGAAAAGTGCCAAATTAACCAATTCTTTTTCTAAAAGATTATTTTATAAGATCTGCTTAAACTATTGAAATAAAATGATCACGAAGTTAATTTTTTAATGAATACATATACATATGTATTTATTTAAAAATATGTATAACATAGTTATAAATTATTTTTTGTTTGCTCGTTTAAGTTCAAGACTTGTTATGTTATTATTATTTTTACTAATAAACTCCAAATGATGAATAATTTTTCATTTTTATTGATTGAAATTACTTAATTTATAAAAAAATTTTATTAATTGGTTAACCGATCAAAAACAAAATTAACCGATTATCAACCGATTAAACCAAAACCTCGATTAATTAATCGAGCGATTAACCGATTAAAGCAAAAGCCCGGTTAAATGAATACCCTATTGGTTACCCAGGCATCCACTGTGCCCTGGTACCCATGTCAGCGTTACACTGGAATATTTCGCGATCTCATTTAGAGACATCCGGCATTCCACTGTTAACATGGATGTCGTGCAATGGCAGCCTTGCTGTCCGTAAATATACATATATCCCTCGATATACGATAGTACCTCAGCCAGTTTGCCGCCCGCTTTATGGCAGAGATTTCCGCCTGCAGCACACTGCAGCACACTGCTGCCATCCGGCAGCCTAAAAGAGTCCCACTCCTCGATGAAGAAACCTCCACCCACTCTATCGCGCATCCTGGAACCATCGGTGTAGACCCGTAGGATCGGTTGCAGAGATCGCGTATTATCGAGCAGCTCATCATCATTACCATGATGAACTGTGAACAGAGCACCGAAAAAGGGTTCCGGAGTGCAATAGTCCAGCCCCGCCAGGTCATATGATGCACCAAGCAAGACCCTGGCATGACCATAGTTCCGCGAAGACCATAGGCCCACCGCCTCCAGTCTAATAGCGGAAGTCAGGGCCTGTTGTTCGGCCATGATGTCAACCGGCAGCCAGTTCAGCATAGTAAACAGCGCCTTCGTCGGTGTCGAGCGGAGTGATCCCGTGATCATCAGCGCAGCCACCCTATATACTTTCTCAAGCATCCTGCAGTACCGTCCCCTTCCCATCACAGGCCACCACACTATGACCCCATAGAAGAGGATCGGTTTTACCACCGCCTCAAAGATCCTTTCGACGCCCCTGGGGCCAAGGCCCCAACTTCTGCCCAAGGATCTCTTGCAGGTGTATAAGGCCACAATGGCCCTATCAACCCTCGTACGAACGTTGAGTTCCCATGATAGTTTGCTATCGAGAATTACGCCCAAATATTTGGCACTGTTCGAGAGCGTCAGCTCCGTGCCATTTAGCCTAGGAAGTTTAAAGTTGCCAACCTTGTACTTCCTGGTAAAGAGTACCAACTCAGTCTTCTGTGGATTGACGCCAAGTCCACAGGAGGTGCTCCAAGAGCTTAAAATCTGCAATGCAGATTCCATACAACGGGACAGTGTGTCCAGGTGTTTACCCATGACCGCCACCGCCACGTCATCCGCATACGCGACGGTTTTTATCCCCAGTCCGTCGAATCGACTCAACAAAGTGTTCGTCGTCAGGTTCCATAGTAGAGGTGACAGAACTCCACCCTGCGGGGTGCCCCCGTGCACAGATCTGCAAACATTGGCAGCACCCATCGTGGATTCAATGATCCTACTGTCAAGTAGATTGCCAATAAATCTACAAATTACATCGTCAACACCCACCTCCCCCATCGACTCCAAGATGGAGTTGGGTCTGACATTGCTGAAAGCGCCCTCAATGTCCAGAAAGGCCACAAGTGAGTATTCCCGAAATTCAAGGGATTTCTTAATGTAGCCTACCAGTGAGTGAAGCGCCGTCTCCACAGATTTGCCCCTGGTGTAGGTATGCTGTGATGAAGAGAGCAGTTGTCTAGGAATAGACATCCTCAGATGAATGTCAATGACCCTTTCAAGGGTCTTGAGAAGAAATGACTACAGGCTGATTGGCCTGTAGTCCTTAGGCCTGGTGTGGGATGCTTTACCTCCCTTTGGAATGAAAACAACCCTACATCTAGTCCATCCGTCGGGAACGTACGAGAATCTAATACATTCCGTGTAAATAGCGGACAGCCAAGGAATCAGAAGCCCCGCATTCTTTTTAAGGTCGGCCGGAATAATACCGTCCGGACCAGGAGCCTTAAAGGAGTCAAAGCTCCTTATCGCCCAATTGAGCCTATCATAGCACAGGGACATGGACACGGGTCCAGGCTCTGATAAGCAATTGATCTTCCGTGGTGTTGGAAGGGAATTGCCAGGAAAGTGTGTGTCAATTAAGAACCATCAGCTTTCTGAATGTAGCTAGGGACAGCCGGGCAAGAAGCCATTATTTTGCGCAATCGGTTTGTCTCAGAAGAGCCTTCCACTCCACTGCAGAAGTTTCTCCAGGCATTCCGTTTCGCCGATCTCACCAAATTCTTGAACCTATTCAATGCCGACTTATATTCCGCCCAGTTTCCCAGACGTTTAGCCATATTGAACAACCTACGACAGTCTCTGCGAGACTGTGCAATCTCAGGGCTCCACCATTGTGGCCTGCCCCCCTTCCTCCTAACCACCGGCCTGCAGGCCAGTGCCGTTGCCCGACGCAGTGCCCCCGATAGGAATTCCACTGCCATTTCAGTCTCCGTAATGCTATTAATGACAGGGAGCCCAGAGAGTCAGCGAGTAGACTAGCCTGATAGTCCCACTTCGTCCTTCTCCTATTCACAAAAGTACACACCCCCAAGGGGGGTGAACCTAATTGAAACTCAACATACCTGTGGTCCGAAAAGGAACAGTCATTTGAGACCGCCCAGTTATTTATTAAGTCGGAGTGTTCCGAGCTGACCAATGTCACATCGAGAACCTCCTGCCTATTAGCTACAATGAACGTGGGTTCCGCGCCTATGTTTGCTATTTCTAAATTACTGTTACAGATAAAAGAAAATAGCGACTCACCTCTAGTGTTGGTGTTAGAGCTGCCCCACGTGATGTGGTGCGCATTAGCATCAGCACAGATAACCACCGGGGTACCCATGGAGCCAGCTTTGGTGACCAGGCCACGAACAAGCCTATTGGGTGGCTCATCATCCTGGTCATGCGCCATATAGCCCGAGACGATCCAAATCGACCTGTCGCCCATCTCTAGGGCCGCTGAAGTTGTGTCTTCATCACTGAAATCAGAAAGAATGAAGACATCCAACGTGCTTTTAGCCAAAATACAAGATCTTATTTTACCTGTTCCTCTGGCATATAGGAGCTTATAGCCCTTGAGGTTTAATCCGCAAACCCGATCCTTGTGGATCCATGGTTCTTGGATCATTACTAGCTCCTCCTCTCTCTCTACCACTCGGAGGAGCAGTGCAGCAGATGCTGCCTTAGAGTGGTGAAGGTTTATCTGTGTTACCTTCACCATGTCTAGTATTGACGACCGTGACATTGGCGTCCTCCTGGTCTGATTCCAGGAGGACGCCAATGTCCTGGTATCTCACTCACCAAAACCACGTCGAGCCTAGCACCTTCCCATATTTCGCCAATCGCTCCGATGGCAAGCTTCAGCAGAAGCGCCGAGTGCTCGTCCACGCACGCCATGAGCTTCACATGACCCTGGTACTAGCCAGCATCGTCACATTGCGGGGGTGCTCCTGGATTCTCAATAAGGATCTTCCAAAAGACACCCATCATTTGCTGCTTCACCAAGTCCCACTTAGAGTGGGAGATGGATCCGTCAGCAGCACCTCTGTCTATAATAGCCCTAACAAGGTGGTATTTAGCCACCTCACTGTAGGACCTATTGGTCGACTTTGGTGCATATTTGGGACGTTTAGTCCCTGGTTGTTGTCTAACGGCTGTCGCTTCTTCCTCCGAACGTTGCCGTTTAGGCATTGCCTTCGCAGTGGCAGGAGGTGAAACGCTCTGAAGCCCAGCAATAAGGGCCTTAGCCCATGCCAATGAAGCTTCCTGTTCTGCAGAAAGCTCATTGGCATCTTTGGAGCCTAATAGCTCTTTAATAGTCTTTAGAAGTAGCTTACAAAGAAAATATAAAATTTTCCAGTTTCCAGCGCAATTTCCTCAAGTTAAATAGATCAGATATGCTATGAAACCATTCTTTTATAAAAACATATACCTTTTTTTATAATAATAGACAATAAAAGACGATGATTATCAACATTTAATTTTTTTCATCCTGGTAGACCATTCTGGGGAAATGCCCATATACAATGATTTTTCTTTTTATGAAAAGATAATTCCACAAAAATGTTTTTTGTTTAAAACAGGACCTACAAACAAATTTGCATATTCAAACAATTTATTTTGCATTTCGTTTATTGAAAAAACCCCTGATTTTTCAAACAAATAATTGTGATAATTAGTCAAATATTTTTTTGATATTTAACAAAATTTTCAAACAAAAAATTTAACTAAAAACTGCAGCAGAACGACCCGATATGGTTTTCGTCATCATTCTGCTATAAACATTTTATGTATTTAACTGAATAAATTTAAAAAATAGAATGCGGGATTTCTTCTCATTCTTTTTGTTTGTTCAAGCAGCTCCAGCAACTGAAGTCAGTGTCGAGCGTGCATTCTCAGCCCTGAAACTGGTCCTTAGTGATCTTAGATGTAACCTCTCAATTCTCTGATCCCTAATGTTTGTTAAATTAAACAAAAATGTTAATAAATGAGACCAACTTCTTTGATATTGCGTTGAATTCTTTTAGTGTGATTCTACGTTAGGCTTTCTTCATTTAAATATAACAAACTTATGTGTATGTTGGGTTTAAAAAACTGATATTGAAAGCCTGACAACAGATACATACATATGTATAGGAACATAATTAAAAAAAATCATTAACATATGTAAATTTTTAACGTCGAAAGAGTTTGTTAAATCATGTTTCAGGACTTTAGGGCATACTCAGGTTCTTGGTTTTAGATATATGTGTTAAAAATATAAGTTTTGGACCGATATCTTGGTTATATTTGGACTGACTTTTTCCTGAGTTATGTTGAATTATTTTAGTGTGATTACTGAGTTTCGATTATGTACAGTGTAATTTCTTCATTCGTAATGCACTAAAAAAGTCGAATTTTTGAAGTAAAGGGTGGTTAAATTGTAAGGGCCGATGTTGAATGTGAACCACACCTAAACGCCAAGTTTTTTTCCGAATTTTATTTGACATTTCTCTATTTCAGACTTACTCAATTTGAACCATGGAGAGATACACAATCCAACAACGTGTTAAAGTTATCCAGACTTATTATGAAAATGGATGATAAATTTCGAAGAAAATCATCTTCACTGATGAGGCACATTTTCACCTCAGTGGATTTGTCGATAAGCAGAATTTCCGCGTTTGGGCAAATAATAATCCAAGAGTGATTGTCGAAAAACCAATGCACCCACAAACAGTGACTGTTTGGTGCGGTTTATGGGCTGGCGGCATCATCGGGCCGTATTTTTTCCAAAATGAGGCCGGTCAGGCAGTTACTGTGAATGGTGTTCGCTACCGTGAGATGATAACGAACTTTTTATGGCCCGAATTGGAAGATATGGATGTGGACGATATGTGGTTTCAGCAGGACGGTGCCACTTGCCACACAGCTAACGAAACAATGGCTCTTTTGCGCAACAAATTCAATGGCCGTGTTATCTCACGTAATGGCGATGTCAATTGGCCGCCAAGATCATGTGATTTGACACCATTGGACTTTTTTCTTTGGGGTTACTTGAAAGAAAAGGTGTACGTCGATAAGCCAGCAACAATTCAAGAGCTAAAGGATGTGATAATTCGGCACATTAACGGCATAGAACCTCCATTATGCCTCAGGGTCATCGAAAATTTGGACCATCGGATGGAGGTGTGCCGCCGTGGTCGCGGCGCCCATTTGGCCGATATTTTGTTCCATACATAATGGAGTAATACCAATATATCATAATAAAATAAAATTACAATAATTTCCTAAATAGTTTGTGTTTTATTCAAAATCAACATCGGCCCTTGAAATTTAACCACCCAAAAAAAAAATTTATTTTTTAATAATGGTTATTTTAAACCAAAATTTTTTTTGGTTTATATAACGATTATTTATAACCAAAAAAATATATTTCTCATTTCAATTGGTTAAAATAACCAAAATAAAATATATATCTTTTTAATGGTTGATTATAACCATAAGGTAAATGTATCGGTAATAATTGTTAAATCTGATTTTTTTATCGTTTATCTTATAACTGTTACGTCCCTGGTTTAAAAACAAATTTTATAAATTATTCTAAATAATGTATTTATTACGACTTCTATCAGAAAAGTTTAGGAAATTTTTTACCAGATCTACCTAATGATCAAAAACAGACATTCATGTTCAAATAATAACATTTTTAATAGAGGTTTAAACTATTTTAAAATAAAATTTATAAATGATTCTTAATTAAGTGTAAACAAGTGTAGGTTTGTGTGTAGAATTTACCTTGCATAAATATGATGATGAAGTTAGGTGATGAATTATGGATGTTTGGTTGAATGTAGTTCTATGATAAGAGTAGATGTGTAGTTGGAATATTTATATATGTATAGTTGTTTGTAGATCGTGTGAAGATATTTCAAGGTGAGCAAAGTAGAAGAGGAATAATGATTTGGTGCCCAATATAGACTTGGAAGAGAGTGTACATCTGTTTGTACGTATGTAATTAGTATGCAAATCTCTTTTAGGGGTGGTTTGCAGTTGATAGAGATGAAGAGGAAATGATCTTTTGGTATGTCCCAAAAGACAATAATGATGTTCTGGTTGGTAGGTTCCAACGGCCACTGATCATATAGTTTATTGTAGATGTTTCCTAAGATTTAATAGATTCTCATGAAGAAGAATTATTAAATCATATAATCGTGGGTAGAAATAAAAGATATGTATGATTTAAGTATTACCTATGTTCAACCAATGTAATCTTTATTTAGCCAAATATTAATTAATTGCAAGAGATGCTCACCTTGTGGATGTTAGAATAATAAAAAAGATTTGAATACTAAATCTTGCCATGAATGCTAGGGTTTTTACAATATAGCTAACTTTACGTGAAAGTAATACAATACAAAGATGGCAAATTACAATGTTATTTTTATCCAACAGATAACATTATGCTAAGGTTACTACAACGGTTTTCAAACTGTAGTATTAAGGGATATAAATTGACTGTTACTGAAATTCAAATGTTAAGGGCTTTAATATAATAAATCCAATATAAATTCAAGTAGAATAAAATATAATAAAATGATGTTATATGCTAATTTATACAAAGTGTTTAAAACAGGGACCGAAAATAACTGTTATGTTTTTATTTCAGAGCAAAAAGGTTAGGCAAAAATGCCCTTTATCTGCATTTGGGAATTTTTAACCATTAAAAAAATTTTTGGTTGAAAATAACCATTATCGAAAAAAATTTATTTATTTTGGTTATCATGTATAAAAAAATTCCAAAAATTTCAAATGTTTATTGTTGTCAACAAGTTTGTATATACATGTTTACATACATATGTACAATGTATATTGTTTAGGTATCAAACTCAAATATGGGCATTTTCTGGGGTCACGAACGTACCTTCATATGCTTTTGATGTACAAATACCAAACCAAAACTTTTCAGAGCATTTTTTTCGATTCGATAGCATTTGGGTAGCTCTATGTTTAGTACAAAAGATAGTTTTTATTGAGTTTTAATTTTTCATTAAATTCCCTCAATTTCCTTAACAAAAAAACTTAATACTCCTTTTACAATTGATTGTAAATTATAAAGAAAGAGTGTAAGCATAACATATTTTTTGCATGTACAATAAGTTTATAAAAATGTCTTTAGAAGTAGGTTAGGTTAGGTTAAATGGGCAGCCGTCATGACGACGACTCACTTGGGTCCTTATAGCGGTCCCTTTGTGATACCCCTAGCCACTGACAGGAGTCAGCCAGTACCCACCAGACTATTCCCCCGAGGTCACTGCAGCCTCGAACCACCCCGACTCCCTGCAGAACAGGGAGATCGATCTCAGTCCCACATTGGACAGATCGTCCAGACATGGCAATTCTGGTCTCCCAAAATGCCTAAACCTAATGCTCCCCAGACCGGGGCATTGGCAGTGAAAGTGAAACACCGTCTCCTCCTCCTCCTCATCATGACAACTCCTACAGCAGTCATTATACGCAAGACCCATCCTCCTAGTATGAGTCCCTATCACCCAGTGACCCGTAATGACCGATATCACCGTTCTCATCCGGTCCCTACCGAGACCGAGTAGTACACGCGTTCTCAACGCGTCATAGCCAGGCCATAGAGTCCTTGCCATCAAGCAGGTATGCTCCCCCTGCCATCTGCCCTGAGCCCTTCTGTACGACTCCCTTCTGATGAGAGTCCTGCAGCGGGCCATTGAAGTGCCAACCAGGCCGTCGATGAACATGTCATCCAAGAGACAGCCTCGTTTGGCCAGACCGTCCGCTGTTTGGTTACCCAGGCATCCACTGTGCCCTGGTACCCATGTCAGCGTTACACTGGAATATTTCGCGATCTCATTTAGAGACATCCGGCATTCCACTGTTAACATGGATGTCGTAAAGACACCAGCCAGAGCTGCAATGGCAGCCTTGCTGTCCGTAAATATACATATATCCCTCGATATACGATAGTACCTCAGCCAGTTTGCCGCCCGCTTTATGGCAGAGATTTCCGCCTGCAGCACACTGCTGCCATCCGGCAGCCTAAAAGAGACCCTAATGTCCCACTCCTCGATGAAGAAACCTCCACCCACTCTATCGCCCATCCTGGAACCATCGGTGTAGACCCGTAGGATCGGTTCCAGAGATCGCGTATTATCGAGCAGCTCATCATCATTACCATGATGAACTGTGAACAGAGCACCGAAAAAGGGTTCCGGAGTGCAATAGTCCAGCCCCGCCAGGTCATATGATGCACCAAGCAAGACCCTGGCATGACCATAGTTCCGCGAAGACCATAGGCCCACCGCCTCCAGTCTAATAGCGGAAGTCAGGGCCTGTTGTTCGGCCATGATGTCAACCGGCAGCCAGTTCAGCATAGTAAACAGCGCCTTCGTCGGTGTCGAGCGGAGTGATCCCGTGATCATCAGCGCAGCCACCCTATATACTTTCTCAAGCATCCTGCAGTACCGTCCCCTTCCCATCACAGGCCACCACACTATGACCCCATAGAAGAGGATCGGTTTTACCACCGCCTCAAAGATCCATTCGACGCCCCTGGGGCCAAGGCCCCAACTTCTGCCCAAGGATCTCTTGCAGGTGTATAAGGCCACAATGGCCCTATCAACCCTCGTACGAACGTTGAGTTCCCATGATAGTTTGCTATCGAGAATTACGCCCAAATATTTGGCACTGTTCGAGAGCGTCAGCTCCGTGCCAGCAGCACCCATCGTGGATTCAGCACCCATCGTGGATTCAATGATCCTACTGTCAAGTAGATTGCCAATAAATCTACAAATTACATCGTCAACACCCACCTCCCCCATCGACTCCAAGATGGAGTTGGGTCTGACATTGTTGAAAGCGCCCTCAATGTCCAGAAAGGCCACAAGTGAGTATTCCCGAAATTCAAGGGATTTCTTAATGTAGCCTACCAGTGAGTGAAGCGCCGTCTCCACAGATTTGCCCCTGGTGTAGGTATGCTGTGATGAAGAGAGCAGATGTCTAGGAATAGACATCCTCAGATGAATGTCAATGACCCTTTCAAGGGTCTTGAGAAGAAATGACTACAGGCTGATTGGCCTGTAGTCCTTAGGCCTGGTGTGGGATGCTTTACCTCCCTTTGGAATGAAAACAACCCTACATCTAGTCCATCCGTCGGGAACGTACGAGAATCTAATACATTCCGTGTAAATAGCGGACAGCCAAGGAATCAGAAGCCCCGCATTCTTTTTAAGGTCGGCCGGAATAATACCGTCCGGACCAGGAGCCTTAAAGGAGTCAAAGCTCCTTATCGCCCAATTGAGCCTATCATAGCACAGGGACATGGACACGGGTCCAGGCTCTGATAAGCAATTGATCTTCCGTGGTGTTGGAAGGGAATTGCCAGGAAAGTGTGTGTCAATTAAGACCCCCAGCGTCTCCTGACTATTCGTAGTCCAGCTACCATCAGCTTTCTGAATGTAGCTAGGGACAGCCGGGCAAGAAGCCATTATTTTGCGCAATCGGTTTGTCTCAGAAGAGCCTGGAGTCACTGCAGAAGTTTCTCCAGGCATTCCGTTTCGCCGATCTCACCAAATTCTTGAACCTATTCAATGCCGACTTATATTCCGCCCAGTTTCCCAGACGTTTAGCCATATTGAACAACCTACGACAGTCTCTGCGAGACTGTGCAATCTCAGGGCTCCACCATTGTGGCCTGCCCCCCTTCCTCCTAACCACCGGCCTGCAGGCCAGTGCCGTTGCCCGACGCAGTGCCCCCGATAGGAATTCCACTGCCATTTCAGTCTCCGTAATGCTATTAATGACAGGGAGCCCAGAGAGTCAGCGAGTAGACTAGCCTGATAGTCCCACTTCGTCCTTCTCCTATTCACAAAAGTACACACCCCCAAGGGGGGTGAACCTAATTGAAACTCAACATACCTGTGGTCCGAAAAGGAACAGTCATTTGAGACCGCCCAGTTACTTATTAAGTCGGAGTGTTCCGAGCTGACCAATGTCACATCGAGAACCTCCTGCCTATTAGCTAAAATGAACGTGGGTTCCGCGCCTATGTTTGCTATTTCTAAATTACTGTTACAGATAAAAGAAAATAGCGACTCACCTCTAGTGTTGGTGTTAGAGCTGCCCCACGTGATGTGGTGCGCATTAGCATCAGCACAGATAACCACCGGGGTACCCATGGAGCCAGCTTTGGTGACCAGGCCACGAACAAGCCTATTGGGTGGCTCATCATCCTGGTCATGCGCCATATAGCCCGAGACGATCCAAATCGACCTGTCGCCCATCTCTAGGGCCGCTGAAGTTGTGTCTTCATCACTGAAATCAGAAAGAATGAAGACATCCAACGTGCTTTTAGCCAAAATACAAGATCTTATTTTACCTGTTCCTCTGGCATATAGGAGCTTATAGCCTTTGAGGTTTAATCCGCAAACCCGATCCTTGTGGATCCATGGTTCTTGGATCATTACTAGCTCCTCCTCTCTCTCTACCACTCGGAGGAGCAGTGCAGCAGATGCTGCCTTAGAGTGGTGAAGGTTTATCTGTGTTACCTTCACCATGTCTAGTATTGACGACCGTGACATTGGCGTCCTCCTGGTCTGATTCCAGGAGGGCGTCCTCATCAGCCAATTCACCCATGCACTCAAAGAGGTCACCCAGCATGTCGGAGACGGACTGGGTGTCTTCCTTGTCACATCAATGAACGGAAGCGTCATTCGTGCAGTCCACGGACTGCGTAGGCTCCACAACCTTCGGAGCGGGATCGCCCTTGTCGTCACCTCGGTAGACACGGAGCAAGATGGTACTAAAACCATAGTAAATCTTGCCCTGTTTCTCCCTCAGTGGTTTCAAGGAGTCCTGATTCAGGACTACGATCGCCGTTCTTGATGATCCTTCAGCTGCTGAAACCTTGACAACTTTCCAGTTATGAGTAGGAAGTTGCGGGTTGCAGCACTGGATGATCTTCAAGATTTCCTCCGGTGCAGAGGGTTCCGCTGGGATGGTGACGATGGATCTAGGTCTCCGTGGTATCTCACTCACCAAAACCACGTCGAGCCTAGCACCTTCCCATATTTCGCCAATCGCTCCGATGGCAAGCTTCAGCAGAAGCGCCGAGTGCTCGTCCACGCACGCCATGAGCTTCACATGACCCTGGTACCAGCCAGCATCGTCACATTGCGGGGGTGCTCCTGGATTCTCACTAAGGATCTTCCAAAAGACACCCATCATTTGCTGCTTCACCAAGTCCCACTTAGAGTGGGAGATGGATCCGTCAGCAGCACCTCTGTCTATAATAGCCCTAACAAGGTGGTCTTTAGCCACCTCACTGTAGGACCTATTGGTCGACTTTGGTGCATATTTGGGACGTTTAGTCCCTGGTTGCTGTCTAACGGCTGTCGCTTCTTCCTCCGAACGTTGCCGTTTAGGCATTGCCTTCGCAGTGGCAGGAGGTGAAACGCTCTGAAGCCCAGCAATAAGGGCCTTAGCCCATGCCAATGAAGCTTCCTGTTCTGCAGAAAGCTCATTGGCATCTTTGGAGCCTAATAGCTCTTTAATAGTCTTTAGAAGTAGCTTACAAAGAAAATATAAAATTTTCCAGTTTCCAGCGCAATTTCCTCAAGTTAAATAGATCAGATATGCTATGAAACCATTCTTTTATAAAAACATAGACCTTTTTTTATAATAATAGACAATAAAAGACGATGATTATCAACATTTAATTTTTTTCATCCTGGTAGACCATTCTGGGGAAATGCCCATATACAATGATTTTTCTTTTTATGAAAAGATAATTCCACAAAAATGTTTTTTGTTTAAAACAGGACCTACAAACAAATTTGCATATTCAAACAATTTATTTTGCATTTCGTTTATTGAAAAAACCCCTGATTTTTCAAACAAATAATTGTGATAATTAGTCAAATATTTTTTTGATATTTAACAAAATTTTCAAACAAAAAATTTAACTAAAAACTGCAGCAGAACGACCCGATATGGTTTTCGTCATCATTCTGCTATAAACATTTTATGTATTTAACTGAATAAATTTAAAAAATAGAATGCGGGATTTCTTCTCATTCTTTTTGTTTGTTCAAGCAGCTCCAGCAACTGAAGTCAGTGTCGAGCGTGCATTCTCAGCCCTGAAACTGGTCCTTAGTGATCTTAGATGTAACCTCTCAGAGAATTCTTTAAGATCCCTAATGTTTGTTAAATTAAACAAAAATGTTAATAAATGAGACCAACTTCTTTGATATTGCGTTGAATTCTTTTAGTGTGATTCTACGTTAGGCTTTCTTCATTTAAATATAACAAACTTATGTGTATGTTGGGTTTAAAAAACTGATATTGAAAGCCTGACAACAGATACATACATATGTATAGGAACATAATTAAAAAAAATCATTAACATATGTAAATTTTTAACGTCGAAAGAGTTTGTTAAATCATGTTTCAGGACTTTAGGGCATACTCAGGTTCTTGGTTTTAGATATATGTGTTAAAAATATAAGTTTTGGACCGATATCTTGGTTATATTTGGACTGACTTTTTCCTGAGTTATGTTGAATTATTTTAGTGTGATTACTGAGTTTCGATTATGTACAGTGTAATTTCTTCATTCGTAATGCACTAAAAAAGTCGAATTTTTGAAGTAAAGGGTGGTTAAATTGTAAGGGCCGATGTTGAATGTGAACCACACCTAAACGCCAAGTTTTTTTCCGAATTTTATTTGACATTTCTCTATTTCAGACTTACTCAATTTGAACCATGGAGAGATACACAATCCAACAACGTGTTAAAGTTATCCAGACTTATTATGAAAATGGATGATAAATTTCGAAGAAAATCATCTTCACTGATGAGGCACATTTTCACCTCAGTGGATTTGTCGATAAGCAGAATTTCCGCGTTTGGGCAAATAATAATCCAAGAGTGATTGTCGAAAAACCAATGCACCCACAAACAGTGACTGTTTGGTGCGGTTTATGGGCTGGCGGCATCATCGGGCCGTATTTTTTCCAAAATGAGGCCGGTCAGGCAGTTACTGTGAATGGTGTTCGCTATCGTGAGATGATAACGAACTTTTTATGGCCCGAATTGGAAGATATGGATGTGGACGATATGTGGTTTCAGCAGGACGGTGCCACTTGCCACACAGCTAACGAAACAATGGCTCTTTTGCGCAACAAATTCAATGGCCGTGTTATCTCACGTAATGGCGATGTCAATTGGCCGCCAAGATCATGTGATTTGACACCATTGGACTTTTTTCTTTGGGGTTACTTGAAAGAAAAGGTGTACGTCGATAAGCCAGCAACAATTCAAGAGCTAAAGGATGTGATAATTCGGCACATTAACGGCATAGAACCTCCATTATGCCTCAGGGTCATCGAAATCGGATGGAGGTGTGCCGCCGTGGTCGCGGCGCCCATTTGGCCGATATTTTGTTCCATACATAATTGAGTAATACCAATATATCATAATAAAATAAAATTACAATAATTTCCTAAATAGTTTGTGTTTTATTCAAAATCAACATCGGCCCTTGAAATTTAACCACCCAAAAAAAAAATTTTTTTTTAATAATGGTTATTTTCAACCAAAATTTTTTTTGGTTAAAATAATGGTTATTTTCAACCAAAATTTTTTTTGGTTTATATAACGATTATTTATAACCAAAAAAATATATTTCTCATTTCAATTGGTTAAAATAACCAAAATAAAATATATATCTTTTTAATGGTTGATTATAACCATAAGGTAAATGTATCGGTAATAATTGTTAAATCTGATTTTTTTATCGTTTATCTTATAACTGTTACGTCCCTGGTTTAAAAACAAATTTTATAAATTATTCTAAATAATGTATTTATTACGACTTCTATCAGAAAAGTTTAGGAAATTTTTTACCAGATCTACCTAATGATCAAAAACAGACATTCATGTTCAAATAATAACATTTTTAATAGAGGTTTAAACTATTTTAAAATAAAATTTATAAAATATTCTTAATTAAGTGTAAACAAGTGTAGGTTTGTGTGTAGAATTTACCTTGTATAAATATGATGATGAAGTTAGGTGATGAATTATGGATGTTTGGTTGAATGTAGTTCTATGATAAGGGTAGATGTGTAGTTGGAATATTTATATATGTATAGTTGTTTGTAGATCGTGTGAAGATATTTCAAGGTGAGCAAAGTAGAAGAGGAATAATGATTTGGTGCCCAATATAGACTTGGAAGAGAGTGTACATCTGTTTGTACGTATGTAATTATGTATGCAAATCGCTTTTAGGGGTGGTTTGCAGTTGATAGAGATGAAGAGGAAATGATCTTTTGGTATGTCCCAAAAGACAATAATGATGTTCTGGTTGGTAAGTTCCAACGGCCACTGATCATATAGTTTATTGTAGATGTTTCCAAAGATTTAATAGATTCTCATGAAGAAGAATTATTAAATCATATAATCGTGGGTAGAAATAAAAGATGTATGATTTAAGTATTACCTATGTTCAACCAATGTAATCTTTATTTAGCCAAATATTAATTAATTGCAAGAGATGCTCACCTTGTGGATGTTAGAATAATAAAAAATATTTGAATACTAAATTTTGCCATGAATGCTAGGGTTTTTACAATATAGCTAACTTTACATGAAAGTAATACAATACAAAGATGGCAAATTACAATGTTATTTTTATCCAACAGATAACATTATGCTAAGGTTACTACAACGGTTTTCAAACTGTAGTATTAAGGGATATAAATTGACTGTTACTGAAATTCAAATGTTAAGGGCTTTAATATAATAAATCCAATATAAATTCAAGTAGAATAAAATATAATAAAATGATGTTATATGCTAATTTATACAAAGTGTTTAAAAACAAATTTTATAAATTATTCTAAATAATGTATTTATTACGACTTCTATCAGAAAAGTTTAGAAAATTTGTTACCAGATCTACCTAATGATCAAAAACAGACATTCATGTTCAAATAATAACATTTTTAATAGAGGTTTAAACTATTTTAAAATAAAATTTATAAATGATTCTTAATTAAGTGTAAACAAGTGTAGGGTTGTGTGTAGAATTTACCTTGTATAAATATGATGATGAAGTTAGGTGATGAATTATGGATGTTTGGTTGAATGTAGCTCTATGATAAGAGTAGATGTGTAGTTGGAATATTTATATATGTATAGTTGTTTGTAGATCGTGTGAAGATATTTCAAGGTGAGCAAAGTAGAAGAGGAATAATGAGTTGGTGCCCAATATAGACTTGGAAGAGAGTGTACATCTGTTTGTACGTATGTAATTATGTATGCAAATCGCTTTTAGGGGTGGTTTGCAGTTGATAGAGATGAAGAGGAAATGATCTTTTGGTATGTCCCAAAAGACAATAAAGATGTTCTGGTTGCTGAGTTCCAACGGCCACTGATCATATAGTTTATTGTAGATGTTTCCTAAGATTTAATAGATTCTCATGAAGAAGAATTATTAAATCATATAATCGTAGGTAGAAATAAAAGATATGTATGATTTAAGTGTTACCTATGTTCAACCAATGTGATCTTTATTTAGCCAAATATTAATTAATTGCACGAGATGCTCACCTTGTGGATGTTAGAATAATAAAAAAGATTTGAATACTAAATATTGCCATGAATGCTAGGGTCTTTACAATATAGCTAACTTTACATGTAAGTAAAATAATACAAAGATGGCAAATTACAATGTTATTTTTATCCAACAGATAACATTATGCTAAGGTTACTACAACGGTTTTCAAACTGTAGTATTAAGGGATATAAATTGACTGTTACTGAAATTCAAATGTTAAGGGCTTTAATATAATAAATCCAATATAAATTCAAGTAGAATAAAATATAATAAAATTATATTATACGAGTGTTCGCCTAATGGTCAAAATTCGACCTTAAATTTTTAGGTTCATATGAAGATACTACATCTAAGTATATATGAATTTACATGTTTTGTTCATATTCTATCTTCTACTATAAAAAATATCAGAAAATATCAATTGAAAACAAAAAAGTATCATAAAATCTACTTTGTAAAATGTATTCCACTAAGGACATTCCTTTTTTTTTTCTATGCCAAATATTAACGAAAATTAATCAAAAAACCAGATGTTGAACGAAAAAGTACCAAGAAGCTCCCCTTAAAGCTTCTTATTCATTTTTAATCTTATAGGTTTTAATTCACTCAGGACCCTGCACCTATAATATTATGTTTCTATGTTAAATAAATCACCACATGCAGCACGGAAAAGCAAAATAAAGAAATTTAATTTCCCGTATTTATATAGTCGATATATTCGAAAACCGGTTTTTTAAAAATGCCGAATAATCGAGAACCCTATTTTTTATTATTTGATAATTGAAAAAAACGAATTTTGTATTTTGTACATATGTGTTAGTAGCTAATTTAAACGCTTATTACTCCAAAAATATTGAACAGATTTTAATAAAATATGTATTGTGCACTTCTGTAAGTAAATATCTTTCAAATGTTGTGTGTTTTTTTCAAATCGGTTGACATACAGAGGAGGAAAGTGTTCTTAACTGTTTTGCCTTAGCCGATTTATATATAGATGCTAATTTATACAAAGTGCTTAAAAACAAATTTTATTAATGATTTTTAATAAAGTGTTTATTACGACTTCTATCAGAATAGTTTAGGAAATTTTTTTTACCAGATCTACCTAATCATCATTATATCATATTGTTACGTTACTGCCTTTCAATAACGTTTTGGTTTATTTCCTTTATAATAAACCGGTTCGAGTTCTTTATTGCACATTAAATAAAATTAAATATTCACAACACTTTAAACACTGTTTACAATTTCCACAACTTTATTAAGTACTAAGTCACTTTAACAACCGTAATTTATAGCTTTTATTCAAAACCAACTATAATTTTCTCCGCGTTATACGTTAAGCTTCGTACAGGCGATGGTCAGATCTTACAATGTTGTCATTAAAATTGACTAAAAATGTCTTGCAACTGTGTGTACATTGTACACTATTTGCATTTGGCAGATGTGTTAAATTAATGAATCTGACAATAGCACCATTGTCAGAAAAATGACAACATTGTAAGATCTGACCATCGTCTGTACGAAGCTTTATTGACAAAGTCTGAACTTAGAATTATCTTACTATGCTAGCTGCCGCAAGTATTTATACTGCCATTCGGCCATCTAGAACATTCGAAATGTTTTTCCACTTATACTGAAGCTTTTTTAAACGGTCGTTTCGAGGGCTTTCTGCACATTGGGATTGAAGTGTACTAAATTTTAATAATTTTTAATAACAATGTAAACTAGTAAAATTACTTATGAATACAAGACAACTAATAAATACAAGATAACTAATTCTTAACTAAAGTTACTTTCGTAACAATATATATATTATATCTCGGGATGGGGTCATGCGAATACGGCCGATTTTAATGCTCGAACTCAGAAGGAGGAATCACAATCTCCTGATGTTCTGGGCATGAGGATACAATGTAATGTCCGATGCACAGTGGCTGAAAATCGTTTTTCGTTGGCCAATCTGTAACTTTTGAACCGAAGGAGATATTTTAGTCGACAGATTTCTCCACTTTAAATTTCATTAAAATCGGTTGAGTTGTTATTGGAGAATTTAAGAGCAAAGTGGAACTTTAGATTTTTTTTAACTTTAGCGTGCAATATGGTTTATTTATTTCTTTTAATTATTTAAAAATGTAATTTTTAGATTTAAATAATAATCATTAACATTTTTTGTAATAATGGGACACTCAAAAAAATTAAATGTTTACACTATAAAAAAAATTTTATCATTAAAAAAAATAGTAAAATTTTGCTATTTTTGCTGAAAAATAAACAATTTTTTGCTTTCAAATTTGTTTACACTTAAGAAAACTTTAGAAATATTATCTAAAATCTTGCTATTACTACAGAAGAATCTATTACTTTTTGCTGTAAAATTTGTTAATATTAGCAAAATAAATCCGCTGAATTCTGATTTTATTTTTAAATTTTGATACGAAAATAGAGGTATTTATTTTTTGAATATTTCTTATTTATTAAAACATTTCATGCATATGTGGACAAAAAAAACCTATTAAAAATAAAAGCAGCATTATATTTTAATAGCTTTTGTAACAATGTGAGGTACACAGAAAAAATTCTCCAAAATTTTTCACCAATAAAAGCATTAATCAAAATCAGTTTTAATTAAAAATTTATTCAAGTGAATTAAACGTTTGATCAAGTGAATTAAACGTTTAATTAATACTATTAACTGGTTTAATTGATACTATTAATTTGTTTACTAGTGCAAATTTAATTAATTTTTTAATTAATATCACACATTTTTTTAATTGAAATCAATTTTTATTTTTTTCTGTGTACTGTTTATTATTGTTTTTTACTAATACAATGTCTGTCTTAGATCTTATGAATTATAAATATTGTTCAATTAATTTTAATGAAAGATTGATTGCAAATATTCCATATTCTGTTCTGTGTTATTTCTGTTCTTTAGTAGTTTTTTCCCGATGTTCCACTTTCCATTGATTTCGAATACTGGAGATGAACGGATCTGACGTTGCCAATAATATATTAAATAGATCTTCATTAGTGGAATTTCGTGAAATTTTTCTAGTATTGTGCTCTCTATAAAATCCTTTTTTCCTGAGCTTCCTCTGATAAATCTCCAAGTGGCACCAACTGATATTTAATGACATCTTCTCCATGATAAAGGATTTTGTTAACTGTAGCAGACATATTTCTCCATGGGTACTTGGTTGTATATATTTTTGCAGTTTCCTTAGCAAAATCTCGAAATTTTCTAGAGTCAATTTCTTCATTGCACGCAAGTACTTCTAGGATTATTTTAAATCTAAAAATTAGGTTAAAATCAACACCTGTTATTTCAGATGCTGTTTCTGGATCTGAAAAAAAACTTTCTTGCGGTATTGCCATCATTTGTATTGCCTGACCCTTGTTTCGGCTGATCTATAATCAACCCAAATTTGCGATATTCATCTTGAACATGTTCCTTTTTTGAACTTCTTAACTCCTTGTTGGTTTCGTTGTATCTTATTGATCCTGAAGATCCGAAATCCAAATCATAACTGATTTTAAGTATGTGTTCCATAAGTCGTATTCTTGCATGTAGTGGTGATAATCCAAATTCATATGCATCAGTATTATCTAATGATTTTGTCGGGACTTGGTTTAATTGGCTTGATGTTGCATGGCATATGATGCAGCTGGATGCAGCCTTCGTGTTAGTCAAAGCCTGTCCTACTTTTCCATCTATCATTGTTAGCACTAATTGGTAGCTAACCTCAATTTGCTGCCCATCTAAATCTAACTGTAATGTCTGTATTATTGCAACTTGGGCCTTGATATCACTAACTTCATTGTTAATGGCATCATGAGTTTCTTTTTTGAATTCAAATTTAATAGGTCTGCAATATTTCGTAGAAGATGGTGTCTCATTTTTCCAAATATCCTTTGTTTGCGTTGTAGTAGTCGAAGGCTCTGAATCTTCCAAAATCTTTTTTAATCGCAATGGTACAAATGATACCATGAACATATCTGAGTCCGAAATGTTTTCACATACTACTTGTTTGTATTCTTTTTGTCCTGAAGAACCATCACATCCCCATTTACAAAAAAGAATTAACTTTGTGTTTCCATATTTCTTTAACTCATTTCCTTTTATTAATTATAGCAAGCATTCGGCTATGTGATCAAGCAGAGTTTGTAGTTTTACCTCTGCCGAAATTGATGTGATTGTAATAGTGTCCTTTAATGGCAAACAGTCCATTTTAGCAGCTGTTATGTGTTTTGTTAATTTCAAATCCAGAAATAATGCTAATGCCTCCTCATTTGTGAATTGTTTTGCATCGCTCGGAGTTGGTACACTATTAAGAATCCGTTTTGTTCTCATACCTGTATTATTTTCGATCACGATCAATTTTCTCTATATAATAAAATTTTTTTGACGAAAATAGCACATGATTTCTGTTACTTCTGCAAACATTTTTGCGGAATAAAAAAAAATTGTTAAAAACAATTTCAAAAAAAAAATTTATTTTTGAGTAATTTCATTAAAATTACCTTTCTATCAGTGGTTTTACCTTCTTAATCCCTTTTGATCCGCAAAAGTTCTATTCTACTAAAGTTGAAATTTGACAAAAATATAGTAGTTTAGAAATTTTTTTTGCGTAATTTAATTATAATTAAAATAGTGTTAAACAGACGGGTCCAAACGGGTACAAGAGTATATACAGGGTTAAAGAAAACACTTTCACCTTTCTATCAGTGGTTAAATCCTCTTAATCCCTTTTGATCCGCAAAAGTTCTATTCTACTAAAGTTGAAATTTGACAAAAATATAGTAGTTTAGAAATTTTTTTTGTGTAATTTCATTATAATTAAAATAGTGTTAAACAGACGGGTCCAAACGGGTACAAGAGTATATACAGGGTTAAAGAAAACACTTTCACCTTTCTATCAGTGGTTTTAGCTTCTTAATCCCTTTTGATCCACAAATTTCTATTCTACTTAAGTTGAAACTTGACAAAAATATAGTAGCTTAGAAAATATGTCCTTACATCTGAAATATAAATAACACAACAGTCGCAAATATTACCTTTTTAAAGGTAACAAGACTACCAACCTAGCAAAAAAGCAGGCAGGTCATTATCGCTGATAGTTTTTGTACAATGATAATTTCTTTCGGATTAAATATTAAAAAAACACTTTTTTCTGAATTAAAAAAAGTTGTGTTTAACAACATGGCACAGCCACAATTACCAATATTTTGACCTAATTTTTTGGCTACCTTAGTTTTAATATGTTTACTATTAAATAAAATTAAAATTTTTGAAATCGGTGACAAAAAAAAAATGGACTTTTGGCCAATGAAATAAAATTTTTAGCCACTGTGCGATGGACAAAACATATATTCAATACAACTCTCATGTGTGGGCCGGTGCATCAAAATTTACTTTGGAGCTTCTTGACCGCGTGCGGGAGAGGGTAAAGGTTCTCATTGGTGACAGTAGGGTATTCAAATCTATTGCCTTCCTTGAACACTGTCGCATTGTATGTTGTATTTGGCTATTTTATCGTTACCTCAATGGTATGTGGAATTACAAGTAGAAAGTACAAGTCATATAAAAAGCATAGATACAAGCAGTATAAGTAGTATTCGTAGTAAAAGAAGTATAAGCAATGTTAGTAGAACTAGAAGCTAAGGCAGTGTAAGTAGTGTAAGTAAGGTAACTTAAAAAAACTTCAAATAGCAAAAGTATCTTTGGTAGCGTAAAAAGTATAAAATTAAGTCAGATCAGAAAAATTATTATAATTTTTTTAAATAAAATAAAAGCAAACTAAAAAGTATTCAAGTCAGTTGATGTTAAAAAATTTCTTATTTTCCCATGTTTTTGTTTTAACTTCTTTTAATTATATGGAACTCTTTTCAAATCTGAATAAAGTAAAAAAAAATCAATTATTAAAAATGTAGAAAATTAAAACATGAAATCCTCAAAAAAAAAGTTTCCCTTCTCCCAAATTTATTTACATTTTCCGCCTTAAAAACCACAAAAAAAAATAAAAAAGATCACAACCTTTAAGAAAAAAAAAAGGAACGTGACTTTATTAATTAACACGGATTTCAAAGCAGTGAGAGTAACAGTGTTTATTTAAGTACTAAATTTCACGCCTGATTGGCAACACTTGAAGCTCGACGCCAAGCAGCACTGTTGTAAATTACAATTCAATTAAATTAAACAGCCTAAAATTATACTATCAAAATTGATTTTGTGGCAAAAAAAAAAAATAAAGTTGTCCTTAGAATATTATTTTTTTTTTTTTATATAAAAAATCAAAAGTCTACTTTAGGGCTCCGAAGGAAAAACGAATTTTAAGCCTTTATTAATGGCCAAAAACACTTGTCAAATGCTTGTCATGAAGGCGAACTCACTCGTGTACGTGTGCTGGACGTCATATATGACTTTTTTGATTTTCCATCCAGCATCGTCGGTGTCACACATGCAAACACATTTTTACTAATACTACCACAATGCTTGAGCAGTATTATAATAAGTGTCGTAGGGCCTTTTAATATGGTTTCCATCAATTCCATTTATGCATTTATAAAATTTGAGGTCTACTTTAAGGCTTTTTTAGAAAATCCAAAATTTTTACTCATTTTAAATACGTTTTTACAAAGTTCTTTACTTTGTTTCTGAATTTTATATGAATTCTAATATCCAAAATTAAAAGTCTACATTTAGGCTTGTAATTTAAAAAAAACTACCATTTTAAATTGAAAATTTTAGAATTTTGGTACTTACTGTTAAGAAATTTTAGAAAATTGTAGAAAAAGGGGTAAAGTTCAAATTGTGGGCGAATCTGTCCTAATAGGGTGTAAAGCCATGGTTATAAGCATTTCAGAACTGTAAGTGGTTTGTCCAGATTAAATTTCTGATCGGAATTATATAGTTCTGAAAATTTAAAATTTTAGAATTTTGGTCGGTACTTATAAGAAATTTTAGAAAATTGTAGAAAAAGGTACAAAATTCAAATTGTGGGCGAATCTGTCCTAATAGGGTGTAAAGCCATGGCTATAAGCATTTAAGAACTGTAAGTGGTTTGTCCAGATTTAATTTAAGATCGGAGCTATATAGTTCTGAAAATTTAAAATTTTAGAATTTTGGTAGGTACTTGAAAGAAATTTTAGAAAATTGTAGAAAAAGGGGAAAAGTTCAAATTAATTATAAGCATTGCAGAACTGTAAGTGGTTTGTCCAGATTAAATTTCTGATCGGAATTATATAGTTCTGAAAATTTAAAATTTTAGAATTTTGGTCGGTACTTATAAGAAATTTTAGAAAATTGTAGAAAAAGGGACAAAATTCAAATTGTGGGCGAATCTGTCCTAATAGGGTGTAAAGCCATGGCTATAAGCATTTCAGAACTGTAAGTGGTTTGTCCAGATTTAATTTAAGATCGGAGCTATATAGTTCTGAAAATTTAAAATTTTAGAATTTTGGTAGGTATTTGAAAGAAATTTTAGAAAATTGTAGAAAAAGGGGAAAAGTTCAAATTAATTATAAGCATTGCAGAACTGTAAGTGGTTTGTCCAGATTAAATTTCTGATCGGAATTATATAGTTCTGAAAATTTAAAATTTTAGAATTTTGGTCGGTACTTATAAGAAATTTTAGAAAATTGTAGAAAAAGGGACAAAATTCAAATTGTGGGCGAATCTGTCCTAATAGGGTGTAAAGCCATGGTTATAAGCATTTTAGAACTGTAAGTGGTCCGTCCAGATTTAATTACAGATCGGAGTTATATAGTTCTGAAAATTTACAATTTTAGAATTTTGGTAGGTACTTGTAAATAATTTTAGAAAATTGTAGAAAAGGGGCAAAGTTCAAATCGTGGGCGAATCTGTCCTAATAGGGTACAAAGCCATGGTTATAAGCATTTCAGAACTGTAAGTGGTCCGTCCAGTTTTAATTACAGATCGGAGTTTTATAGTTCTGAAAATTTAAAATTTTAGAATTTTGGTAGGTACTTGTAAATAATTTTAGATATTTGTAAAAAAAGGGCAAAGTTCAAATCGTGGGCGAATCTGTCCTAATAGGGTACAAAGCCATGGTTATAAGCATTTCAGAAGTGTAAGTGGTATGTCCAGATTTAATTACAGATCGGAGTTTTATAGTTCTGAAAATTTACAATTTTAGAATTTTGGTAGGTACTTGTAAATAATTTTAGAAAATTG